>CM038678.1:482301422-482608404 GCA_021605205.1 Aegilops longissima | reverse complement strand
GGCTAGTAAGCCCTTGTATGTTTACGCGGACTCGTCTAGCCATGTCATCGGGTGTCTGGCGACCTATTTAGGTGCTTTGATTAGTGAAGCGGTTTAGTGTGTGGCTGTCAAGGCAGCCGCACAATCTTCAGCTCGAGGAACACTCGATATTTCCCTTTATGAGATGATGCCTCGCGGACCGAGCATTTTAAGTATAAGAGATGCATAATGCGGTGCTGCGTTAAAGCGGGTGAAAGCTTCTCGTCCAAGTAGTGCTTGATAGCTACTTGTAAATGGGGCGATGTGGAAGGTTAGCTTTTCACGGCGGAAGTTGTCGGGTGAGTCGAACATAACTTCTAGCAGGAGAGAGCCCGTACAATGGGCATATGGGCCTGGCGTTACCCCTTGAAAGGAAGTGTTGCTATGGCGAATTGTTGTTGGGTCTATCCCCATTTTGCGGATTGTGTCCTGATATAGCAGGTTTAGATCACATGCGCCGTCCATTAGGACTTGTGTAAAGTGGAGTTCATCAATTATCGGATCTAATACCAAGGCAGTCCAGCCTGCGTTAGGATACTTCTAGAGTAATCTTGTTGGTGAAGGTGATTGGTTTTAACAACCGTGGCGGGACTCCTGCAGGATAGGCCGTGTAGCGGCGTATCTCTATAGGCGCCACTATGTTTTCCTTTTGTCACGTGAAGTGAGTTTACTGTTTTGACTTCTTGTGGGAAATTCTTTTGTTTTCGGTGCTCTGCTTGTGGGGTTCGTCATCGTCCTCGCTTGGTGTGTCGAGCCCTTGTGTTCAGCGTTGAGTTTGCGGATTGCTTGAAGACCCAACAATCTCTGTGGGTATGGTTTGCGAGGCTTCCCGAGTAATGTGGATGTGGCATATCTTGTCCAAGATTTTGTTTAAGTTAGATAGCTCGTCCTGTTATCCTTGAGGGCAGCTTTTTCTGATTTTGCGAGAGCTTTTGAATCCGGCGTTGGTAACGATGCTCTTGGGCTGTTTCCCTTGGTCCGGCGCTGGTCCTTCTTGTGTCGCGGTTTCCGTTCCATTCCTAACCCGGATGTACTTGGGTGCGTTAATCTGCATCTTGCCAACCAGCTATCCTCTCTGCTGCAAAAGTGGGCCATGAGGCTTGTTAATGCGGCCATTGTTCTTGGCTTTTCTTGGCGAGGTGTCTGGCGAGCCATTAGTCTCGAGCAGCTGTGTTTGAAAGCTGCTAAGGCTTGAGCGTCCGGACGATCGACTATCTGGTTCTTTTAGTAAGAAATTTGTTCCAGTTTCGAGCTGACTCTCGGGTTGTTGAGTTATATGACTTAAATAAATGCGAATCTGGAGGTGGGACATAGGTCCCTTGAAATTTGCCGAAAAGCATCCTCGAGCTCTTCCCAACTTCAATGGTGTTTCGGGAAGGCTTTTAAGCCAATGCCGGGCTGGCCCTTTGAGCTTGAGGGTAAGTATTTTTATGGCGTGGAGATCATCTCCTCTAGCCATGTGTATGTGGAGGATGTAATCCTCAATCCGAGACTCCAGTGCATTGTTCGTCGTATGCCTCTATGTTTACGGGCTTGAATCCGCTGAAGTTCATGATCCAGCACCTCATCGGTGAAACATAGGGGTGTGCGGCACCCTATATTGGGTGTACCGTGATGTTCGGATACTTGATGCGTTGCATTGCTTACTAGAGCTTGCTTTCTTGGCCCGTAGATAGATCTGGCTGGGCCATCTTTTTGATCTGAATCCTTGTGCGAATCGCGTGCGGCTTGTGTGCGGTGCCATTTGCACTATATTGGCCATAAATTCGTTTATCCGACCGGGTGGCTTCCTTATTTTTTTATTGCGGAGGCTCTAAGGCCTCTTCATCAAATTCGGCAGTAATTTTCGCCCGGATAGCTCTTTGTGTATTTATCGCCGTATTTGTCTGCGGTGTTGAGTACTTTGCTCCATCTAATTCTGAGTGCATCTTCCGCTGTTTTGAGCTTCGTTTTGCTTTTTCAAGCTACGCTTGATGGTGATGAGCCTTTTTGGAGTTCTTCGCTCCCACAATCTGTCGGTGTGGTCGTCCGGACTATTATCTTCTTGGGGACGGGTTGTTTATCCAAGTTGCCCTATTCGGACGGTTGCTTGATGGCATGTTAAGTAAATCCGCCCGGTTCGCCTGCTCTATGGCTGAGTGCATGTATAGCTCTTGTCTCTGTTGAGGTGGGGTTTGGAGCGGCGCTTACGCCGCCGCTTTGACTGCTTTTCGAGGGAACGATCCCTCATTGCGTCCCTTTGTTCCTCGTCGTCGTTTCTTTTAGGTGTTTCCACCATGTATACATCATGGGATGAGGTGGTTGTCCAGTGCCCTATAGGCGATGGTTCCTGTTCGTCTCCTACATCGTCGTCCATACCGTTGATGTCTTCGCAGTCGAAGTCGAGCATGTCGGTTAAATCATCGACAGTGGCTACGAAGTGGGTGGTGGGTGGTGGGTGGGCTTTGAATTTCTTCATCGTTCGCATCCCAACCTTGCTGACCATAGTCCAGCCAGGGCTCCCCTGATAAAGAGAGAGATTTTAATCAATTCAGAATGTCGCCAGAAGGCGAGTCTTTGAGATGTCGCGTCGGCGAACTACATGACCGGCGCCAATCGGATTCGATTAGCGGGGATCGGAAGGTTGAGTCCGGCACCTTGGAGTCTAAGCCGCCAAAGGACAAGGCTGGTGTTGGCTCGTCGCGTGAGATTGCAGCCCAGAGGCGGTGTCCAGCCACCCGTCCTCGATTGATGCGGTCGGCTCGAGTTGAGGTCGGGCGGACAACGGTCGGCCTCGAGGCCTTTGTTGGCGACAAAGCTAGATCATGCCCATCGTGTGATGCGGCACGCTTGGCAACATGGCTCGAATGCGCCGAAGATCAAGTCTCCGCGGACGTCGGCCGTGTAGTTCAAACTTCAAATCTGACACGATGGCGGGGCCTAGCTTCGATCTGCTCCACATGGCCAGCGAATTGGCCCGCGGTGCAAAGCCGCCGAATCTGAAGATCTGTCGGGAAAACTCTCACCTGGACCTCGTCGTTGTTGATGATCGGAGGAGCCATCGGGCCTAAAGATGGCGACACGGAGGAACTCGATGAAAGCACCAATGTCGGTGTCAAAACCGGCGGATCTCGGGTAGGGGTCCCGGGCGGATGGTAACGGAGACAAGGGACACGATGTTTTACCAGGTTCGGGCCTCTCGATGGAGGTAAAACCCTACTCCTGCTTGATTAATATTGATGATATGGGTAGTACAAGAGTAGATCTACCACGAGATCAGAGAGGCTAAACCCTAGAAGCTAGCCTATGGTATGATTGTTGTTCATCCTACGGACTAAAACCCTCTGGTTTACATAGACACCGAAGAGGGCTAGGGTTACACAGAGTCGTTTACAATGGGAGGAGATCTACATATCCGTATCACCAAGCTTGCCTTCCACGCCAAGGAAATTCCCATCGAGACACGGGACGAAGTCTTCAATCTTGTATCTTCATAGTCCAGGAGTCCGGCCAAAGGTTATAGTTCGACTGTCCGGACACCCCTAATCAGGACTCCCTCAATCTCCATCACCTTCGCCCTCTATCTACAACGGTCCACTCTCCATAACCATATTTGTACCCTCTACTTGAACATGGTGCTTTATGCTTTATATTATTATCCAATGATGTGTTGCCATCCTATGATGTCTGAGTAGATTTTCATTATCCTATCGGTGGTTGATGAATTGCTATGATTGATTTAATTTGCTTGTGGTTATGTTTGCTGTCCTTTGGTGCCCATCATATGGTAGTATGGATCACACCATAGGGTTAGTTGTATGTTGATATGTAACATCCCAAATTTCCTATTTGGAATGTTTTACAATTATAGCTAAGCATCTATGCATCTGTTTGAATTTGATTGCCATTTGGGTTTTAGAGCTTTGAGTTTTCAAATTTGAATTCAAACTATGGCAAGTGGGAATCATTTCAAAAACTATACTGATAAATACTTGAGCAAAAGTATGAGAGGAGCAAACATGACACTCCAAAAATATCAGAGAAAACCTTGCCAAAAGTTTTGAATTCAAACTTGAGATTTTATTTGAATATTGGAAAAATGAAATTTTATAAAGTTTGGATTTTGCCTTTGGTAAAATGTTCAAATGATAGGAATATTCCCCGATCATTTTGGTATATATATATCCTATATAAAATATTTATAGTTTATGTTTTATCTCTGTTTTGTTTTATTAAAAATTAAATTTTAAAAAAACACCCCAGCGCCAACCAGCCTGGCCTTGGCCAGCGAAAAGCCAGCACTAGCCTGGTAGCAGCCAGTGACCCACAGCGCCCGGTAGCCAGCCCGGCCACCGGCCGAGGCCACCTCCCTACTTGAAACCACTCCGGGCGGTCGCCCAAACCGCCGCCTCCCCCTCCCCCTTGCAGCGGACCCCACCCCCTCCTTCAACCTCCCATACATAGCTTGCCGCGCGCCGCCGATCGCGGATCCGTGAGATCCGGGATCCGATCCTCCCGATCGCCTCCCTTGCCACGCCGGCGCCCGCCTATATAAGCCCCCCGCACCCCATTCCCCCTCGCCCCCTCATGGAACTCCTCCTCCTCTCTCACGCCCGTCGCATGAGCCGAGCCTACCGCCGCCGCCATTTTACGTCGTCGTCGCCGCCTAGCCCTCCACCCCCACCGACTCCACAAACACCTCCCGAGCTCGTCCGCACCAGCTTGGTTCCTCCACCGACCTCCCGACGACCGGAGAGTAGCACTTTTCGCCGCCGCTGCCGCCGCCGCCCTTGAGCTCCGGTAAATCGCGGAGATCCCCTCCCCATCCGATCGTTATCAACGGCTAGGATTAGACCCCCGAAAGGGTACGTCTTTTTAATAAAACCAGCCGGTTCGTTTATGGTTTATTTTAGTTAGGGTTTATTTTATTTAGCGGCCCGACTAGTTTAACCCTAGGGCCGTTTAGTTTATATTACTTTCGGTCGTGGGTTAGGCCCATTAGGCCCTTTTTCAATTAATTTCGTTTTCTGTTTTAACAGAATAGTTCCTGTTTTGAAAAATTCATATCTTTTATTCTGTTTAATATTTTAGGTGATTCTTTTTTGTTGGTTTGCAAATTTTCTATAGTTTCTGTAGAAAATATATTTAGCTATGTTAAAATTAATTAAAATTGCTTTATTTTAGTTTTAGTCAGAATAGTAAATCTGTTATAACATGAGTTAGAAAAATTATTTTGGATGATTCTTTTTGTCCCAACTTTATTTTGACATTGCCAAACCATAGGAATTAATTTGGGTATTTTAGGATTAAGAAAAAAATTAGTTTTAAGCAGAATCTTGTTAATCCTAATTAATTAACTAGCTCTTGTTTTCCTATTATTTTAATTAGTAAATAAATTTATTCTTAACATGTGATTGATTATTCTAGGATAGTTTCTGTCACTTTATAGGATGAACTTTTATTTATAATAAATAAAAGTTTTATTTTATTTTCTTAATAGAAATTGAATTAGGCCTAATAGGAGTTTCATAATAGATTTTTAATTAATTCTTTTTGCTCCTAGTTGCTTAATGAAATCTTTTCATTAAGTTAACATAAAACCATGATTAGGTTATGTTGAGAAAATTGTTGTTATATAAAACTATTTTTAGTTGTTGTTTGAAGTAGGAAACTTGAGTTGGTTTTTCTTTGAGTTTTCCCTTGGTTTTTGATTTGGTTGTTTTGATGTGTTATGTTGCTATTGTTATGCTATTGTATTATGTGATCCTATGCTATATGCTTATTGTGATCATTGTTTGTCTCGGTAGAGTTTCGGAGTCTGAAGCTTGCTACTCTGAATCTTTAGCTTCGAGGATCATCGGCAAGGCAAGTTTTGATCATGTTATTTTCTATACCTATGTTTTGTGCATTAGAAATTATCACCACCCACCATGCATGCAGTAGTTGAAATTTTGAAGTTATTAATCTTGAGTAGTATCATGTGGTAGGATGAACCAATCCCTTGTTACCATGACCCGGAATGAAGTAGTTTACTTTGCTATGCTCGTAGAGCGGGTTTTGGTTGAGTGAAATTCATAAGAAAGATGTGAGAGTCAATGATGATGACAACCCCATGAACTACAATGATCAAGATGGACTTTGAAATTCACTCTTTGGGTGGAGGTTGGTGGGCACCTGGAGAACCCAGTGGTTGGCGGGATGCATGGAGAAGTGCCATGACATCTTGCGGAAGCTTCACCCAGCCACGAAGAGACGGATGGATGCCCCATGACGGAAGCTTACATGCAGCCGCAAGCCATTATGGGCTCGGCTGGGTCAACCCTAGTAGTGGCGCTGGCTGGGCGGTACTACGAGATGTAGAAGAACGGTAGGATTGGATGGGTACGGCAGTGTGAGAAGAACTCTTTGGAAGACCTGTTTCATTCGTCCGTCTTCAAACACCATGAAGTGCGAAGACTTAAAGGAGGAATGATTCTTGCGGGAAAAGTCGCAAACCTCTGCAGAGTTAAAGATCTAATCGATTAGCCGTGTCCCGATTACGGACAATTTGAGCCTCTGGAACTTGGAAGTATTGGAAATCTCAACACTAAAACTAATGAATTAATTTGAGGGTTTATGACTTAATAATTTGGGAATGAGATTTTGGTTTGCGGAACCATCTCATAACTACCAACAATTTGTAGTAATTTTGCAAGCAAGTCCCTTTGTAGTAGGAGAAAATTGGCTTTTATAAAATGATGAAATTAGAGCCCCAGCCAAAATGCATATAGTGTTAGTAACTTTATTATTGTTATTCTTCATGACTTGCCAGCTTATTCAAAAGCTGACCTACATGGCTGCAACGTCTTATGTTGCGAGAGGTATATTCGATCGGGAGTGAGGCTCGCTCGCGCTTGGCGATTGCCCTTTGGAGTCGGATGGACTCGCTTTATCTTCTATGCTTCCGCATCATTAGTAGTTTATTTCTCATGAGTTGGCCTTGAGCGAATTTATTCTCTTGTAATAAAGACTCTATATGAGAATCGTGTAATAAAATTCAGGTGTGATTGAACTTTGATTATTTCATCGATGTCTTTGTGAGTACCGGCATGATCTTGGGATGAATGCAGACACGAAGATTTGACCGATTTTGGGTCGGTCGCTCTGAGAGATGGTATCGAGCACTGTTGACCGTGAGATCGTAACCCCTAGGATCGGAAAGCCATAGGAAGAGACCATTTACTTTATATCCTTATCATTCCGTAATTCTCCTGTTCATTTCTAACTCCTCTCCGATTTTCAACATTCTAGATGGCGTCGAGTTCACCCCGGTTTGCTACGGAGTTTTGCCAGCCCGATGAGGCGATGCCCTTGGAAGGAAGCTGGTCCAGATGGTGAAGAAGCTGAAGATTGCTCTGCCCTCGATCACCGGAAGCCAACCAATGCACTTCAGCGGACACCCGCTTCTGAGATTGAGGTGCATATTCGAGGAGAACCCGGAGGGCATCTGAGCCTATTGACTTTGAGTTCACCGACTTCAACTGGATCATCGGAAGGACATGGCGATCTATCGTGCCCTTGGACATCTCGAGAAATCTGAGGGCGAGCTCGATCCCTCAGACCTCGCCATGGTTTCTCGCAGGGCAAGGAATGGAGATATCATCCGTCTGCAGTGGAGGACGACTCCACTCTCTCTTACATCCGGGACTTGGAGTGTCTCCTCGGAAGCGGGAGATTCGGACTCGTCGTAACTTCGAAGGCACATAGGAGGCTTTTGTTCCGTGGCTGGAACTGGAGGAGAAGGCACCTTGAGACTTCCTTAACCATGAGGAAGAAGTCGCGGACTTCATGGAGACAGTCGACGACACGAAGATGAAGCTTGCAGCGATAGAGGAAAAGATGGACTTGGGAGAGGACCTTTTTCCGAGTGGAGATGAGGGACCCCTCGTGAGTAATGATCAGGATTATGAAGGGGGAGTTGAAGGAAGCCGCAGAGGAGGCGCCACAACAGAGGACATCACACGGAGGGCGCAAGGATTATTGATGAAGACTTTTAGTCGACCACCATGTTATTTTTCCTTTTAAATCGATCAGTTAGGCGATATTTTTTCCTTGATTAGTCATGAGCTTTTGTGTCGAGATTGAACCATGTTTGAGTGGAATGAATAAATGATTGGTGTGTTTATGATTGTGCATTCATATGGGTAGTGTTATTTCTCATAGACCATTGTTCTATTCTAATTTTCTCATCCACTCCAAAAACACGGATGCCTCAGAGACATGACACGGTTTTCCTTGAGCTCACCCAGTTGCTTCAGCAGCGAATGCACTCATGCAGCTACTCATCGAATCGAACAACAACACCAACAATCCACCGCCACCCCCTGTGGACAACTTGACTCGATTCACGAGGCTGAATCCATGATGCTCTCTAGTAGCTTGAGCGATTGTGGTGATGATTGGCTCCACAAAGTCGGAAGAGCTAATCACTGTTGGATGCACTCGATCACGAGAGAAGGTGCGCTTTGCAGCGCATCAACTTGATGGACCTGCAGCTTCTTGGTGGGAGAACTACACGCCACTTATCCCATCGGTGCCATCACATGGGATCAGTTCAATGAGCCTTCCGCACGCTCATGTTTCAATTGGAGCCATGAGTGAAGAAGCGTGAGTTCCGCAACTTACGCCAGAGGAACCGTCTTGTGGCGCGATGCGTGGATGAGTTCACAAGCTAGCTCGCTATGCCCGGATGATGTGGCCACGGATGCATAAGCGGAGAAGTTCATGAGGGACTCAATGCCGAGCTGAGTATGCAGATTATTGTGGCTACCTTCAACAACTACAGGAGCTGGTAGACAAGGCCACCATACTTGAAGGCAAGCAGCAGCAGATTGAAAGCCATAGCGGAGTACAGCCGGGGAAGCACAACTCGGGAGCTCGGCGAAGCCCGTTATGCACCATACTCGGAGGGCACACCCATCATAACCATGGAGGCCATAACCATGGAGGAAATGGGAACAACCAGCCAGGACAACAAGTCAGGCCATGGCAATGGCTGAAGGAAATATGCCCTAGAGGCAATAATAAAGTTATTATTTATTTCCTTATATCATGATAAATGTTTATTATTCATGCTAGAATTGTATTAACGGAAACATAATACATGTGTGAATACATAGACAAGCAGTGTCACTAGTATGCCTCTACTTGACTAGCTCGTTAATCGAAGATGGTTATGTTTCCTAACCATAGACATGAGTTGTCATTTGATTAACGGGATCACATCATTAGGAGAATGATCGATTGACATGACCCATTCCGTTAGCCTAGCACTTGATCGTTTAGTATGTTGATATTGCTTTCTTCATGACTTATACATGTTCACTGTAACTATGAGATTATGCAACTCCGTTTACGGAGGAACACTTTGGGTACTACCAAGCGTCACAGCGTGGCTGGGTGATTATAAAGAAGTACTACAGGTGTCTCCAAAGGTACATGTTGGGTTGGCGTATTTGAGATTAGGTTTTGTCACTCCGATTGTCGGAGAGGTATCTCTGGGCCTTCTCGGTAATACACATCATATAAGCCTTGCAAGCATTGCAATTAATAAGTTAGTTGCGAGATGATGTATTACGGAGCGAGTAAAGAGACTTGCGATAGCGAGATTGAACTAGGTATTGGATACAAGCGATCGAATCTCGGGCAAGTAACATACCGATGACAAAGGAACAAAGTATGTTGTTATGCGGTTTGACCGATAAAGATCTTAAGTAGAATATGTAGGAGCCAATATGGGCATCCAGGTTCGCTATTGGTTATTGACCAAGAATAGTTCTAGGTCATGTCTCGTTCTCGAACCCGTAGGGTCCCTTGCAACAAGGTTTCGATGTGAGTTATATTATGAGTTTATGAGTTTTGATGTACCGAAGGAGTTGAGTCCGGATGAGATCGGGGACATGACGAGAGTCTCGAAATGGTCGAGGCGTAAAGATCGATATATTGGACGACTATATTCGGAGTTGGAAGGTTCGAATGATTTGGGTATTTTGAGATCTGGGAGAGTTACGGGAATTCGCCGGGGGAAGTATTGGGCCTTATTGGGCCTTAGAAAGAAGGGCTGCCTAGGGCAGGCGCGCGCCCCATGGCCTAGTCCGAATTGGACTGGGGGGGGCCGCACTTCCTTCTCCTCTTCCCCTTCCCCAAGTCCTAGTCCAACTAGGAGAGAGTCCTACTCGGTGGGAGTAGGACTCCTCCAGCGCCTCCTCTAGGGCGGCCGCTCCTCCCTGCTCCTTTATATCTGAGGCGGGGGCACCCTAGAACACACAAGTTGATCTCTGGATTGTTCCTTAGCCGTGTGCGGTGCCCCCTCCACCATATTCCACTTGGTCATATCGTCGCGGAGCTTAAGCGAAGCCTGCGCGGAGAAGTCATATCGTCGCGGAGCTTAAGCGAAGCCCTGCGTCGGTGGAGCATCATCATCGTCCTGCGCCGTCGTCTTGTGGAACTCATCCCGACACTTTGCTGGATCGGTCGGGGATCGTCATCGAGCTGAGCGTGTGCGAGAACTTCGGAGGTGCCGTCGTTCGGTGCTTGGATCGGTCGGATCGTGAAGGCGTCGACTACATCAACAGCGTTGTTATAGCGCTTCGCTTTCGGTCTCACAGTGCGTGGGCGGACCTCTCCCTCTCGTTGCTATGCCATCACCATGGTCTTGCGTGTTCGTAGGAAATTTTTGAAATTACTCGTTCCCCATGATGGCATCGAGCCTGGTTTTATCGTTGATGTCATATGCGAGTAGAACACAAGTGAGTTGTGGGCGATATAAGTCATCTGCTTACCAGCATGTCATACTTTGGTTCGGCGGTATTGTGAGATGAAGCGGCCGGACCGACATTACAGCGTCGCTTCGCGAGACTGGTTTCACCGCTTGAGCACTAGTTGCTTAAAGGTGACGGCGGGTGTCGGTTTCTCTCACTTTAGTTGAACCGAGTGTGGCTCGCCGGTCCTTGCGAAGGTTAAAACAGCACCAACTTGACAAACTATCGTTGTGGTTTTGATGCGTAGGTAAAACGGTTCTTGCTCAGCCCGTAGCAGCCACGTAAAACTTGCAACAACAAAGTAGAGGGCGTCTAACTTGTTTTTGCAGGGCATGTTGTGATGTGATATGGTCAAGGCGTGATGCTATATTGTATGAGATGATCATGTTTTGTAACGAGTTATCGACGGCTGGCGAGAGCCATATGGTTGTCGCTTTATTGTATGAAATGCAAAAGCCATGTAATTGCTTTACTTTATCACTAAGCGGTAGCGATAGTCGTAGAAGCAATAGTTGGCGAGGCGACAACGATGCTACGATGGAGATCAAGGTGTCGCGCCGGTGGCGATGGTGATCATGGCGGTGCTTGGCGATGGAATCACAAGCACAAGATGATGATGACCATATCATATCACTTATATTGATTGCATGTGATGTTTATCCTTTATGCATCTTATCTTGCTTTGATTGGCGGTAGCATTATAAGATGATCTCTCACTAAAATTATCAAGAAGTGTTCTCCTGAGTATGCACCGTTGCCAAAGTTCGTAGTACCCGGACACCGCGTGATGATCGGGTGTGATAAGTTCTCGTCCATCTACAACGGGTGCAAAACAGTTTACACGCGGAATACTCAGGTTAAACTTGGCGAGCCTAGCATATAACAGATATGGCCTCGGAACACGGAGACCGAAAGGTCGGCGTGAATCATATAGTAGATATGATCAACATAGTGATGTTCACCATTGAAACTACTCCATCTCACGTGATGATCGGACATGGTTTAGTTGATTTGGATCACGTAATCACTTAGATGACTAGAGATGTCTATCTAAGTGGGAGTTCTTAAATAATATGATTAATTGAACTTTAATTTATCATGAACTTAGTCTGGTAGTATTTTGCAAATTATGTTGTAGATCAATAACTCGCGTTGTTGCTTCCCTATGTTTGTTGCTTTCATATGTTTATTTTGATATGTTCCTAGAGAAAATTATGTTGAAAAATGTTAGTAGCAATGATGCGGATTGGATCCGTGATCGAGGTTTATCCTCATTGCTGCCTGAAAAATTATGTCCTTAATGCACGCTAGGTGACAAACCTATTGCGAGGAGCGGATCACGGGCGTTATGAGCGTTTGGCTAGCTCAATATGATGACTACTTGATAGTTTAGTGCACCATGCTTAGAATCGGGACTTCAAAGGCGTTTTGAGCGTCATGGACCATATGAGATGTTCGAGGAATTGAAGTTAATATTTCAAGCAAATACCGAGTTGAGAGATATGAAGTCTCCAACAAGTTCTATAGCTAAAAGATGGAGGAGAATCGCTCAACTAGTGAGCATGTGCTCAGATTATGCAGGTACTTCAATCGCTTGAATCAAGTGGGAGTTAATCTTCGAGATAAGATAGTGATTGACAGAATTCTCTAGTCACCATCACCAAGTTAGTAGAACTTGAGATGAACTATAATATGCAAGGGATGACAAAAGTAATTCCCAAGCTCTTCGTGATCTTTGAAATCGGCGAAGGTAGAAATCAAGAAAAGAGCATCAAGTGTTGATGATTGACAAGACCACTAGTCTCAAGGAAAAGGGCAAAGGGAAGAAGGGAACTTCAAAAGAGCGGCAAGCAAGTTGCTACTCGGTGAAGAAGCCCAAGTCGGACCTAAGCACGAGACTAAGTGCTTTTGCTACAATGGAATTAGTCCTTTGAGCGGAACTACCCCAAGTGTTTGGCGGATAAGAAGGATGGCAAAGTGAACAAAGGTATATTTGATATCTGATTATTGATGTGTATTTTACTAGTGTTCATAGCAACCCCTCGGTATTTGATCTTGGTTAGGTTGCTAAGAGTAGTAACTCGAAAGCAGGAGTTGCAGAATGAGCAGAAACTAGTTGAAGGGAAGTGACGATGAGTGTTGGAAGTAGTTCCAAGATTGATATGATCATCATCGCACTCCCTATACTTTCGGGATTAGTGTTAAACCTAAATAAATGTTATTTGGTGTTTGCGTTGAGCATGAATATGATTTGATCATGTTTATTGCAAAGCGGTTATTCATTTAAAGTCAAAGAATAATTGTTGTTACATTTAAATGAATAAAACCTTTGATAGTCATACACCCAATGAAAATAGTTTATTGGATCTCGATCGTGTGATACACATATTCATAATATTGAAACCAAAAGATGCAAAGTTAATAATGATAGTGCAATTTATTTGTGTACTTGCCGTTTGGGGTCATATCGGTGTAAAGCGCATGAAGAAACTCCATAAGGATGGATTTTGGAATCACTTGGTTATGAATCATTTGATGCTTGCGAACCGTGCCTTTTGGGCAAGATGACTAAAACTCCGTTCTCGGAACAATGGAACAAACTCTTGACTTGTTGGAAATAACACATATATACCGATGTATGCGATCCAATGAGTGTTGATGCTCGTGGCAAGTATCGTTATTTTCGACCTTCACAAGATGATTTGAGTAGATATGGGTATATCTACTTGATGAAACATAAGTCTGAAATAGTTGAAAGGTTCAAAGAATTTGAGTGAAGTGGAAAATCATCGTAACAAGAAAATAAAGTTTCTGCGATCGATCGTGGAGATGAATATTTGAATTCTGAGTTTGGTCTTCAATGAAAACAATGTGGAATAGTTTCACAGCTCCGCCACAGAACACCACAGCGTTATGGTGTGTCGAGCGTCGTAACCGTACTTTATTTTGATATGGTGCGATCTATGATGTATCTTACCGATTTACCACTATCGTTTTGGGGTTATGCATTAGAGACAGTTGCATTCACGTTTAATAGGGCACCATCTAAATCCGTTGAGATGACACCGTATGAACTATGGTTTAGCGATAAACCTAAGTATCGTTTCTTAAAGTTTGGAGTTGTGATGCTTATGTGAAAAAGTTTTCACGATAAGCTCGAACCCAAATCGAATCGTCTTCATAGAATACCCAAAGGTAACTATTGGGTACACCTTCTATCACAGATCCGAAAGCAAGATATTTGTTGCTAAGATGGATCCTTTCTAGAAGAAGTTTCTCTCGAAAGAAGTGAGTGGGAGGAAAGTAGAACTTGATGAGGTAATTGTACCTTCTCCCTTATTGGAAAGTAGTTCATCACGGAATCAGTTCGATGATTCCTACACCAATTAGTGAGGAAGTTAATGATGATGATCATGAAACTTGAGATCAAGTTGCTACCAAACCTCGTAGGTCTTCGAGTAAGATCCGCACAGTGATGCGGTAATCCTATTCTAGAAGTCATGTTACTAGACCATGATGAACCTACGAACTATGAGAAGCGATGATGAGCCAGATTCAGCGAAATGGCTTGAGGCCATGAAATCGAGATGGGATCCATGTATGAGAACAAAGTATGGACTTTGATGGAGTTGCCGATGATCGGCAAGCCATATTATATAAATGGATCTTCAAGAGGAAGGCGGATCTTGATAGTAGTGTTACTATCTACAAAGCTCGACTTGTCGCGAAAGGTTTTCGACAAGTTCAAGGTGTTGACTACAATGAGATTTACTCAAGCTGTGGCGATGCTTATGTCATCCGAATCATGTTAGCAATCGCATACATTTTATGAAATCGGCAAATGGATGTCAAAACTACATTCTTTAATGGATTTATTAAAGAAGAGTTGTATATGATGCAACGAGAAGGTTTTGTCAATCCTAAAGGAGCTAACAAAATGTGCAAGCTCAGCGATCCATCTATGGTGGTGCAAGCATCTCGGAGTTGGAATAAGCGCTTTGATAGTGTGATCAAAGCATATAGTTTTATCTGAGACTTGCGGTGAAGCTGTATTTACAAGAAAGTGAGTGGGAGCACTCTGACATTTCGATAAGTATATGTGAATGACATATTGTTGATCGGAAATAATGTAGAATTATTACGCAAAGCATAAAGGAGTGTTTGAAAGAGTTTTTCAAAGAAAGACCTCGGTGAAGCTGCTTACATATTGAGCATCAAGATCTATAGAGATAGATCAAGGCGTTTGATAAGTTTTCAATGAATACATACCTTGACAAGATTTTGAAGTAGTTCAAAATGGAGCAGTCAAAGAAAGAGTTCTTGCATGTGTTACAAGGTGTGAGATTGAGTAAGACTCAAAACCCGACCACGGCGGAAGATAGAAAGAGAATGAAAGTCATTCCCTATGCATCAGCCATAGGTTCTATAAAGTATGTCATCTTGTGTACGGATCTATTGCATACCCTACCACTAAGCTTGGCAAGGGAGTGCAATAGTGATCTAGGAGTAGATCAATGGACAGCGGTCAAAATTATCCTTAGTAGAATAAGGATATGTTTCTCGATTATGGAAGTGAAAAAGGTTCGTCGTAAAGGGTTACGTCGATGCAAGTTTTAACACTAATCTAGATGACTCGAGTCTCAATCTGGATACATATTGAAAGTGGGAGCAATTAGCTAGAGTAGCTCCATGCGAGCATTGTAGACATAGAAATTTGCAAAATACTTACGGCTCACGAATGTGACAGACCCGTTGACTAAAATTATCTCACAAGCAAAACATGATCACACCTTAGTACTCTTTGGGTGTTAATCACATGGCGATGTGAACTAGATTATTGACTCTAGTAAACCCTTTGGGTGTTGGTCACATGTCGATGTGAACTATGGGTGTTAACCACATATAGATGTGAACTATTGATGTTAAATCACATGGCGATGTGAACTAGATTATTGACTCTAGTGCAAGTGGGAGGCTGAAGGAAATATGCCCTAGAGGCAATAATAAAGTTATTATTTATTTCCTTATATCATGATAAATGTTTATTATTCATGCTAGAATTGTATTAACGGAAACATAATACATGTGTGAATACATAGACAAACAGTGTCACTAGTATGCCTCTACTTGACTAGCTCGTTAATCGAAGATGGTTATGTTTCCTAACCATAGACATGAGTTGTCATTTGATTAACGGGATCACATCATTAGGAGAATGATCGATTGACATGACCCATTCCGTTAGCCTAGCACTTGATCGTTTAGTATGTTGCTATTGCTTTCTTCATGACTTATACATGTTCTGTAACTATGAGATTATGCAACTCCGTTTACGGAGGAACACTTTAGGTACTACCAAGCGTCTGGCGTAACTGGGTGATTATAAAGGAGTACTACAGGTGTCTCCAAAGGTACATGTTGGGTTGGCGTATTTGAGATTAGGTTTTGTCACTCCGATTGTCGGAGAGGTATCTCTGGGCCTTCTCGGTAATACACATCATATAAGCCTTGCAAGCATTGCAACTAATAAGTTAGTTGCGAGATGATGTATTACGGAGCGAGTAAAGAGACTTGCGATAGCGAGATTGAACTAGGTATTGGATACCGGCGATCGAATCTCGGGCAAGTAACTATACCGATGACAAAGGAACAAAGTATGTTGTTATGCGGTTTGACCGATAAAGATCTTCGTAGAATATGTAGGAGCCAATATGGGCATCCAGGTTCCGCTATTGGTTATTGACCAAGAATAGTTCTAGGTCATGTCTACGTTCTCGAACCCGTAGAGTCCCTTGCAACAAGGTTTCGATGCGGTTATATTATGAGTTTATGAGTTTTGATGTACCGAAGGAGTTGAGTCCGGATGAGATCGGGGACATGACGAGAGTCTCGAAATGGTCGAGGCGTAAAGATCGATATATTGGACGACTATATTCGGAGTTGGAAAGGTTCGAATGATTGGGTATTTTGAATCTGGGGGGAGTTACTGGAATTCGCGGGGAAGAGTATTGGGCCTTATTGGGCCTAGTGGGAAGGAGCTGCCTAGGGCAGCGCGCGCCCCATGGCCTAGTCCGGGTGGACTGGGGGTTTGGGCGCAGCCCCCTCCTTCCTTCTCCCTTCCCCAAGTCCTAGTCCAACTAGGAAAGAGGAGTCCTACTCGGTGGGAGTAGGACTCCTCGGGCAGCGCCTCTCTAGGGCGGCCTCCTCCTCCCTTGCTCCTTTATATCTGAGGGCAGGGGCACCTATGACACACAAGTTGATCTCGGATTGTTCCTTAGCCGTGTCGGTGCCCCCTCCACCATATTCCACTTGGTCATATCGTCGCGGAGCTTAAGTGAAGCCTGCGCGGAGAAGTCATATCGTCGCGGAGCTTAAGCGAAGCCCTGCGTCGGTGGAGCATCATCATCGTCCTGCGCCGTCGTCTTGTGGAACTCATCCCGACACTTTCTTTGGATCGGTCGGGGATCGTCATCGAGCTGAGCGTGTGCGAGAACTTCGGAGGTGCCGTCGTTCGGTGCTTGGATCGGTCGGATCGTGAAGGCGTCGACTACATCAACAGCGTTGTTATAGCGCTTCGCTTTCGGTCTCTGAGTGCGTGGGCGGACACTCTCCCTCTCGTTGCTATGCCATCACCATGGTCTTGCGTGTTCGTAGGAAATTTTTGAAATTACTCGTTCCCCAACAACTATGCCACCGACTGCCGGAGGCCAAGCGGAGGAATGGAAAGCGGCAATGGAGGCTCGTGAAGAAGCCCAATCCGTTCACTCGTGCTCGGGTGAACCACATCGGCGTGGAGGGCGTCTATGATCAGCCGGAACAACTTGTGGTTGGTAAGTTTTATTGAATTCACGTTCAGTTTGGTACTCTTTGATTACGGTGCAGCGCATTCATTCATATCAAGGGTAGTTGTGGAAAATGCGGGTTTCCACTAAAACCCTTAGAAGCCCCCTTCGCGTCGGTTCGCGGGAGGAGAAATGATGGCAGGTTTAGGCTGTCATGCAACCCTCAACATCGGGAACCATAAATTTCCCTTGAGACCTCATAGTGTTGAAACCCGGACCTTGGATGTAATCCTAGGCATGGATTGGTTGCGAAGTTTGAAGGAACATAGGCATGCCCGCAAGTCTATTCGCTCACTACCCGGGCGAAGAGGATCAAGTATGTAGCAGAGACACGGCCGGATGAAGAATCGGTGAATTCCCTCACGGGAGTTGTTCGGGAGGAAGTGCCGGTGGTGCAAGATTTTCGATGTGTTTAGGAGGAATTACCGGGAATGCCACGGACGGGGACATTGAGTTTTGATTGAGTTATTGCCGACACAGCCCCAATATCCAAGAGACCTTATCGGATGCCACGAATGAGTTGAAAGAGATCAAGGATCAAATTAATGAGTTATTGGAGAAAGGATATATTCAGCCAAGCTCATCACCTTGGGGAGCCCAGTTCTTTTGGTAGAGAAGAAGGATGGAAGCTTGAGGATGGTTGTGGATTATCGTGCGTTGAGCAAGTAACCATCAAGAACAAGTACCCTCTGCCGATGATTAATGATCTGTTTGATCAGCTAGTTGGAGCCAAGGTATTATCTAAGATCGATCTTGATCGAGGTATCATCGATTGAAGATCCATGAAAAGGATATACCCAAAACAGCATTCACTACCAGGTATGGTTTATATGAGTATACCGTCATGTCATTTGGATTGACTAATGCTCCTGCATACTTCATGAATTTGATGAACAAGGTGTTTATGGAATATCTGGACAAGTTTGTCGTGGTGTTCATCGATGATATATTGATTTTCTCCAAGAGCGAGGAAGAGCATAAGGAACATTTGCGTCTAGTTACGGAGAAACTTGAGGCTGTCGAGTTGTATGCCAAGTTCAGCAAATGTGAATTTTGGCTGAAGGAAGTTGGATTCCTCGGACATGTTATTTCGGGAGAAGGAATAGCGAGTTGATCCGCCAAGGTTGAATCAGTCACCGATTGGCGATCGCCCACCTCGATCAAGGAGATCCGCAGTTTTCTCGGACTCGCGAGGATATTATCGGAGGTTTATTGAGAACTTCTCGAAGATTGCCAAGCCCATGGTGAGCTGTTGAAGAAGGAAGCCAAGTATGTTTGGACGAGGAATGTGAAGCCGTTTTCAGGAATTGAAGAAAGCGGTTGGTTACAGCCCGGTGTTGATTTTACGGACATACACAAGGAATACCAAGTTTATTGTGGCGCTTCTCGTCAAGGACTCGGAGGAGTACTAATGCAGGAAGGAAAAGTTGTAGCTTATGCCTCCGGACAGCTCGACCTCATGAGATGAATTATGCCACACATGATTTGGAGTTAGCGGCCGTAGTGCATGCACTCAAGACACTGGAGACATTTCCTCGCCGGAAACCGTTGTGATGTTTACAGATCACAAGAGCTTGAAGTATATTTTCACTTGAAGAATTGAACCTCGGCGAGAGGAGATGGCTAGAGTTGATAAAGGACTACGACATGAGATTGCATTACCACCCGGTAAAGCTAATGTTGTAGCAGATGCTTTGAGCCGTAAGAGTTATGTGAATACTCTTACAGCAGGAGGATTACCCCAGGAGTTAGTCGATGACCTCAGGGATCTCCGACTGGAGATAGTTCCGAGAGGATATGTTGCTACTCTGGAAGTTAAGTCCACTTTGGCCGAAAGGATTCATGAAGCACAGAAGTCGGACAAGGAAGTTGATGAGATAAAGCAAAAGATGGATGAAGGAAAAGCCAAAGGGTTCCGTAAGGATGAGCACGGAGCTATATGGTTCGAGGATCGTATTTATGTGCCCAATGATCCCGAACTCAGGAAGCTAATTCTTCAGGAGGCTCATGATTCACCGTACTCGATTCACCCGGTAACACCAAGATGTATCTGGATTTGAAGGAAAGTTTACGGTGGGCGGTATGAAGAGGACATTGCGAGTACATAGCGATTATCGATGTTTGCCAGCAGTAAAGCGAGAACATCGAAGCCAGCGAGGTTACTTCAACCTTTGCGATTCGATTGGAAATGGGAAAAACTTGGAATGGATTTCATCACGGATTACCGGGACCCGTTCAGGTTATGATTCTATCTGGGTAGTGGTTGATCGTTTGACCAAGGTAGCTCACTTCATTCCGTGAAGACTACCTATACAGTGCCAAGTTGGCCAAGATATACATGACCAGGATCGTATATGCGCATGGAGTTCGAGGAAAATCGTGTCGGATAGAGAGCGCAGTTTACCTCAAAGTTTTGGAAGCGGTTGCATGAAACTTTGGGTACAAGGCTGGAATTGATACAGCTTTTCATCCATGAGCAGATGGACGGACCGAGAGAGTCAACCAGATTACGGAGGACATGTTGAGAGCTTGTGTGCTAGACTATGGGTCTAGCTGGGATGATAATTTGCCATCGTGAATTCTCATACAACAACAGTTATCAATCGATCGAAGATGGCCCCTTCGAAGCTCTATCACGGAAGGAGGTGCGAACACCATTCTTTGTGGGATAGTGTTGGAGATCGATCACTTTTGGTTCCGACCTTATCGAGGATTCGAAGAAAGTCAAGCTGATTGAGACAGACTCAAGATAGCACGATCGAGACGGAAGAGTTATGCCGACGATGGCGCAAGGAAGTGACTTACGAAGCGGGGACCGAGCATATCTTCGTGTGTCTCCGCCGTGGAATCAAGAGGTTTGGTGTCAAAGGGAAGTTAGCACCCGATTTATTGGCCCTACAAAATCCTCGAGCGTCGTGGAGAAGTTGCTTACAAGTTGGAATTGCGGAAGGATTGTCCGGAGTTCATGATGTCTTCCATGTTTCTCGGTGAAGAAGTGTCATGCCGACATGGCGATATACCGTTGAGAATCTGAGTGCCCTAGAGGCCATACAACAGCGGTGATCGACCTACAAGGAGAAACCGTCCGAATTCTCGAGGCTGCGACGAGTCACCCAGCAAAGTCATCAAATTTTGCAAGGTCTTGTGGAGTCACCACACGAGGAAGAAGCCACACAGGGCCTTGAAGAAGACCTTCTTGAGATCACCGCACCTATTGCTAGCCAACCCGAATCTCGAGGCGAGATTCATCTTAAAATGGGTAGGTTTGTAACATCCCAAATTTCCTATTTGGAATGTTTTACAATTATAGCTAAGCATCTATGCATCTGTTTGAATTTGATTGCCATTTGGGTTTTTGAGCTTTGAGTTTTCAAATTTGAATTCAAACTATGGCAAGTGGGAATCATTTCAAAAACTATACTGATAAATACTTGAGCAAAAGTATGAGAGGAGCAAACATGACACTCCAAAAATATCGGAGGAAAACCTTGCCAAAATTTTGAATTCAAACTTGAGATTTTATTTGAATATTGGAAAAATGAAATTTTATAAAGTTTGGATTTTGCCTTTGGAAAAATGTTCAAATGATAGGAATATTCCCTGATCATTTTGGTATATATATGTCCTATATAAAATATTTATAGTTTATGTTTTATCTCTGTTTTGTTTTATTAAAAAATAAATTTTTTAAAAACACCCAGTGCCAGCCGAACCCCTGGCCCAGCCAGCTTGAAGCCACCATAGCCAGGCGCAGCCATTGACCCCAGGCGCCAGTAAAGCCCGGCCAAGCCCGAGCCAGGCCACCTCGCCGAAACCACTCGGGCGGTCGCCCGAACCGCCTGCGCCTCCCCTCCCCCCTGCAGGCGGACCCCCCCCTCCTTCAACCTCCCGCCCCATGCGCCGTGCCGCCACCGATCGCGGATCCGTGAGATCCGGGATCGATCCTCCCCCGGTGCCTCCTTGCCACGCCGAGGCCCGCCTATCTAAGCCCCTCCCACCCCATTCCCCCTCGCCCCTCATGGAACTCCTCCTCCTCTCTCACGCCGTCATGGAGCGAGCCTACCGCCGCCGCCATTTTCGTCGTCGCCGCCCTAGCCCTCCCGACCCCACCGACTCCACCAAACACCTCCCGAGCTCGTCCACACCATGAGCCACTCTACCGACCTCCCATGACGACCGGAGGCCAGCCTTTTCGCCGCCGCCGCCGCCGCCGCCGAGCTCCGGTAAGTCGCTGGAGGTCCCCTCCCCCGTCCGATGCGTTATCAACGGCTAGGATTAGACCCCCGAAGGGGTACGTCTTTTTAATAAAACCGGCCGGTTCGTTTACGGTTTATTTTAGTTAGGGTTTATTTTATTTAGCCGGCCCGACTAGTTTAACCCTAGGGCCCGTTTAGTTTATATTACGCTCAGTGCGTAGGTTAGGCCCATTAGGCCCTTTTTCAATTAATTTCGTTTTCTGTTTTAACAGAATAGTTCCTGTTTTGAAAAATTCATATCTTTTATTCTGTTTAATATTTTTAGGTGATTCTTTTTTTGTTGGTTTGCAAATTTTCTATAGTTTCTGTAGAAAATATATTTAGCTATGTTAAAATTAATTAAAATTGCTTTATTTTAGTTTTAGTCAGAATAGTAAATCTGTTATAACATGAGTTAGAAAAATTATTTTGGATGATTCTTTTTGTCCCAACTTTATTTTGACATTGCCAAACCATAGGAATTAATTTGGGTATTTTAGGATTAATAAAAATTTAGTTTTAAGCAGAATCTTGTTAATCCTAATTAATTAACTAGCTACTGTTTTCCTATTATTTTAATTAGTAAATAAATTTATTCTTAACATGTGATTGATTATTCTAGGATAGTTTCTGTCACTTTATAGGATGAACTTTTATTTATAATAAATAAAAGTTTTATTTTATTTTCTTAATAGAAATTGAATTAGGCCTAATAGGAGTTTCACAATAGATTTTAATTAATTCTTTTTGCTCCTAGTTGCTTTATGAAATCTTTTCGTGAAGTTAACATAAAACCATGATTAGGTTATGTTGAGAAAATTGTTGTTATATAAAACTATTTTTAGTTGTTGTTTGAAGTAGGAAACTTGAGTTGTTTTTTCTTTGAGTTTTCCCTTGGGTTTTGATTTGGTTGTTTTGATGTGTTATGTTGCTATTGTTATGCTATTGTATTATGTGATCCTATGCTATATGCTTATTGTGATCATTGTTTGTCTCGGTAGAGTTTCAGTCTGAAGCTTGCTACTCTGAATCTTTAGCTTACGAGGATCAACAGCAAGGCAAGTTTTGATCATGTTATTTTCTATACCTATGTTTTTGTGCATTAGAAATTATCACCACCCACCATGCATGCAGATGGTTGAAATTTTGAAGTTATTAATCTTGAGTAGTATCATGTGGTAGGATGAACCAATCCCTTGTTACCATGACCCGGAATGAAGTAGTTTACTTTGCTATGCTCGTGAAGCGGGTTTTGGTTGAGTGAAATTCATAAGAAAGATGTGAGAGTCAATGATGATGACAACCCCATGAACTACAATGATCAAGATGGACTTGAAATTCACTCTTGGGTGGAGGACGGTTGCGGGCACTGGAGAACCCGGTGGTTGGCGGGATGCATGGAGAAGTGCCATGACATCTTGCGGAAGCTTCACCCAGCCACGAAGAGGCGGATGGATGCCCCATGACCGGAAGCTTACAGTGCAGCCGCAAGCCATTATGGGCTCTGGCTGGGTCAACCCTAGTAGTGGCGCTGGCTGGGCGGTACTACGAGATGTAGAAGAACGGTAGGATTGGATGGAGTGCAGGCGGTAGCGGAAGAACTCTTTGGAAGACCTGTTTCATTCGTCCCATCTTCAAACACCATGAAGTGCGAAGACTTAAAAGGAGGAATGATTCTTGCGGGAAAAGTCGCAAACCTCTGCGAGTTAAAGATCTAATCGATTAGCCGTGTCCCGATTCACGGACAATTTGAGCCTCTGGAACTTGGAAGTATTGAAATCTCAACACTAAAACTAATGAATTAATTTGAGGGTTTTATGACTTAATAATTTGGGAATGAGATTTTGGTTGGCGGAACCATCTCAATAACTACCAACAATTTGTAGTAATTTTGCAAGCAAGTCCCTTTGTAGTAGGAGAAAATTGGCTTTTATAAAATGATGAAATGTAGAGCCCCAGCCAAAATGCATATAGTGTTAGTAACTTTATTATTGTTATTCTTCATGACTTGCCAGCTTATTCAAAAAGCTGACCTACATGGCTGCAACGTCTTATGTTGCGGTATATTCGATCGGGAGTGAGGCTACGCTCGCGCTTAGCGATTGCCCTTTGAGTCGGATGGACTCGCTTTATCTTCTCGCTTCCGCAGCATTAGTAGTTTATTTCTCATGAGTTGGCCTTGAGCGAATTTATTCTCTTGTAATAAAGACTCTATATGAGAATCGTGTAATAAAATTCAGGTGTGATTGAACTTTGATTATTTCATCGATGTCTTGTGAGTACCGGCATGATCTTGGGATGAATGCAGAACACGGAGATTTGACGATTTTGGGTCAGGTCGCTACATGATAAGACTATGTATTGGAGGGCAAGAGTGACGAAACTTCAACCTAGCATAGAAATTGATGCATACGGGTTGAAGTGGGACCAATATATCTTAATGCTATGGTTGGGTTTTACCTTAATGAGCGTTAGTAGTTGCGGATGCTTGCTAATAGTTCAATCATAAGTGCATAGAATTCCAAGTAAGGGATGACATGCTAGCGTGGCCTCTCCACATAATACTTGCTATCGGTCTAGTAAACTAGTCAATTCCTTAAGGGACAATTTCGCAACTCCTACCACCACTTTTCCACACTCGCTATATTAACTTTATTGTGTCTTTATCTAAACAACCCCTAGCTTTTATTTACGCGTTCTTTACATTCTTGCAAAACTATCCAAAAACACCTACAAAGTACTTCTAGTTTCACACTTGTTCTAGGTAAAGCGAACATCAAGCGTGCGTAGAGTTGTATCGGTGGTCGATAGAACTTGAGGGAATATTTGTTCTACCTTTAGCTCCTCGTTGGGTTCGACACTCTTACTTATCAAAAACTGTTGCGATCCCCTATACTTGTGGGTTATTAGGCGCGCCTGGGGGGGTAGGCGCGCCCCCCTACCTCGTGGCCTCCTCGTCTGTTACTTGATGTCCACTCCAAGTCCTTTGGATCACGTTTGTTCCAAAAATCACGTTCCCGAAGGTTTCATTCCATTTGGACTCCGTTTGATATTCTTTTTCTGCGAAACTCTGAAATAGGCAAAAAACAGCAATTTGGGCTAGGCCTCCGGTTAATAGGTTAGTCCCAAAAATATTATAAAAGTGTATAAATAAGCCCATTAAACATCCAAAACAGAATATATAATAGCATGGAACAATAAAAATTATAGATACGTTGGAGCGTATCAAGCATCTAAGCTTAATTCCTGCTCGTCCTCGGTAGGTAAATGATAAAAACAAATTTTGATGTGGAATGCTTCTTGGCATACTTCTTAATGAAATCTTTTATTGTGGCATGAATATTTAGTTTGAAAGATTCAAGATAAAAGTTTGATGTTGACATAAAAACAATAATACTTGAACATGCTAACCAAGCAATTATGTCTTATCAAAATAACATAGCCAAAAAGCTTATCCTACAAAATCATATAGTTAGGCTATGTTTCATTATTGTCACGAAACGTTCTCATCATGCATAACCACGATGACAAGCCGAGCAATTGGTTCATACTTTTAGCAGCGCTTCAGCCTTTTCAACTCTTCGCAATACATGGCGTAAGCCATGGATATAACACTATGGGTGGAGTAAAGTATAATGATGGGGTTATGAGAGAAGACAAAAGGTAGAAAGTCTCACATTGACATGGCTAATCAATAGGCTATGGAGATGCCCATCAATTGATGTCAATGAGAGGAGTAGGGATTGCCATGCAACAGATGCACTAGAGCTATAAATATATGAAAGCTCAACAAAAGAAACTAAGTGGGTGTGCATCCAACTCACTTGCTCACGAAGACCTAGGGCATTTTGAGGAAGCCCATCATTGGAATATACAAGCCAAGTTCTATAACAAAAAATTCCCTCTATCATGAAAATCATGGTGCTACTTTGATGCACAAGTGTGGAAAAGGATAGTAATATTGTCTCTTCTCTCTTTTTCTCTCATTTTTTATTTAGGCCTTCTTTCTTTTTTTTCTTTATCTCTTTTTTTAGTCCGGAATCTCATCCTGACTTGTGGGGGAATCATAGTCTCCATCGTCCTTTCCTCACATGGGACAATGCTCTAATAATGATGATCATCACACTTTTATTACTTACAACTCAACAATTACAACTCAATACTTAGAACAAAATATGACTCTATGTGAATGCCTCCGTGATGTACGGTATATCACGATGAATCAAGAGTGACATGTATGAAAAATTATGAATAGTGGCTGTGCCACAAAATACGATGTCAACTACATGATCATGCAAAGCAATATGACAATGATGAAACGTGTCATAATAAACGGAATGGTGGAAAGTTGCATGGCAATGTATCTCGGAATGGCTATGGAAATGCCATAATAGGTAGGTATGGTGGCTGTTTTGAGGAAGAAATAAGGAGGCTTATGTGTGATAGAGCGTATCATATCATGGGGTTTGGATGCACCGGCGAAGTTTGCACCAACTCTCAATGTGAGAAAGGGCAATGCGCGGTACCGTAGAGGCTAGAAAATTGTGGAAGGTTGAGAGTGCATATAATCCATGGACTCACACTAGTCATAAAGAAATCATATACTTATTGCAAAAGTTTATTAGCCCTCGAAGCAAAGTACTACTACGCATGCCCCTAGAGGGATAGATTGGTAGGAAAAGACCATCGCTCGTCCCCGACCACCACTCATAAGGAAAGCAATAAAAGAACACCTATGAGTCAAAATTGTTACACAACTTTTACCATACGTGCACGCTACGGGACTTGCCAACTTTAACACAAGTATTTCTCAATTTCACAATTACTCAACTAGCACACTCTAATATTACCACCTTTATATCTCAAAACACTTATCAAGTATCTAACTTCTCATGATATTTAATGAACTCAATATGGAAGATTAATTTCATGATTAAAGAAAATTACCATGCTGTTTAAGACTCTCAAAATAATATAAGTGAAGCATGATAGATCAATGATTTCTATAAAATACAACCACCGTCGTGCTCTAAAAGATATAAGTGAAGCACTAGAGCAAAAACTATATAGCTCAAAGGATATAAGTGAAGCACATAGAGTATTCTAACAAATTCCGAATCATGTGTGTCTCTCTCAAAAGGTGTGTACAGCAAGGATTATTGTGGAAAACTAACAAATAAAGACTCAAATCATACAAGACGCTTCAAGCAAAACACATATCATGTGGTGAATAAAAATATAGCTCCAAGTAAATTTACCAATGGATGAGGACGAAAGAGGGGATGTCTTCCGGGGCATCCCCAAGCTTTGGCTTTTGGTGTCCTTGGATTACCTTGGGGTGCCGTGGGCATACCCAAGCTTAGGATCTTGCCACAACTTGTTCCATACTCCATCAAACCTCAACCGAAAACTTGGAAACTTCACAACACAAAACTTCAAGGTACTGTATTGAACTCATTCTTTATTTATATTGGTGTTAAACCTACTGTATTCAAACTTCTCTATGGTTTATAAACTATATTACTAGCCATAGATTCATCAAAATAAGTAAACAACACGAAAAACAGAATCTATCAAAAAGCAGCGATGCAGTAATGTGTAACTAACGCAAACTTCGGAACTCCAAAAATTCTACCAAAATAGGACGACCTAGACAATTTAATGATCTGCTTCAATTGCAATCAATATTTTATCACGTTCAGGTGATTTTTAAAAATTGTTTTAAATGAACGAGAAAGTTTCGGAATTTTCAGCAAGATCAAATAACTATCATCCAAGAAGATCTTGTAGGTTTAACTTGGCACAAACACTAATTAAAACATAAAAACAAATCTAACCAGAGGCTAGATCAAAGATTTATTCCTAAACAGAAACAAAAAGCAAAAAACTAAAAATAAAATTGGGTTGCCTCCCAACAAGCGCTATCGTTTAACGCCCCTAGCTAGGCATAAAAACAAGGATAGATCTAGGTATTGCCATCTTTGGTAGGCAATCCATAAGTGGATCTCATAATAGATTCATATGGCAATTTAATTTTCTTTCTAGGGAAGTTTTCCATGCCTTTCCTTAACGGAAATTGGAATCTAATATTTCTTTCCTTCATATCAATGATTGCACCAATCATTCTAAGCAAAGGTCTATCAAGAATAATAGGACATGAAGGATTGCAATCTATATCAAGAACAATAAAATCTCGGGCACATAGTTCCTATTTGCAACAATAAGAACATCATTAATTCTTCCCATAGGTTTCTTAATAGTGGAATCCATAAGGTGCAAGTTTAAAGAACAATCATCAAATTCACGGAATCCTAGCAAATCACATAAAGTTTTTGGAATCATTGGAAACACTAGCACCCAAATCACACAAAGCATAGCATTAATGATTTTTAATTTTAATTTTAATATTAGGTCCCACTCATCATAAAGTTTTCAGGGATAGAAACTTCTAACTCAAGCTTTTCTTCATAAGATTGCATCAAAGCATCAACGATATGTTTAGTAAAAGCTTTATTTTGACTATAAGCATGAGGAGAATTTAGCACGGTTGTAACAAGGAAATACAATCTAACAAGAGCAATTATCATAATTAAATTCCTTGAAATCTATGATAGTGGGTTCATTGATATCTAAAGTTTGACCTCTTCAATCCCACTTTTACCAATTTTTGCATCAAGATCTAAAAACTCCGAATTTTGGGAAGCCTTCTAACTAAAGTTGACTCATCTCAGTCCCATCATTATCAAGATTAATATTTAAAACAAAGATT
This sequence comes from Aegilops longissima, assembly GCA_021605205.1. Lineage (NCBI taxonomy): Eukaryota > Viridiplantae > Streptophyta > Magnoliopsida > Poales > Poaceae > Aegilops > Aegilops longissima. The sequence continues at coordinate 482,579,762 of CM038678.1, read as the reverse complement.
TAATAGGGGACACATCAATAACTTTTAGATCTTCATCTTTATTCTCATGAAAATTAGAAGAACACGCTTTCACAAAGCAATCTTTCTTATACGCATCCTAGTGGTTCTTTCATTGCACTCATCAATGGAAATTCTCATGGCTTTGAGAGATTCATTGATATCATGCTTAGGTGGAATAGATCTAAGTTTCAAAGAATCAACATCAAGAGAAATTCTACCCACGTTCCTAGCCAATTCATCAATCTTAGGCAATTTTTCTTCAAGCAAAACATTGAAACTCTTTTGCGAATTCATAAATTCTTTAGCACTAGTCTCAAAATCAGAGGGAAACTTATTAAAATTTCCATAAGAATTGTTGTAAGAATTACCATAATTATAAGAGGAATTACTAGGATACGGCCTAGGATTAAAGTTTCCTCTATACGCGATGCTACCAAAATTATTCCTACCAACAAAATTTTACATCCATAGATTCATTATTATTCTCAATCAAAGTAGACAAAGGCATATCATTAGGATCAGAAGAAACACTCTTATTAGCAAATAATTTCATAAGTTCATCCATCTTTCCACTCAAAACATTAATTTCTTCTATCGCATGCACTTTTTATTAGTAGATCTTTGATTGTGCCATTGAGAATAATTAACCATAATATTATCTAGGGTTTAGTAGCTTCTCCTAGAGGCAAGCGGAAAGAGAGGCGAATAAAGCGGCAAGGGTGAAGTGGGGAGAGGAAAGCGAGAGGCAAATGGCAAATAATGTAATCACGGGGATAAGGGTTTGTGGTGGGTGCCATATGTTGACTTTTGCATAGACTCCCGACAGCGGCGCGCGAAATCCTTCTTGCTACCTCTTGAGCACTGCGTTGGTTTTCCTTGAAGAGGAAAGGGTGATGCAGCAAAGTAGCGTAAGTATTTCCCTCAGTTTTTGAGAACCAAGGTATCAACCCAGTAGGAGGCCACGCTCAAGTCCCTCGCACCTACACAAACAAATAAGAACCTCGCAACCAACGCGATAAAGGGGTTGTCAATCCCTTCACCATCACTTACGAGAGTGAGATCTGATAGATATGATAAGATAATATTTTTGGTATTTTTATGATAAAGAGAAATAACTAAGTGTTGGAAGATTCATATGATGGAAAATAGACTCAGGGGCCATAGGTTTCACTAGTAGATTCTCTCAAGATAGCATAAGTATTACGGTGGGTGAACAAATTACTGTCGAGCAATTGATAGAATTGAGCATAGTTATGAGAATATCTAGGTATGATCATGTATATAGGCATCACGTTAGGGACAAGTAGACCGAAGCGATTACGCATCTACTACTATTACTCACACATCGACCGCTATCCGGCATGCATCTAGAGTATTAAGTTCATAAGAACGAGTAATGCTTTAAGTATGATGACATGATGTAGAGGATAAACTCATGCAACATGATATAAACCCCATCTTGTTATCCTCGATGGAAACAATACAATCGTGCCTTGTTGCCCTAGCATCCTTTGGGAAAGGACACACAAGATTGAACCCAAAGCTAAGCACTTCTCCTATTGCAAGAAAGATCAATCTAGTAGGCCAAACCAAACTGATAATTGAAGAGACTTACAAAGATAGACAATCATACATAAAAGAATTCAGAGAAGATTCAAATATTGTTCATAGATAATCTTGATCATAAACCCACGATTCATCGATCCCGACAAACACACCACAAAAGAAGATTACATCAAATAGATCTCTAAGAGAATCGAGGAGAACTTTGTATTGAGATCCAAAGAGAGAAGAAGCCATATAGCTAATAACTATGGACCCGAAGGTCAGAGGTAAACTACTCACACATCATCGGAGAGGCTATGGTGTTGATGTAGAAGCCCTCCATGATCAATGCCCCCCCCTCGGGGGACGAGGAAAAGGCCCCAAGATGGGATCTCACGAATGCGAGAAGGTTGCGGCGGTGGAATTAGGTTTTCGTGGATGCCTTTGATGGTTTGAAGTGCGTGAGGTATATATAGGAGGAAGATGTAGGTCGGTGGAGCCACGGGGCCCACGAGGGTGGAGGCGCGCCGAGGTGGCGCGCCCCTACCTCGTGGCCTCCTCGTCTGTTAGTTGACCTCCACTCCAAGTCCTCTGGATCACGTTTGTTCCAAAAATCACGTTCCCGAAGGTTTCATTCCGTTTGGACTCTGTTTGATATTCTTTTTCTGCGAAACTCTGAAATAGGCAAAAAATAGAAATTTGGGCTGGGCCTCCGGATAATAGGTTAGTCCCAAAAATAATATAAAAGTGTATAAATAAGCCCATTAAACATCCAAAACAGAATATATAATAGCATGGAACAATCAAAAATTATAGATACGTTGGAGACGTATCAACTACTCACACATCATCGGAGAGGCTATGGTGTTGATGTAGAAGCCCTCCATGATCGATTCCCCTTTCGGCGGAGCACTGGAAAAGGCCCCAAGATGGTATCTCACGGGCACAGAAGGTTGCAGCGATGGAAATAGGGTTTCGTGGTGCTCTTAGATGTTTTCAGGGTATAAGAGTATATATATGCGAAAGAAGTAGGTCGGTGGAGCCACGAGGGTGGGGGCGCGCCCTCCTACCTCTTTGCTTCCTTGACGTTCACTCCAAGTCTCCTGGATTGCGTTTGTTCCAAAAATAACTCTCCCGAAGGTTTCATTCCATTTGGACTCCGTTTGATATTCCTTTTCTGTGAAACACCGAAATAGGCAAAAAACAGCAATTTGCACTGGGCCTTGGGTTAGTAGGTTGGTCCCAAAAATAACATAAAAGTGCATAATAAAGCCCATTAAACATCCAAAATAGATAATATAATAGCATGGAATAATAAAAAATTATAGATACGTTGGAGACGTATCAAGCATCCCCAAGCTTAATTCCTGCTCGTTCTCGAGTAGGTAAATGATAAAAACAGAATTTTTGATGTGGAATGCTACCTAGCATAATTTTCAATGTATTGTTTTTCTTTATTGCGGCATGAATGTTCAAATCCGAGAGATTCAAGATAAAAGTTTAATATTGACATAAAAGTAATAATACTTCAAGCATACTAACAAAGCAATCATGTCTTCTCAAAATAACATGGCCAAAGAAAGTTATCCCTACAAAATCATATAGTATGGCTATGCTCTATCTTCATCACACAAAGTATTCAATCATGCACAACCCCGATGACAAGCCAAGCAATTGTTTCATACTTTTGATGTTCTCAAACTTTTTCAATCTTCACGCAATACATGAGCGTGAGCCATGGACATAGCACTATATGTGGAATAGAAGGGTGGTTGTGGAGAAGAAAAAAAAGGAGAAGATAGTCTCACATCAACTAGGCTTATCAACAGGCTATGGGGATGCCCATTAATAGATATCAATGTGAGTGAGTAGGGATTTCCATGCAATGGATGCACTAGTGCTATAAGTGTATGAAAGCTCAACAAAAGAAACTAAGTGGGTGTGCATCCAACTTGCTTGCTCACGAAGACCTAGGGCATTTTCAGGAAGCCCATCATTGGAATATACAAGCCAAGTTCTAGAATGTAAAATTCCCACTAGTATATGAAAGTGACAACATAGGAGACTCTCTATTATGAAGATCATGGTGCTACTTTGAAGCACAAGTGTGGTAAAAGGATAGTAACATTGTCCCTTCTCTATTTTCTCTCATCTCAAATTTCTTTCTTTTTATTTGGGCCTTTCTCTTTTTTTATGGCCTCTTTTCTCTTTCTTTCTTTTGTCTGGAGTCTCATCCTGACTTGTGGGGTAATCATAGTCTCCATCATCCTTTCCTCACTTGGGAAAATGCTCTAATGATGATCATCACACTTTTATTTACTTACAACTCAAAATTACAACTCAATACTAGAACAAAATATGACTCGATGTGTCGGGGAAGCTGATCGTGACCCACGAACACCTATGGGACTGGCGGACCGAGTCCCTTGTGGTTGATTGGGGCGGAGATTGCATGAAGAAGCAGATCGGCGATGCACCTGACAGATTACCCAGCTTGAGCTCTCGGAGAGATAATACTCCTCTGCTGCTTGGTTGATTGTATTGTGTTTTGCTAGGGAGCAATGAGAGCTACAAAACCTAGCACGAGTGAGTGTGGTCTCGAATGAGTCGAATGAACCGAACCCTTTCTCGTTGCACGGGCCTCCTTTATAGGCTCAAGGGGTCACCACAGGTGTAGCGTAGATGAGGGCAAAATGGGAAAAGCAGTGGTTGGTACACCGACTTATGCGATTATCTGATGCATTATACCTAACTCTGACTGGCAAGGGACAAGATCAATAAATGCCGTCCACATCACCTAAGCGATTACTGCGAGGGACCGTCAAGTGCGGCACCGTTTGCCCGCGATGGTAAGCTTATCGGCGCCGCTTAACGTTGCTCGGCGGCTGCACAGCCTTTGACAGCGTGCTGGAATAGCCCCATGGCGACACGTTGGCGGATGAGCTGGGCGGAGATGAAGAGAAGTTGCTGCGCGGCAAGCATCTTGCAGCGGCTGAATCTTTGTCGGCTTCGGTAGCTTGCCGCTCACCAAGCCTTCCGGCAAACTCCTCTTGCGGGGTCTTGTGCTGTGAGTGGCCTTCGGCAAGCTCCTCTTGCGGGGCCTTGAATACTTTGTTCTCGAATGGCTCCAAAGGAACGCGGAGGACCTTGGCGATCATTAGGCAAACCCTTGCAGCGGGGTGCTGTTGCCGTGCGAGTTGAAGTACTAGGGTACCCTACTCTAGTACACCAGCAGGAGCCCCGGGCTGGGCCACCTACGGCGCCAAGCTCTGTTGGGCCGGGCCCAAAAGCGATCTGCAGACACAGCGGCCTAGATCACGCTGTTACCGCCCCGGACCCACCCGTCCCCCATGAGCAGCCTGCGCGCGAGCGTTGCGTCGTGGGGAGATCGTGGGGGCTTTCTTTAATTGGAAGCGGGCGTCCGCCCCTCTCCCTCCTTATAAGCGGGAAGCAGGGGCAAGGCGCCCACCTTGCCATTCTGTCACATCTCAAAAACGCTGCCGCTCCCCCTTCTTCTCAAGTCGAAGAAGCGGCCCCCCCCCATTGCCACCGGCGCCACCTGCGCCGTCGGACTCCTCCACCACCTCCGCCATGGCTCAAAGCCGACAAGGGAAGGGAGTGAAGTCGGCCGAGCACAGCGGCTCCGGACACTGCGGAAGGCGGGCCACCTTGACCCCCTTTCGATGCAAAGGAGCTGCGGGGCTGTATTACCTCTTACAGTCGGCGGAGGCAGGCGCACCAGCGCGAGGTGATATCCGCCACCACATCTGAGAAGGTTTCCGTCGGGTAGCCCTTCTTGGCTTTTCTTCTCTGCGGGCTCTGCCCCCCTTTTCAATTCTTTTGCGACATCATGAACACCTATGGCCTCCGCCTCCTTGATTTCACCCCCAGCGCCGTCGACCATGGCGGTTTCGCACCTGCTTGAAAACTTTGTCGAATCCACCAAATGTAGCCCTCTTCGCCACTACTTCATGCCCGTGTTGAGAGAGAGAGCCGCTTGGGAGGGATTGCTTGGATCTCTAGGATCGGCAAGAAAGAAGCATATCTGGAAGGAGAGCTTGCGTGCAAGTGGGAGGAGTGGAGAGCCGATTGGTGTTGGATTATAGAGGAGAACCCACAGCCTTTCACTGCCTGCGCCAAACTCCCATAGTCTTGGCAGCGATTGGAGCAACTTGGCGCGGAGGATGCCAAGTTGAAGATTGCCGTGACCGGATCTTGCGCCTCGGCATGCGGACTCACATGGCGCTGTTGGCGCGGATTTCCTTCGCCGCCGCATTGCGCCCTTGGAGAGGAGGAGGCCTGCTTGGGAGTTCAAAGCGGCGGACATCATGAGGCTGCGTCCGGGCCTCAAGCTGGAACTTCACCGTCTTGGAGCTGGATGCAATGCTGCTTTGGAGTTGTTCAAGCGCGCGAGATCACCCAGTGGTTCATGTTGCGAGGGTCGTCCTTTGTGCAACAACTCTTAAGCTTGACCGCATCCAGCGATGATGCCGTTGTGCGATTCCCATGGAATCGTTCCAACAACAGAAACCCGCCGGCGACATCGTGCGGCAGTTCTTGATGACTTGGAAGAAGTGCCGATCGCGCCGGCAAGCGGTGGCTCACCAGCGACACCACCGAGCAAGAGATGGTGCGCATTGCCACAAGGTTGGAGGCGGCAGCAGCTGCCGCGCTGGCGTGTTGGGTTCACCGTGGAGGCGAGAGGCAGCCGGCGGCAAGCCTTGCCGATCGAGAGGAGTTGCGGCGAGGAGGAGCAGGCCGAGCCCGGCTGAGCCGAGCGAGCCTGCTGCGGGCGCCTCCCTCCGCCTTCAAGTAGCTTGCAGCGGGAGGAGCCAGCCAGCCAGAAAGCGCCTCCATAAGACGGAGAAGTGGCGGGGCAGCGGGCGGGCCAACAGCCGTCTCGCCCGCGCGCGCGCGCTCTGCGACAAGCTCTGTTGCAGCAGGGGGCGCCCGCCGCCCACAAGCTGGGCGGGGTCTTGGGAACCACGGCTCCCGCACCCGCCAAGCGTCGAGGAGCCTACTCTTCCAGCTCGTCATGCCGGGCGGAGGCGGGTCGACTTCTCCGCTCTCGGCTCGAGGAGGAAGAAGAAGAAGAGTAAGATCTTGTCATTGTACTTGTAATCCATCAATTTGCTGCTTTGTCTTGTATCGACTTGCTTCATTTTGAACTCTTTCCTTTTTGGGGCCGGCTGGCTCGGAGGCGTCGAAGAGCCAAGACTCGGTGGTGCGTCATGAAGGCGATCCCCGTGGCGACAGGAGGTGCGTCTGAGACTCCCTTCTTTGGATCCGGCAATCCTTCCTCGAGCAGCCCCAGCACTGCCCCAGCGTAAGTATTTGATTTATCTCTTACGGTTAGGTGTGCATGGGTGCTCTTTCATTCTTGATATCGGCTTGTTGATTTGTGTAGGAAGCGAGCAGCCTCATCGGGAGGTCTGGAGGTCACCCCGAGTTACCTTGCTTCAACTCGCCGCCAAGGAGAATTCTCTGCCAAGGGGCGCTCTCGGCAAGGAGGCCTCTCCGACAAGGGAGCTTCTCCGACAAGGGGCAGCGTCGGCGACCCTCCGGTGGTGGAGACCGCGGCTCTGAATCCCATTGCGGTAATCTTCTTACTTGAAAATTTCCCTTGGGTTCTTTTCTTACATTCTTCTTTTCCAACACTTGCTTGTTGTTCTTTCTTTTTACGATCGTCGAGATCCATCGCGGAGAGCCGATGGAGGCCGAGGTTGCAGCGTGAGAGGGCCTCGCGGCAACAATGGCAACGTCGCCAACATGGAGGAGGAGGCCGGCGCCGATGGGTCCGGCGGCGAGAGGCCGCCAAGGCTCTTGGCGCGAGGTGGGAGAATGCGGTGATCGTCTTGCGACCACGAGGCCGCGGGGCGCCAGGCGCTCGCCGACCGCCGATCCCTCCGCCACCGATGCAGCACCGGGCTCGAAGAGCCCAGCCAGCGCCTATCGAAGGCGGGGCGGTGTCTTCATCAAGCTTCCATGGGCGTCGAGCTCGAGGCGCCGGTCGAGGAGACCTTGACGAGGCTGCTCGCCTCCATGGGCTGTCGGCTGGTTGGCGTGCCAAGCATAGCGATGGCGAGTCGAGGAGGAGCATTCTTTGAAGAAGCTGCTGTTGCTCTACGCGCCCGACAAGCTAAGCTGGTCATGGGAAGCACTTGTCGCGGCGGAGTCTTGACATGGAGAAGCGTCTTGAGAAGAGCTCGGTAGCGCCATCAAAGAAACTCTCGGGGCGTGGCGAGCGGGAGCAACTTGCGAGAGTGCGACCTTCATCTGGAGAAGGCGAGGTCGAGGCGGCAAAGGCTTGCGGCGAAGCTCTGCGCAAGAAGGTGGTGGCGCGCGGAAGATCAACCTCGGCGGCTATGAGGAAGATCTTGCAGCGCACGAGCAATCAATTGGCGGAGCACTCAAGGAGGCAAGGGCGCGCGCGCGGCTGCGAGGCCGCCAAGAAGGTGGAGGCGAGTGGGCGCAGGTGGAGGCCACCCTCCGGAAGAAGCGGCGAGAGGTCACGGGCTGAAGCGCGGCGAGAAGAACGCCTATACTCTTGGCGAGTTGCAGAGGTCGTTTCTTTGAGAAAGATCAAAAGCTCGGCGCGCCAAGGACTCAAAGCGGACCTTGAGCTGAAGCTGTCCACCTTAGCGGAGAGGCTGGGCGGCGCCAAGGAGGCGGGAAGTGGGTCTTTTGGAAGATCAAGGCCAGCGAAGAGCTCTTTGGCGAATCTGTGACCGCCAGGATACCTTGGAGATAACGTGATGCCTTTGGGCGGAGAGTCTTGTGAATCTGCCGCCGCCATCAACAATGGTGATGGAGCTGGGGATGGTGGATCTCGGGTACTCCACCGACGGCGCCTTCAACCCATCGCCAAGCTCAGCTTGTTCTTCAAGGCGTGGTGGCGGCTCTCCAGTGACTCGGGAGGAGATCCCAAAGCAGCTGTCCGGCGAGTCGCGTCAAATCTGTGCGGAGCCCTTGGAAGGTGTTGATGAAGGTGGCCTTCCGCAATCAGCGTCGGCCATAGCGTCCTCAAGTCCACGCCTCCAAGCTGCGGCGTTGAAGCGCTCAAGGCCCTTGTCGCACTCATCGTGGGCAGGGTGGCGGAGTCAAGAGGGTTGATGGCGACCGCGTGGATTAGGCCGCCAAGTTTATCTTTCCCTTGTCGCTGCTGATCATGTTTAGAACAATTTATTAGATCTGCGACAAGTTATTTTTGTAATATACTCTATCTTAGGCAACGATTGAAAATGTTATTTCCTTTACTCGATTCCTTCCCTTGCATGCTTGTGCCCTACGCTTTTAGGGAACTTGTCGGTGCGGGCACCTTTGCTTGCATGGTTGAGTGCGAACGTCGGCAACTTCTTGGCGATGCCGCTTCGACAAGCAACCTTATCGCAACTAGTTGCAGCTCACTTAAGTTGTTGGCGGACTCGAAACAAAGTAAGGCGCAAACTAGCTCTGAGTTGGTTCCTTCGCGCTGGGTTTTCCATACAAAGTACTATCTTTTGAGGAAGATAACTTAAAATTTAAAACTGATTGCTCAAGCTTTGGCAACTTAGCTTTTCGTCGTTTGCTCCCGGCAAGCGATACCTCCTCGAGTGACACTTGGTGGCCCACACCATTATCTTCTCCTTCCCCGGCTAACTTGTGGGCGAAGGAACCTTCCTTTCTTTGAGAAGAAAGAAGAAAATAAAGTTATGGAGCCTAGTGGCTCGCTATAAACTTACGGGTATGGATGCTGCCCAAAATGTCGGATAACACATGCAAAATAATAATGAAAGCGTGAAATCGACAAGTTATGCGCAACACATGAAACTTCTTGATGCAGGGGTCTGCGCCCGGCTTTGTACAAAGGATTACATGCAACATCGGCAAGACTTGTACAAAAAAATTGGTTGCGGAGCAGGTAAAACTTACGAAGATGCTCTATATTCAGGAGTTGCTCACGGGCGCCATCTTGGTCTCAAAGCGGACAGCGCCGGGCCTAGTGACTTCGTTTCACCCGATAAGGCCTTCCCACTTTGGCGTCAACTTGTTGGAATTCTTGGCGGTGAGCAGCGAAGAACAAGGTCGCCTTCCTCGAAACCGGCACAAACTTTGCGGCTATGGTAGCGGCGCAAAGCTTCTGATAACGAGCAGCTCGTCAGCAGACTGAAGGCGATCCTCCTCGAGGAGCAGTAGCGTCATCTTATCGCGCTGCTCTTGCTCAAACTCATCATAGCGAGTACTCGAGGTGACCCGTATCTGAGTTCCGTGGGGAGAACTGCTTACGCTCCATAGACTAGAGCAAAAGGTGTGCGGCGATTGGCTCGATTTGGCGTCGTCTGATCGACCAAAGAACCATCGGCAGCTCCTCAATCCAGTTTCTTCCGCACTTGCGCAGCACTGCCGAAAGTTCTGGTCTTGAGTCCTCGCAGCACTTCAGCATTTGCCCTCTACGCTTGACCGTTGCTTCTCGGGTGAGCAAGCGAAGCAAAGCAGACCTTGGCGCTAAGATCTTGGGCGTATTGCATGAAGGTGCGACTTCGTGAATTGTGTGCCATTGTCGGTGGTGATCGGTTAGGAATCCCAAAGCGGCAAACAATTGACTGAAGAACTTATTGCTTGTTGTCTTTGTCACCTTCCTCCTGCTTCCACTTCCGGCCACTTTGTAAACTTGTCGATTACAGCGTACAAGTACTCAAAGCCCCGACAGCTTCGGGGAAAGGGGCGAGGATGTCGAACCCAGGACCAAAAATGGCCAGGATAAAGGGATCGTCTGGAGAGCTTGAGCTGGCTGGTGTATCTGTTTTGAATGGGCGGCATGCTTCACACTTGGTTACTTGTGTAGTTGCATCTGGAGGGCTGTCGGCGGAAGAAACCTTGCGGAAAGCTTTGCGGCAAGTGCTCTTCGCCAATGTGGTGACCACATATGCCTCCGTGTATCTCGCCAGCAACACATCCATCTTCTGGCAAATACACTTCAATTTCACACCGTTGAGTCTTCTTACATGCGGTGTCTTGTCGACAAACTGGTACATACTTGACTGCGGGCTACTCTTTCCGCTTCTTCTTGCTCTTGGGAAGTTCTCTGTCGAAGAAATGGACGATCTCTTTGCGCCCATCTTTGGAGCTTGCGGCTCGACAACAAGGACTAAAGGCACATCTGCGCTGCTTGGGAACATCAGCTTCCACGGCAAGAACCAGCGGTTCAGCGAGCTTGATGATCCCGGCAAGCTGCGGAGCAAAACTTGTCGGGGCGTCGCTTCAATGAAACAAAACCCTTGGGCTTGTCGGGCGGACTGCTCCTCGGCGATATCTGCGTTGATTTTGGGGACCTTCTTGGCGGGCTTGAGGGAGCTCTACGGAAAGTAGTCACGGTAACCAACTTCCTCTTCTTGCTCTGTCCGATTGATGGCGTTACGATCGGTTGAGTCGACTTGAGCACAAAGATTCCTGGTTCCACAGAGTAACTTGAGTCGGCGCACTTTGTGAGCCATCGGCAATATCATTACGAGCTCTTGGAACATGTTCCATTTGCAGGCCTTCAAAGTGCTCTTCTAGCTTTCTCACTTCATCAATGTAGGCTTCCATCAACGGGCTCTGATAATCTTTGTTTACTTGGCGGACGACAAGCTGCGAGTCACCCCTGACAATAAGCTTCCTGATCCCAAGGTCTACTGCAATCCTGAGACCGGCAAGCAAACCTTCATACTCTGCAGTATTATTTGTTGCTTGCTCCTTGGGAAAGTGCATTTGGACTATGTATTTGAGGTGCTCTCCGGTGGGTGCGATAAGCAGCACGCCGGCACCGGCGCCTTGCAGCGAGAAGGCACCATCAAAATACATCAACCACTCCTTACTTGCTTCCTTGACGGGGATGCTCGTCTCTGGAATTTCTTCATCTTGCGTCGGCGTCCACTCTGCTATAAACTCTGCCAATGCTCTGCTTTGGATAGTTGAAGTGCTTTCAAATTTGAGGCCAAAGCTTGACAGTTCCAGTGCCCACTCGACAATCCTGCCTATTGCTTCTGGATTTTGCAATATCCTCTTCAGGGGAAAGCGAGTGACAACTGTGATTTCATGTGCTTGGAAGTAATGGCGCAGCTTTCTCGAGGCCATGAGAAGGCTGAAAAGCAATTTCTGCACACCAGAATACCTTGACCTAGCCCCTGCGAAGGGGCCGACAAAATAAAGTAGGCGCTGCACCATCCTTTTACGCATCTTCTACGCAATCCTGCAGATCCGTCCTTATCGGGACGAGCTTGTGGTGAAGCCCCACGCTTGTCGCTGGATGTATACGCCTCGGTTGCGGCTTATCATCTGCCTCTCTTTCCGCTACTAACGCAGCACTAACCACTTGATTGGTTGCCACTATATAAGCACAACTTCTCTTGTGGCTTAGGTGCGACAAGTATTGGAGTGGAGGGCAGGTACCTCTTTAAGTCCTGCAGCGCAGCCTCCGCCGAGTCCATTTCATTGGACCTGCCTTTTCAAAATCTTGAAAAATGGCGAGGCGCGTTCAACTAGCCTAGAGATAAACCTGCTGAGAGCAGCCCGCATAAGCGACAAGCCTTCTTACATCCTTGGCGCTTTGGTGCTTCAATCTGCTCAATGGCCTTGATCTTGTCGGGATTGGCTTCAATTCCCGGCTGAGACCACGAAGAACCGAGAAGCTTGCGGAAGGGACTCCAAACACACACTTCTCGGGGTTGAGCTTGAGAATGATCTTGCGCAGATTTGCAAAGGTTTCATCTAAATCTTGAACCAGAGTTGCCTTGTCCTTGCTCTTGACCACTATGTCATCCATGTAAGCTTCAACATTTCCGTGCATTTGCGGCTCAAAAGCGTCATGGACTACTCTTGCAAACGTTGAACCAGCATTCTTTAGCCCAAAAGGCATCCGTATAAAGCGATATGTGCCACATGGGGTGATGAATGCGGTTTCTCTTCATCCTCTTACGCCATGAAGATCGATGATATCCTGAATATGCATCAAGAAATGAAAGCAAATCACATCCAGCCGTGGAGTCAACAATCTGGTCGTCTGGCGGCAAGGAAATGGGTCTTTGGGACAAGCTTTATTAACATCTGTGAAGTCAATACAAAGTCTCCATTTCCCATTAGCCTTCGTACAACTACGGATTGGCCAACCACGTGGGATGGAGCACTCCTCGACAAGGCCTGCTGCTTCCAACTTCTTGATCTCTTACGCTATGAATTCTTGGCGCTCCACGCCTTCTTCGACTTTTTTGCTTGGCGGGCGCGCATGAGGATGACAGCTAGGTGATGCTCAATCACTTTCACAGGAACACGGGGATGTCGGGCGGTTGCCATGCAAACACGTCGACATTCGCCGAGGAAAGCAACGAAGCGCGCCTTCCTATTTAGGGTCAAGCGTGGCACTGATGGTGAAGGTACCACCAGTGTCGTCCTCCTTGGCGGGCACCTTCTTGGTCTTCGGCGGAGCTACCATCATCTTCTTGCACTTGCCGGTGGAGCTCGATGGTGCGTCCTCGATGGTAGCGCAGCACTCCGAAGAGGTGTGCTTGCCGGAGTGGGCATCAGAGCTCTTGCCAGACAAAGTGGTCTTCTTCTTCCCCCCGGGAGCTTCAACGGCAAGTGATTTGCTATCTGTCGCAGCTGCTGCATCCCGGTAAATCTTGTCGGCGCAGATAAGAGCATCTTTCTTGTCGCCGTGAACAGAAATGACACTCATCGGGCCGGGCATCTTGAGCAGATTGTAGGACTCCCGAAGCGGAGGCTGCGTTGCAAGACTTAAAGAGGTACCTGTCCTCCACTCCAATACTTGTCGCACCTAAGCCACAAGAGAAGTTGCTGCTTTATATAGCGGCAACCAATCAAGTGGTTAGTGCTACGTTAGTAGCGGAAAGAGAGGCAGATGATAAGCCGGCAACCGAGGCAGATACATCCAGCGACAAGCAGGGGGCTTCGCCGTCAAGCTCTGGTCCCGACAAGGACGGATCTGCGCAGGATTGCGAGAAGATGCAGAAAAGGATGGTGCAGCGCCAGTTTACTTTGTCGGTTCCCTTCTGCAGGGGCTAGGTCAAGGTATTCGGTGTGCAGAAATTGCTTCGGCCTTCTCATGGCCTCGAAAGCTGCGCCATTACTTCAAGCACATGAAATCACGATTGTCACTCGCTTTCCCACGAAGAGGATATTGCAAAATCCGAAGCGGCAGGCAGGATTGTCAGTGGACCTTTGGAACTGTCAAGCTTTGGCCTCAAATTTGAAAGCACTTCAACTATCCAAAGCGAGCATTGGCGAGTTTATAGCGAGTGGGCCTTGACGCAAGATGAAGAAATTCGAGGCGAGCATCCCGTCAAGGAAGCAAGTAAGGAGTGGCTGATGTATTTTGATGGTGCCTTCTCGCTGCAAAGCAGTGTGCGGCGTCTTGCTTATCGCACCCACGGAGAGCACCTCAAATACATAGTCCAAATGCACTTTCCCAAGGAGCAAGCAACAAATAATCTGCAGAGTATGAAGGTTTGCTTGCGGTCTCGAGATTGCAGATAGACCTTGGGATCGGGAAGCTTATTGTCGGGGTGACTCGCAGACTTGTCGTCCGCCAAGTAAACAAAGATTATCGAGTCCGTTGATGGAAGCCTACATTGATGAAGTGAGGAAGCTAGAAGAGCACTTTGACGGCCTACAAATGGAACATGTTCCAAGAGCTCGAGAATGATATTGCGATGGCTGTCAAAGTCGCTGCACTCAAGTTACTGTGGAACCAGGATCTTTGTGCTCAAGCTGACTCAACCAAGCTAACGCCATCAACCGGACGAGCAAAAAAGAAAGTTGGTTTGTTGACTACTTTCGTGAGCTCCTGAAGCCGCCGCCAAGAAGGTCCCCAAAATCGCAGAGATATCGGCGAGGAGCAGTCTGCTCCGACAAGCCCTAGGGTTTGTTTCCTTGAAGCGAGCGCTCCCGACAAGTTTTGCTCCGGCAAGCTTGTCGGGATCATCAACTCGGCTGAGCCACGGTTCTTGCCGTAGAAGCTGATGTTCCCGCAGCGGCAGATGTGCCTTTAGTCCTTGTTGTCGAGCCGCGAGCTCCAAGATGGGCGCAGCAGATCGTCCATTTCCTTGACAGAGAACTTCCGAAGAGCAAGAAGAAGCGGAAAGAGTAGCCCGGCGGTCAAGTATGTACCGGTTAAATCGACAACATCACATGCGAGAAGAAGACTCAGCGGTGTGAAATTGAAGTGTATTCTTGGGAAGATGGAAAAAGCTGTTGGCGAGAGATACGGAGGCATATGTGGTCACCACATTGGCGCGAAACACTTGCAAGCAAAGCTTTCCGGCAAGGTTTCTTCGGCCGACAGCCCACCGAGATGCAACTGCACAAGTAACCAAGTGTGAAGTGTGCGGTTCCATTCAAAACAGATACACCAGCCAGCTCAAGCTCTCGGGCGATCCCTTTATCACGGCCATTTTGGTGCAGGGGCTCGACATCCTCGGCCCCTTTCCCGAGCTGTCGGGGCTTTGAGTACTTATGCGTTGCAATCGACAAGTTTACAAAGTGGCGGAAGTGGAAGCGATGAGAAGGTGACGGCCACGATCGCGATCAAGTTCTTGGTCAATTGTTTGCCGTTTGGGATTCCTAACGGATCATCACCGACAATGGCACACAATTCACGAGTCGCACCTTCATGCGATCGTCCAAGATCTTGGCGCCAAGGTCTGCTTTATACATTGCTCACCGAGAAGCAGCGGTCAGCGAGAGAGCAAATGCTGAAGTGCTGCGAGGACTCAAGACCAGAACTTTCGACGAGGCTGCGCAAGTGCGGAAGAAACTGGATTGAGGAGCTGCCGGTGGTTCTTTGGTCGATCGAGCGGCGCCGTCGAGCCACTAGCGGACACCTTTTGCTCTAGTTTATGGAGCAGAGGCAGTTCTCCCCACGGAACTTCGTATACGGATCACCTCAGTGCTCGCTTATGCGAGCTTGAGCAAGAGCGATTGCGACAAGATGACGCGCTGCTCCTTGAGGAGGATCGTCTTGATTTCTTTGTCTGAGCTGCTCGTTATCAGCAAGCTTTGCGCCGCTACCATAGCCGCAAAGTTAGTGCCAGAAGCTTCGAGGAAGGCGACCTTGTTCTTCGGCGCGTTCAGTCCGCCAAGAATTCCAACAAGTTGATGCCGAAGTGGGAAGTCCCTTATCGGGTGAAACGAGTCACTAGGCCTGGCGCTGTCCGCCTTGAGACCGAAGATGGCGTTTCGGTGAGCAACTCCTGGAATATAAAGCATCTTCGTAAGTTTTACCCATAGGGCGCGGTTGCAGGAACCCGTTCCGGCAACCACCCTTTTGTTCAAGTCTTGCCGATGTTGCATGTAATCCTTTGTACAAAGCCGGGCGCAGACCCCGTGCATCAGTAAAGCTCATGAGTTGCGCGCAACTTGTCAATTTCATGCTTTCATCATTATTTTGCATGTGTTACCTGACATTTTGTGCAGCATCCACACTCGGTAAGCGATAACGAGCCACAAGGCTCCATAACTTTATTTTCTCTTCTTTCTTCTCAAAAGAAAGGAAGGTTCCTCCGCCCACAAGTTAGCCGGTGGGGAAGGAGAAGATAATGGTGTGGGCCGCAAAGCGTCGCTCGAGAAAGTTTCGTCTTACCGGGAAACAAACGACAGAAAAGCTAAGTTACCTAAGCTTGAGCAATCAGTTTTTAAATTTTTAAGTTATCTTCCTCGAAAGATAGTACTTTGTATGGAAAACCTGTGCGCGAAGGAACCAACTCGTAGCTAGTTTGCGCCCTTACTTTGTTTCGAGTCCGCTCAACAACTTAAGTGAGCTGCAACTAGTTGCGACAAGGTTGCTTGTCGGAGGCGGCACCGCTGACGAAGCTCTTGACGTTCCTTTTCGGCGCTTCGCGGCAAAGGTGCCCGCACCGACAAGTTCCCTGAAAGCGTAGGGTACAGACATACAAAGGAAGGAATCAAGTAAAGGAAATAACATTTGCAATCGTTGCCTAAGATAGAGTATATTACAAAAATAACTTGTCGCAGATCTAATAAATTGTTCTAAACATGATCAGCAGCGACAAGGGAAAGATAAACTTGGCGGCCTAATCCACGCGGTCGCCATCAACCCTCTTGACTCCGCTCACCCTGTCCACGATGGGTGCGACAAGGGCCTTGAGCGCTTCAACGTCAGCAGTTGGAGGCAGGGACTTGAGGACGTTGGCGAAGCTGACGCCTGGATTGCGGAAGGCCACCTTCATCAACACCTTCTGAAGGGCTCCGGCACAGATTTGATGCGACTTGTCGGCCAGCTGCTTTGGGATCTCCTCCCGGAGCCGCTGGAGAGCCGTCACGACGCCCTTGAAGAACAGGTTGAGCTTGGCGCTGGGTTGAAGGCGCTCGTCGGTGGAGTACCCGAGATCCACCATCCCCAGCTCCATCAGCTCATCGTTGATGGCGGCGGCAGTATCTACAAGACTCTCCGTCCAGTGCATCACGTTATCTCTGAAGGTATCCTGGGCGGTCACGGCATTCGCCAGCAGCTCCTCGTTGGCCTTGATCTTCTCCAGCAAACCCACTTCCCGCTCCTTGGCGCCGTCCAGCGTCTCCGTCAAGGTGGCCAGCTTCAGCTCGAGATCCGCCTTGGAGTCCTTGGCGGCGTCGAGCTCTTTGATCTTCTCAAATAAACGACCCTGCAACTTCGCCAAGAGTGTAGGCGTCCTTCTCGCGCTTCGCGCTTCAACCCGGTGACCTCCTCGCCGCTCTTTTGGAGGGTGGCCTCTAGCTGCGCCACCCTCGTCTCCAATTCCTTCTTGGCGGCCTCGGCAGCTGCGGCGGCGTCCTTTGCCTCCTTGAGTGCTCCGCCAATTGATTGCTCGCGTGCGGCAAGATCTTCCTCATAGCTTTCGAGGTTGATCTTCCGCTGCGCCAGCCTCACCTTCTTCGCGAAGAGCTTCTGCCGGCAAGCCTTTGCTGCTCCTCGACCTCGGCCTTCTCCAGAATGAAGGCCGTGCGCTCCTCAGCAAGTTGCTCCCACGCTTCTGCTACGTCCCGGAGAGTTTCTTTGTTGGCGCGCCGGAGCTCTTCTGCGCGCTTCTCCATGTCAGCCCCCGCCCTCGCGACAAGTGCTTCCGCGACTCGGCTTAGCTTGCCGGGCGCGGTAGAGCGACAGCAGCTTCTTCAAAGCAGCTGCTCCTCCTCGACTTCGCCACTGCTGCTGCTTGGCACGTCAACAAGCGACAGCCCAGCGGAGCGCGCAGCTCCTCGTCGAAGGTCTCTCCCTCGACCGGCGCCTGGAGCTCAACGCCCATGGAAGCTTGATGAAGACACCGTCCCGGCCTTGAGATAGGCGCGGGCTGGGGCTCTTGAACTGGTGCTGCATCGGTGGCGGAGGATCGGCGGTCGGCGTGGCGCTGGCGCTCCTGCGGCCTCGTGGTCGTCGAGACGATCACAGACCCTCCCAGCCTCTGCGCCAAAGAGCATCTTGGCGGACCTCCTCGCCGACGGACCCATCGGCGCCGGCCTCTTCCTCCATGTTGGCGTCGTCGTCATTGTTGCCTTGCTGCGTCTTCCTCGCCCGGCAACCTCGGTCTCCATCGGCTCTCCGCAGATGGATCGGCGATCGAGAAAAAGAAAGAACAGTCAAGCAAGTGTTCAAAAGAAGAACGAAGAAAAAGAACCCAAGGGAAATTTTCAAGTAAGAAGATTACCCGCAATGGGATTTGTAGCGCGGTCTCCACCACGGAGGGTCGGCGCTGCTTATGTCGAGAGCTTCCTTGTCGGAGAGGCCTCCCTTGCGGAGGCGCTCCTTGGCGGAGAATTCTCCTTGGCGGCGTGGTTGAAGCAAGCGAGAACTTGGGGGTGACCTCCAGGACCTCCTGATGAGGCTGCTCTGCTCCTACACAAATCAACAAGCCAGATATCAGTAATGAAAGAGCACCCATGCACACCTAACCGTAAGAGATAAATCAAATACTTACGCTGGGGGCTGTGCTGGGGGCTGCTCTGAGGAAGGATTGCCGGATCCGGCAAGGGAGTCTCACACGCACCTCCTGTCGCCACGGGGGGATCGTCTTCGATGACGACCACCGGAGTCTTGGCTCTCTTCGACGCCCTCTGAGCCAGCGTCCTGAAAAAGGAAAGAGTTCAAAATGAAGCAAGTCAGATACAAGACAAAGCAGCAAATTGATGGATTACAAGTACAGCGACAAGATCTTACTCTTCTTCTTCTTCCTCCTCGGAGCTGAGAGCGGAGAAGTCGAATTCCGCTCCGCCTCCGGTGCGACGAGCTGGAAGAGTAGGCTCCCTCGGACGTTTGGCGGGTGCGGGAGCCGTGGTTCCCGAAGACCCCGCTCCAGTTGCTGTGGCGGCATGGGGCGCTCCCGCGGCAATAGAGCTTGTCGCGGTAAGCGCTTGTGGGCGAGAGCGGCTGTTGGCCCGTCTGCCGCCCGCCACTCTCCGGTCTTGCGGAGGCGCCTTCTTGGCTGGGCCGCGGGCTCCTCCCACGGCAAGCTACTTGAAGGCGGAGGGGAGGCGCCCCCGGCAGGCTCGTTCGGCTCAGCGTCGGGCTCGGCCTGCTCCTCCTCGCCGGCAAACTCCTCTCGATCGGCAAGGCTTGCCGCCTCGGCTGCCTCTGCCTCCTCCACGGTGAACCCAAACACGCCAGCGGCGGCAGCTGCTGCCGCCTCCTCCAACCTTGTGGCAATGTGCACCATCTCTTGCTCGGTGGTGTCGCGGGTGAGCCACCTCTGCTCGTCGGCGCGGATCGGCACTTCTTCCAAGTCGTCGAAGAACTGCTGCACGATGTCGTCGGCGGGCTCTTGCCAAGTTGGAACGATTCCATGGGAATCGCTGGCAACGGCATCATCAGCGGATCTTGGTCAAGCGAAAGTTGTTGCACAAAGGGCGACCCCTCGGCAACATGAACCACTCGGGGTGATCTGCGTCGTGCTTGAACAACTCCAGCAGCATTGCATCCAGCTCCAAGACGGTGAAGTTCCAGTTGAGGCCCGGACGCAGCCTCATGATGTCCGCCGCGTTTTGGAACTCCCAAGCAGGCCTCCTCCTCTCCTGCAAGGGCGCAATGCGGCGGCGAAGGAAATCCGCGCCAACAGCGCCTACGGTGAGTCCGGCATGCCGGAGGCGCAAGATCCGGGTCACGGCAATCTTCAACTTGGCATCCTCCGGCGCCAAGTTGCTCCAATCGTTGCCGCGCACTATGGGAGTTTGGCGCAGGGCAGTGAAAGGCTGCGGGTTCTCCTCTATGATCCAACACCAATCGGCTCTCCACTCCTCCCACTTGCTGCGGAGCTCTCCTTCAAGATAAGCTTCTTTCTTGCCGATCCTAGAGATCCAAGCAATCCCTCTGGCAAGCGGCTCTCCTCTCTCAACACGGGGCATGAAGTAGTGGCGGAAGAGGGCTACATTTGGGTGGACTCCGACAAAGTTTTCGCAAAGGTGTGCGAAAACCGCCATGGTCAGGACGGCGTTGGGGGTGAAATCAAGGAGGCGGAGGCCATAGGTGTTCACGATGTCGCAAAAGAATTCGGAAAAGGGGCAGAGCCCTGAGTAGAAAAAAGCGAAGAAGGGGTTCCGGCGGAAACCTTCTCGGATGTGGCGGCGGAGATCACCCTCGTCTTGCTGGTGCGCCCGCGTCTCTGTCGACCAGAAGAGGTAATACAGCTCCCGCAGCTCCTTTGCATCGAGCAGGGGGTCGAAGGTGGCCCGCTCCTTCCGCAGCGCCGTGAGCCGCTGCGCCTCGGCCGACTTCACTCCCTTCCCCTTGTCGGCTTTCGGAGCCATGGCGGAGGTGGTGGAGGAGTCCGACGGCGTTGGTGGCGCCGATGGCAATGGGGGGCGGGGCGTCGCTCTCTTCAGACTTGAGAAGAAGGGGGGAGCGGTGGCGGTTTTTGAGATGTGACAGCAATGGCAAGGTGGGCGTCTTGCCCCTGTTTCCCCTGCTTATAAGGAGGGAGAGGAGGGCGGACGTTCCGCTTTTCCAATTAAAGAAAGCCCCCACGATCTCCCCCACGACGCCACGTTCGGCGCGTGCTGTTCGTGGGGACATGGTGGGTCAAAGGCAGATGTGGCGTGATCTAGGTCGCGTGCCCGTGCATTGTTTTGGGCCTGGCCCAACAGAGCTTGGCGCCGTGTGTGGCCCAGGCCCGGGGGCTCCTGTCGGTGTACTAGAGTAGGGGTACCCTAGTACCCCGAACTCGTGCACGGGCAGTTGCAGCACCCCGCGGCAAGGGTTTGCCTAATGATCGCCAAGGTCCTCCGCGGTTCCTTTGGAGCCATTCGAGAACAAAGTATTCAAGGCCCGGCAAGAGGAGCTTGCGGGAAGGCCACTCAAGGCACAAGACCCGGCAAGAGGAGCTTGCGGGAAGGCTGGTGGCGACAAGCTACCTAAGCGCGACAAAGGATTCAGCGCGGCAAGATGCTTGCCGCGGCAGCAACTCTCTTCATCTCCGCTCCAGCTCATACATCAGCGTGTCGCCATGGGGCCATTCGGTAGCGCGTGTCAAGATCTTTGTGCAGCCAGCGGGGAAGCAGCGATAAGCGGCCGACAAGCTTACCATCATGGCAAGCGGTGGTGCACTTGACGGTCCTGTTGCCTTTGTTTAGGCGGCGACGGGGCGGGCATTATTGATCTTGTCCCTTGCCGTCAGAGTTAGGTATAATGCACTATACACTGTACAAGTCGGTGTACCAACTACTGTTTTTACCATTTGTACCCTCATCTACGTTGCCACCTGTGGTGACCCCTTGAGCCTATAAAAGGAGGCCCGTGTGCAACGTAGAAAGAGGTTCGGTTCATTCGACTCATTCGATACCACACTCACTCAGGCTAGGTTTTGTAGCTCTCATTGCTCCCTAGCAAAAACACAATACAATCAAGCAAGCAGCAGTAGGAGTATTATCTCTCCGGAGAGCTCCGAAGCTGGGTAAATCTGCTCGTGTGCATTGCCTCGATCTGCTCTTCGTGCAATCTCCCCCCCCACCGAACCACAAGGGACTCGGTCCGCCAGGTCCCATAGGTGTTAGTGGGTCACGATCAGCGCCAAAGATGTCGGGAAGCTGATCGTGACCCACGAACACCTATGGGACTCGGCGGACCGAGTCCCTTGTGGTTCGTGAAGATTGCACGAAGAGTGATCGAAGGCGATGCACACGAAAGCAGGTTTACCCAGCTTCGAGCTCGAGATATAATACTCCTACCGCTGCTTGGTTGATTGTATGCATAATGAGGCTGCCATGAACTTGGCGAGTCTTTGGGCGGCCAAGTATCCCATTGTAAGGCAATGGGAAATCAGCAACGTCGAATGTGACCCTCTCAGTCCTGAAGTTTAGCTCGCTGCCAAATGTAACCGGCAACGTGATCTTCCCTTTCGGCTTGCTCCTTCCTGGGTTGATTCCTTGGAAAGTGCCAGTCTCTTCGAGCTCGCTGTCAGGGATCTGAAGCTTCTGGAGCACTGCAGAGGAGATCAGATTCAAGCTGGCCCCGCCGTCAACCAACATCTTAGTGACCTTGAGGTTGCGGATAGTTGGTGAGACCAGCATCGGCAAGCACCCGACCGCAGTTATGCGATCAGGGTGGTACTCAATATCAAAGATGATGGGCGTGCTGGACCACTTCAGAGGCTTGCGTGATTCTACGGATGGTTCTGCTGCATTAACCTCCCGCATCCATTGCTTGAGTTGGCGGTGTGAGGTATGCAGAGAAGCACCGCCGTCAACGCAGAGAACCTCCGTGGCTTTCTGAAACTCCTGCTCATCAGCTTCATCATCATCCATGTCTTCATCGTCATCGTCTTCGTCTTCATCCTTGTCGCGGCCGCGGGGAGGTCTGTTTCCTTGCCGCTGCTTGGCCTTGCCGCGGCGTCCTCCCCGGCCGGGTCTCTTCTTGCTAGCTGCCCCAGAACCTTCCTGGGCCTTCTCCTTGTCTCGCCGCTCGTACTCACCCTTCTGCTGTTCTACAAGCTGCTCGACCTTCTTGCAGCTCTGGAGGTCGTGGCCCTTGGTGCGGTGAATCTTGCAGTACTGCTTGTTGGAGCTGTCCTGCTTGTCGGCGGCCGCCACAGCTTGGCGGTCGGTGTCAACGGCAACCTCCTTGCCGGAGCCACCAACCTTGGCCTTCTTGGCGGCACCATCCTTGCCGGACTGCTCGACAACTAGTACTTCTTTGCTCTTCTTCTTTACATTGTTCCCTTGCGGGCTCTTCTTTGCAGGCGGTCTCCTCTTGTCGCCGATCCTGCTTCAACATTCTCTCTCGAGTCTTCTTCCTTCCTCGTACGTGCACACTTGTCGGCCAGGGCATATACCTCACTGACGTCCTTGACTTTGCACATCGCCATCTCCTCCCTCATCCTGCGGTTCCGCATGTTCTGATGAAACGCGCTGATCACCGCAGCAGGGTGGACATCTGGGATGTTGTAGTGCACACGGCTGAACCTCTGAATAAACTTGCGCAAGGACTCTCCTTCCTTCTGGGCGAGCAAGTGAAGGTCACTCTCTTGGCC
Source organism: Aegilops longissima (assembly GCA_021605205.1). Classification (NCBI taxonomy): domain Eukaryota; kingdom Viridiplantae; phylum Streptophyta; class Magnoliopsida; order Poales; family Poaceae; genus Aegilops; species Aegilops longissima. Next base: position 482,556,738 of record CM038678.1, on the reverse strand, counting down.
ATGAGGCTTGTGGCCGCCTGTGAAGGCGCCGACAAACTGATGGCACAAATCTGCCCAAGAACATATGGAGCTGTCCGGCAAGTGCATGAGCCAAGATCTGACGTTAGGCTTGAGCACCAGCGGGAAGTAGTTGGCGAGGATCTTGTCGTCTCGTCCCCCCGCAGCCTGCACAGCGATGGTGTAGATGCTGAGGAACTCCGATGGATGCGTCCTGCCGTCATACTTCTCTGGCACATCTGGCTTGAAGTTTTTCTTGTCAGACCTTTGGACTTGCCGCAGCTCACGAGTGAGCGCAGGGCAACCTACGCGTCTGGCAAGTCACTGGTTCCCCGGCGCTTGCATGTCAACAGCGGGCCCAGCGCGTTGGTCGATTGGCCGCGCTTCTCTTGGCTTCGATCACGGGTTCGGCGTCTTCTTGTTGCCGTTCTTGAAGAACTTGGCGCTGGTCGCGACGAGCTCGCGGATCCGACGACGCGGTGGAGTCGCTGTCGAGGTGGATCCGACGAGTTGGCGATCTTGGCCTTCGGGAAGGGGAGTGCATGGTGGTTGCACCCCCGCAGGTCTCGTCGCCACCGGCTCGTGCCTTATCGTCTCGCCACGGCAGCGACGCGCTTGGTTGCCGCGGGACGTCGCCGTTGGCAAAGCCGATGAGACTTTGAATGGTGGCCCTCCATTCCTCGACCTTGTCGACCGTTGGAGGGTAATCCAGGAGCAGTTGAGCCCGCGCCAAAGCTTCCGCTTGAGTGGTGGGCGGTAATGGCGAACGGTGCGAGGAGCGGGATGTGCTCGGACTTCTAAATACATTAGGAGGAGCAGCATCCCGTCCAGGCGACCGTGCCCCGCTCGCACCAGCCTGTTGGCGCGCGAGCTGCTCTTGAGCATCTCTGGATCCACCAGCTCGGTCTTGGCCCAACGAACGTATGGCGCTGCGAGCACCATGACGTTGTCGGTCTCACGCCTCCTGAGATGGACGCGGTGCGTATCCGGACGTCGAAGCCTGCGCCGCCTTGTCCTTGGACTTGGCAGCGTCGTGGGCTCCCTCGTCGACGCCCATTCCTCCGCATGACGTCTTCCCCACCACTCGTCAGCTCGGTGGTGGTGGGTTTGACGAGACGGCTCTAACGCCGCCGAAGCCTTCTTCTTGGTGGCATGTTGATGAAGATGATGAAGAAGTTGCTCGTGTGAGCGCGGATCAGGTTCACACAGCCTCGGCGCACCCTACTCGGCGCGCCAAAGATGTCGGGGAAGCTGATCGTGACCCACGAACACCTATGGGACTGGAGGACCGAGTCCCTTGTGGTTCGATGGGGGCGGAGATTGCACGAAGAGCAGATCGGCGATGCACACGAGCAGATTTACCCAGCCGGAGCTCTCCGAGAGATAATACTCCTCTGCTGCTTGGTTGATTGTATTGTGTTTTTGCTAGGGAGCAATGAGAGCTACAAAACCTAGCCTTGAGTGAGTGTGGTCTCGAATGAGTCGAATGAACCGAACCCTTTCTCGTTGCACGGGCCTCCTTTTATAGGCTCAAGGGGTCACCACAGTGGCAGCGTAGATGAGGGCAAAATGGGAAAATAGTAGTTGGTACACCGACTTGTACGATTGTATGATGCATTATACCTAACTCGACGGCAAGGGACAAGATCAATAAATGCCGTCCTCATCGCCTAAGCGATCTGTGAGGACCGTCAAGTGCGCCACCGTTTGCCACGATGGTAAGCTTGTCAGGGCCGCTTAACGCTACTCCCCGCTGGCTGCACAGCCCTTTGACACGCGTGCCTAGAATAGCCCCATGGCGACACGTTGGCGGATGAGCTGGAGCGGAGATGAAGAGAGGTTGCCTGCCGCGGCAAGCATCTTGCGGCGGCTGAATCTTTGTCGCGCTCGGTAGCTTGTCGCTCACCAAGCCTTCCCGGCAAGCTCCTCTTGCCGGGGTCTTGTGCCTTGAGTGGCCTTCCCGGCAAGCTCCTCTTGCCGGGGCCTTGAATACTTTGTTCTCGAATGGCTCCAAAGGAACCGCGGAGGACCTTGGCGATCATTAGGCAAACCCTTGCCACGGGGTGCTGCAACTGCCCGTGCACGAGTTTGGGGTACTAGGGTACCCCTACTCTAGTACACCGACACGATTTGAATGCCTCTGGCGGTGTACTGATGACCCACAAGTATAGGGGATCTATTGTAGTCCTTTCATAAGTAAGAGTGTCGAACCCAACGAGGAGCAGAAGGAAATGACAAGCGGTTTTCAGCAAGGTATTCTCTGCAAGCACTGAAATTATCGCTAACAGATAGTTTTATGATAAAGTAATTTGTAACGGGTAGCAAGTAACATGTGTAAATAAAGTGCAGCAAGATGGCCCAATCCTTTTTGTAGCAAAGGACAAGCCTGGACAATTTCTTATATGAAGGAAAACGCTCCCGAGGACACATGGGAATTATCGTCAAGCTAGTTTTCATCACGTTCATATGATTCGCGTTCGGTACTTTGATAATTTGATATGTGGGTGGACCGGTGCTTGGGTGCTGTCCTTACTTGGACAAGCATCCCACTTATGATTAACTCCTATTGCAAGCATCCGCAACTACAAAAGAAGTATTAAGGTAAACCTAACCATAGGATGAAACATATGGATCCAAATCAGCCCCTTACGAAGCAACGCATAAACTAGGGTTTAAGCTTCTGTCACTCTAGCAACCCATCATCTACTTATTACTTCCCAATGCCTTCCTCTAGGCCCAAATAATGGTGAAGTGTCATGTAGTCGACATTCACATAACACCACTAGAGGAGAGACAACATACATCTCATCAAAATATCAAACGAATACCAAATTCATATGACTACTAATAGCAAGACTTCTCCCGTGTCCTCAGGAACAAACGTAACTACTCACAAAGCATATTCATGTTCATAATCAGAGGGGTATTAATATGCATAATGGATCTGAACATATGATCTTCCACCAAATAAACCAACTAGCATCAACTACAAGGAGTAATCAATGCTACTAGCAACCCACAGGTACCAATCTGAGGCTTTGGGACAAAGATTGGATACAAGAGATGAACTAGGGTTTGAGAGGAGATGGTGCTGGTGAAGATGTTGATGGAGATTGGACCCCTCCCGATGAGAGGAGCATTGGTGATGACGATGGCGATGATTTCCCCCTCCCGAAGGGAAGTGTCCCCGATAGAACAGCTCTGCCGGAGCCCTAGATTGGTTCCGCCTCGTGGCGGCGGAGTTTCTTCCCGAAATCTTGCTTATGATTTTTCCTCGGACGAAAGACTTCATATAGAAGAAGATGGGCACCGGAGGGCCACCAGCGGGCCCATGAGGCAGGGGGCGCGCCTTCCACCCTCGTGGCCAGGGTGTTTCCCCCCTCTGGTATTTTCTTCGTCCATTAATTTTTATTAATTCCAAAAATGACTTCCATGAAGTTTCAGGACTTTTGGAGCTGTGCAGAATAGGTCCCTAATATTTGCTCCTTTTCCAGCCCAGACTTCCAGCTGCCGGCATTCTCCCTCTTTATGCAAACCTTGTAAAATAAGAGAGAATAGGCATAAGTATTGTGACATAATGTGTAATAACATCCCATAATGCGATAAATATCAATATAAAAGCATGATGCAAAATGGACGTATCATGTACCGGGATATGCAATGAATCAAGAGTGACATGTATGAAAGAATTATAAAGGTGGCTTTGCCACAAATACGATGTCAACTACATGATCATGCAAAGCAATATGACAATGATGAAATGTGTCATGACAAACGGAACAGTGCAAGTTGCATGGCAATATATCTCGGAATGGCTATGGAAATGCCATAATAGGTAGGTATGGTGGCTGTTTTGAGGAAGGTATATGGTGGTTGTATGATACTGGCGAAAGGTGCGCGATATTAGAGAGGCTAGCAATGGTGGAAGGGTGAGAGTGTGTATAATCCATGGACCCAACATTAGTCATAAAGAACTCGCATACTTGTTGCAAAAATTTATTAGTTATCGAAACAAAGTACTACGCGCATGATCCTAGGGGGATAGATTGGTAGGAAAAGACCATCGCTCATCCCCGACCGCCACTCATAAGGAAGACAATCAATAAATAAATCATGCTCCAACTTCATCACATAACGGTTCGCCATACGTGCATGCTACGAGAATCACAAACTTTAGAACAAGCATTTCTCAAATTCACAACTACTCAACTAGCATGATGATACGTCTCCAACGTATCTATAATTTTTTATTGTTCCATGCTATATTATATTCTGTTTTGGACATTAATGGGCTTTATTATACACTTCTATATTATTTTTGCGACTAACCTATTAACCGGAGGCCCAGCCCAGAATTGCTACTTTTTGCCTATTTCAGAGTTTCGCAGAAAAAGAATATCAAACAGAGTCCAAACGGAACGAAACCTTCGGGAACGTGATTTTTGGAACGAACGTGATCCAGAGGACTTGGACCCTACGTCAAGACATCAACCAGGAGGGCACGAGGTAGGGGGCGCGCCTCCCCCCTAGGCGCACCCTCCACCCTCGTAGGCCCCATGTTGCTCCACCGACGTACTTCTTCCTCCTATATATACCTACGTACCCCCAAACTACCAGATACGGAGCCAAAAACCTAATTCCACCGCCGCAACCTTCTGTACCCGTGAGTCCCATCTTGGGGCCTTTTTCGAAGCTCCGCCGGGAGGGGGCATCGATCACGGAGGGCTTCTACATCAACACCATAGCCTCTCCGATGATGTGTGAGTACTTTACCTCAGACCTCCGGGTCCATAGTTATTAGCTAGATGGCTTCTTCTCTCTTTTTGGATCTCAATACAATGTTCTCCCCCTCTCTTGTGGAGATCTATTCGATGCAATCTTCTTTTGCGGTGTGTTTGTTGAGACCGATGAATTGTGGGTTTATGATCAAGTTTATCTATGAACAATATTTGAATCTTCTCTGAATTCTTTTATGTATGATTGGTTATCTTTGCAAGTCTCTTCGAATTATCAGTTTGGTTTGGCCAACTAGATTGATCTTTCTTGCAATGGGAGAGTGCTTAGGTTTGGGTTCAATCTTGCGGTGTCCTTTCCCAGTGACAGTAGGGGCAGCAAGGCACGTATTGTATTGTTGCCATCGAGGATAACAAGATGGGGTTTATATCGGTCTACTTGTCTCGGACGTGATGCCTATATACATGATCATACCTAGATATTCTCATAACTATGCTCAATTATGTCAATTGCTCAACAGTAATTTGTTCACCCACCGTAATACTTATGCTCTCGAGAGAAGCCACTAGTGAAACCTATGGCCCCCGGGTCTATTTTCCATCATATTAATCTTCCAACACTTAGCTATTTTTATTTCCTTTTATTTTACTTTGCATCTTTATCATAAATATACCAAAAATATTATCTTATCATATCTATCAGATCATACTCTCATAAGTGACCATGAAGGGATTGACAACCCCTTATCTCGTTGGTTGCGAGGATTTATTTGTTTGTGTAGGTGCGAGGGACTCGTGCGTGGTATCCTACTGGATTGATACCTTGGTTCTCAAAAACTGAGGGAAATACTTACGCTGCTTTTGCATCACACTTTCCTCTTCAAGGAAAACCAACGCAGTGCTCAAGAGGTAGCAAGAAGGATTTACGGCGCCGTTGTCGGGAGTCTACATAAAAGTCAACATACCAAGTACCCATCACAAACCCTTATCTCCCGCATTACATTACTTGCCATTTGCCTCTCGTTTTCCTCTCCCTCACTTCACCCTTGCCGTTTTATTCGCCATCTCTTTTCCGTTCGCCTTTTTCTCGCTCGCTTCTTGTTTGCTCGTGTGTTGGATTGCTTGCTTGTCACGATGGCTCAAGATAATACTAAATTGTGTGACTTTACCAATACCAACAACAATGATTTCCTTAGCACTCCGATTGCTCCTCTTACTGATACTGAATCTTGTGAAATCAATACTGCTTTATTGAATCTTGTCATGAAAGATCAATTCGTCGGCCTTCCTAGTGAAGATGCTGCTACCCATCTAAATAGCTTCGTTGATTTGTGTGATATGCAAAAGAAGAAAGATGTTGATAATGATATTGTTAAATTGAAGCTATTTCCTTTTTCGCTTAGAGATCGTGCTAAAGCTTTTATCTATAAGTATTTTCCTCCCGCTAAGGTCATCTCTCTTAGAAACGATATTATGAATTTTAAGCAACTTGATCATGAACATGTTGCACAAGCTTGGGAGAGGATGAAATTAATGATACGTAATTGCCCTACACATGGTTTGAATATGTGGATGATTATACAAAAAATTTATGCCGGTTTGAATTTTGCTTCTAGAAATCTTTTAGATTCGGCTGCGGGAGGCACTTTTATGGAAATCACTCTAGGAGAAGCTACTAAACTCCTAGATAATATTATGGTTAATTATTCTCAATGGCACACCCAAAGATCCACTAATAAAAAAAGTGCATGCGATAGAAGAAATTAATGTTTTGAGTGGAAAATGGATGAACTTATGAAATTATTTACTAATAAAGTGTTTCTTCTGATCCTAATGATATGCCTTTGTCTACTTTGATTGAGAATAATAATGAATCTATGGATGTGAATTTTGTTGGTAGGAATAATTTTGGTAACAACGCGTATAGAGGAAACTTTAATCCTAGGCCATATCCTAGTAATTCCTCTAATAATTATGGTAATTCCTACAACAATTCTTATGGAAATTTTAATAAGATGCCCTCTGAATTTGAGACTAGTGTTAAAGAATTTATGAATTCGCAAAATAATTTCAATGCTTTGCTTGAAGAAAAGTTGCCTAAGATTGATGAATTGGCTAGGAACGTGGATAGAATTTCTCTTGATGTTGATTCTTTGAAACTTAGATCTATTCCTCCTAAGCATGATATCAATGAGTCTCTCAAATCCATGAGAATTTCCATTTATGCGTGCAAAGAAAGAACCGCTAGGATGCGTGCTAAGAAAGATTGCTTTGTGAAAGCGTGTTCTTCTAATTTTTATGAAAACAAAGATGAAGATCTAAAAGTTATTGATGTGTCTCCTATTAAATCTTTGTTTTGCAATATGAATCTTGATAATGATGAGACTGAATATTATCCACCTTTACCTAGAAGGCATTCCAAAAGTTCGGAGTTTTTAGATCTTGATGCTAAAATTGATAAAAGTGGGAATGAAGAGATCAAAACTCTAGATATTAATGAACCCACTATTTTGGATTTTAAGGAATTTAATTATGATAGTTGCTCTTTGATAGATTGTATTTCCTTGTTGCAATCCGTGCTAAATTCTCCACATGCTTATAGTCAAAATAAAGCCTTTACAAACATATCGTTGATGCTTTGATGCAATCTTATGAAGAAAAACTTGAGTTGGAAGTTTCTATCCCTAGAAAACTTTATGATGAGTGGGAACCTACTATTAAAATTAAAAATTAAATATCATGAATGCTATTCTTTGTGTGATTTGGGTGCTAGTGTTTTCACGATTCCAAAGACTTTATGCAATTTGCTAGGTTTCCGTGAATTTGATGATTGCTCTTTAAACTTGCACCTTGCGGATTCCACTATTAAGAAACCTATGGGAAGAATTAATGATGTTCTTATTGTTGCAAATAGGAACTCTGTGCCCATAGATTTTATTGTTCTTGATATAGATTGCAATCCTTCATGTCCTATTATTCTTGGTAGACCTTTCCTTAGAATGATTGGTGCAATTATTGATATGAAGGAAGGGAATATTAGATTCCAATTTCCGTTAAGGAAAGGCATGGAACACTTCCTTAGAAAGAAAATAAAATTACCTTATGAATCTATTATGAGAGCCACTTATGGATTGCCTACCAAAGATGGCAATACCTAGATCTATCCTTGCTATTATGCCTGGCTAGGGGCGTTAAACGATAGCGCTTGTTGGGAGGCAATCCAATTTTATTTTTAGACTTTTGCTTTTTGCTTCTGTTTAGGAATAAATATTTGATCTAGTCTCTGGTTATATGTGTTTTTATGTTTTAATTAGTGTTTGTGCCAAGTTTAACCTATAGGATCTTCTTGGATGATAGTTATTTGATCTTGCTGAAAGTTCCAGAAACTTTCTGTTCACGAAAATAATTGTTAAAAATCACCAGAACGTGATAAAATATTGATTCCAATTGATGCTGATCAATAAACAAATTGTCTAGGCTTTCCTATTTTGGTATATTTTTTGGAGTTCCGGAAGTTTGTGTTAGTTACAGATTACTACAGACTGTTCTGTTTTTTTGACAGTTTCTGTTTTTCGTGTGTTGTTTGCTTATTTTGATGAATCTATGGCTAGTAAAATAGTTTATAAACCATAGAGAAGTTGTAATACATTAGGTTTAACACCAATATAAATAAAGAATGAGTTCATTAGAGTACCTTGAAGTGGTCTTTTGTTTTCTTTCGCTAACGGAGCTCACGAGATTTTCTGCTGAGTTTTGTGTTGTGAAGTTTTCAAGTTTTGGGTGAAAGATTTGATGGATTAAGGAACAAGGAGTGGCAAGATCCTAAGATTGGGGATGCCCATGGAACCCAAAGATAATCTAAGGACACCTAAAAGCCAAAGCTTGGGGAGCCCCGGAAGGCATCCCCTCTTTCGTCTACTTCCATCGGTAACTTTACTTGGAGCTATATTTTTATTCACCACATGATATGTGTTTTGCTTGGAGCGTCTTTATTATTTGATTATTTATTTGTTAGTTTACCACAATAATCCTTGCTGTACACCTTTTGAGAGAGTCACACTTGATTCGAAATTTGTTAGAATTCTCTATGTGCTTCACTTATATCTTTTGAGCTATATAGTTTTTGCTCTAGTACTTCACTTATACCTTTTAGAGCACGGTGGTGGATTTGTTTTATATAAACTATTGATCTCTAATGCTTAACTTATATTATTTTGAGAGTCGTACAAAACAGCATGGTAATTTGCTTAAATTGAGAAATTTGTCCTAAGGTAATAGCATCCAAGATTAGTAAAAAAAATCTTATGAGTGTGTTGAATACTATGAGAAGTTTCATGCTTGATAATTGTTTTGAGATATAAAGATGGTGATATTAGAGTCATGCTAGTTGAGTAGTTGTGAATTTGAGAGATACTTGTGTTAAAGTTTGTAATTCCCGTAGCATGCACGTATGGTGAACCGTTATGTGATGAAGTCGGAGCATGATTTATTTATTGATTGTCTTCCTTATGAGTGGCGGTCGGGGACGAGCGATGGTCTTTTCCTACCAATCTATCCCCCTAGGAGCATGATAACTTGTAGATTTTTGCAATAAGTATATGAGTTCTTTATGACTAATGTTGAGTCCATGGACTATATGCACTTTCTTCCTTCCACCATTCCTAGCCTCTCTAATACCGCGCACTTTTCGCCAGTATCATACAACCACCATAAACCTTCCTCAAAACAGCCACCATACCTACCTATCATGGCATTTCCATAGCCATTCCGAGATATATTGCCATGCAACTTACCACCGTTCCGTTTACTATGACACGCTCCATCATTGTCATATTGCTTTGCATGATCATGTAGTTGACATCGTATTTGTGGCAAGGCCACCGTTCATAATTCTTTCATACATGTCACTCTTGATTCATTTCATATCCCGGTACACCCCCGGAGTCATTCACATAGAGTCATATTTTGTTCTAAGTATTGAGTTGTAATTTATGAGTTGTAAGTAAATAAAAGTGTGATGATCATCATTTTTAGAGCATTGTCCCAAGTGAGGAAAGGATGATGGAGATTATGATTCCCCCACAAGTCGAGATGAGACTCCGGACTAAAAAAAGAGGCCATAAAAAAGAGAAAAGGCCCAAATAAAAAAATGAGAGAAAAAGAGAGATGGGACAACGTTACTATCCTTTTACCACTCTTGTGCTTCAAAGTAGCACCATGATCTCCATGATAGAGAGTCTCCTATGATATCACTTTCATATACTAGTGGGAATTTTTCATTATTGAACTTGGCTTGTATATTCCAATGATGGGCTTCCTCAAAATGCCCTAGGTCTTCGTGAGCAAGCGATTTGGATGCACACCCACTAAGTTCCTTTTTTTGAGCTTTCATATACTTATAGCTCTAGTGCATCCGTTGCATGGCAATCCCTACTCACTCACATTGATATCCATTAATGGGAATCTACATAGCCCGTTGATACGCCTAGTTGATGTGAGACTATCTTCTCCCTTTTTGTCTTCTCCACAACCACCATTCTATTCCACATATAATGTTATGTCCATGGCTCACGCTCATGTATTGCGTGAAGATTGAAAAAGTTTGAGAACATCAAAAGTATGAAACAATTGCATGGCTTGTCATTGGGGTTGTGCATGATTTAAATACTTTTTGTGGTGAAGATAGAGCATAGCCAGACTATATGATTTTGTAGGGATAACTTTCTTTGGCCATGTTATTTTGAGAAGACATGATTGCTTAGTTAGTATGCTTGAAGTATTATCATTTTTATGTCAATATTAAACTTTTGTCTTGAATCTTTCGGATCTGAATATTCATACCATAATTAAGAGAATTACATTGAGAATTATGCTAAGTAACATTCCACATCAAAAATTCTGTTTTAATCATTTACCTACTCGAGGACGAGCGGGAATTAAGCTTGGGGATGCTTGATACGTCTCCAACGTATCTATAATTTTTTATTGTTCCATGCTATATTATATTCTATTTTGGACATTAATGGGCTTTATTATACACTTTTATATTATTTTTGGGACTAACCTATTAACCGGAGGCCCAGCCCAGAATTGCTGTTTTTTTGCCTATTCCAGAGTTTCGTAGAAAAAGAATATCAAACAGAGTCGAAACGGAATGAAACCTTCGGGAACGTGATCTAAAGGGCTTGGACCCTACGTCAAGACATCAACCAGGAGGGCACGAGGTAGGGGGCGCGCCTACCCCCCCCCCCCAGGCGCGCCCTCCACCCTCATGGGCCCCATGTTGCTCCACCGACGTACTTCTTCCTCCTACATATACCTCGCACCCCAAACTACGGATCACGGAGCCAAAACCTAATTCCACTGCCGCAGCCTTCTGTACCCGTGAGATCCCATCTTGGGGCCTTTTCCGGAGCTCCGTCGGAGGGGGCATCAATCATGGAGGGCTTCTACATCAACACCGAAGCCTCTCCGATGATGTGTGAGTAGTTTACCTCAGACCTTCGGGTCCATAGTTATTAGCTAGATGGCTTCTTCTCTCTTTTTGGATCTCAATACAATGTTCTCCCACTCTCTTGTGGAGATCTATTCGATGTAATCTTCTTTTGCGGTGTGTTTGTTGAGACCGATGAATTGTGGGTTTATGATCAAGTTTATCTATGAACAATATTTGAATGTTCTCTGAATTCTTTTATGTATGATTGGTTATCTTTGCAAGTCTCTTTGAATTATCAGTTTGGTTTGGCCAACTAGATTGATCTTTCTTGCAATGGGAGAAGTGCTTAGGTTTGGGTTCAATCTTGCGGTGTCCTTTCCCAGTGACAGTAGGGGCAGCAAGGCACGTATTGTATTGTTGCCATCGAGGATAACAAGATGGGGTTTATATCATATTGCATGAGTTTATCCCTCTACATCATGTCATCTTACTTAAAGCGTTACTCTGTTCATATGAACTTAATACTCTAGATGCCTGCTGGATAGCGGTCGATGTGTGGAGTAATAGTAGTAGATGCAGGCAGGAGTCGGTCTACTTGTCTCGGACGTGATGCCTATATACATGATCATACCTAGATATTCTCATAACTATGCTCAATTCTGTCAATTGCTCAACAGTAATTTGTTCACCCACCGTAATACTTATGCTCTCGGGAGAAGCCACGAGTGAAACCTATGTCCCCCGGGTCTATTTTCCCTCATATTAATCTTCCAACACTCGGCTATTTTTATTTCCTTTTATTTTACTTTGCATCTTTATCATAAAATACCAAAAATATTATCTTATCATATCTATCATATCTCACTCTCGTAAGTGACCGTGAAGGGATTGAGAACCCCTTATCGCGTTGGTTGCGAGGATTTATTTGTTTGTGTAGGTGCGAGGGACTCGTGCATGGTCTCCTACTGGATTGATACCTTGGTTCTCAAAAACTGAGGGAAATACTTACGCTGCTTTACTGCATCAACCTTTCCTCTTCAAGGGAAAACCAACGCAGTGCTCAATAGGTAGCACATGACTCTAATATCACCATCTTCATATCTCAAAACAATTATCAAGTATCAAACTTATCATAGTATTCGATGCACTTTATATGATAGTTTTTAGTATACCCATCTTGGATGTTCATCATATTAGGACTAATATTATAGCCAAAGCAAATTACGATGCTGTTCTATAGGACTCTCAAAATAATATATGTGAAGCATGAGAGGTCCATAATTTCTATAAAATAAAACCACCACCGTGCTCTAAAAAGATGTAAGTGAAGCACAAGAGCAAAACTATCTAGCTCAAAAGATATAAGTGAAGCACATAGAGTATTCTAATAAATTCCAATTCATGTGTGTCTCTCCAAAAGGTGTGTACAGCAAGGATGATTGTGGTAAACTAAAAAGAAAATACTCAGATCATACAAGACGCTCCAAGCAAAACACATATCATGTGGTGAATACAAATATAGCTTCAAGTAAAGTTATCGATAGACGAAGACGAAAGAGGGGATGCCTTTTGGGGCATCCACAAGCTTAGGCTTTTGGTTGTCCTTGAATTTTACCTTGGGGTGCCTTGGGCATCCCCAAGCTTAGGCTCTTGCCACTCCTTATTCCAAAATCCATCAAATCTTTACCCAAAACTTGAAAACTTCACAACACAAAACTCAACAGAAAATCTCATGAGCTCCGTTAGTATAAGAAAACAAATCACCACTTCAAGTTATTGTAATAAACTCATTATTTATTTATATTGGTGTTAAACCTACTGTATTGCAACTTCTGTATGGTTCATACCCCCCGATACTAGCCATAAATTCATCAAAATAAGCAGACAACACACGGAAAACAGAATCTGTCAAAAACAGAGCAGTCTGTAGTAATCTGTATCAAAAGTATATTTATGTAACTCCAAAAATTCTGAAATAAATTGTGGACGTGAGGAATTTTTCTATTAATCATCTGCAAAAATAATCAACCTAAAAGTACTCTCCAGTAAAAAATTGTAGTTAATCTCGTGAGCGCTAAAGTTTCTGTTTTTTACAGCAAGATCATAAAGACTTCACCCAAGTCTTCCCAAAGGTTCTAATTGGCACAAACACTAATTAAAACATAAAAACACATCTTAACAGAATCTAGATGAATTATTTATTACTAAACAGAACCAAAAGCAAGAAACAAAAATAAAATTGGGTTTCCACCCAAAAGCTAGGCATAAAAACAAGAATAGATCTAGGTATTATCATCTTTGGTATGCAATCCATAAGTGGCTCTCATAATAGATTCATAAGGTAATTTAATTTTCTTCCTAGGAAAGTGTTACATGCCTTTCCTTAACGGAAATTGAATCTAATATTTCCTTTTTTTCATATCAATAATTGCACCAATCGTTCTAAGGAAAGGTCTACCAAGAATAACAGGACATGTAGGATTGCAATCTATATCAAGAACAATGAAATCTACGGGCGCATAATTCCTATTTGCAACAATAAGAACATCATTAATTCTTCCCATAGGTTTCTTAATGGTGGAATCCGCAAGATGCAAAGTTAAAGAACAATCATCAAATTCATGGAAACCTAACACATCACACAAAGTTTTTGGAATCGTGGAAACACTAGCACCCAAATCACGCAAAGCATAGCATTCTTGATCTTTAATCTTAATTTTAATAGTAGGTTCCCACTCATCATAAAGTTTTCTAGGGATAGAAACTTCCAATTCAAGCTTTTCTTCATAGGATTGCACTGAATCATCAACAATATGCTTAGTAAAAGCTTTATTTTGAGCATAAGAACGAGGAGAATTCAACACGGATTGCAACAAGGTAATACAATCTACCAAAGAGAAATTATCATAATTAAATTCCTTGAAGTTAAAAATAGTGGGTTCATTGCTATGTAAAGTTTTGACCTCTTTAATCTCACTTTTACCAATTTTTGCATCAAGATCTAAAAACTCTGAATCATTGGGATGCCTTTTAACTAAAGTTGACTCATCTCCAGTCCCATCATTATCAAGATTAATATTGCAAAATAAAGATTTAAGAGGAGACACATCAATCACTTTTAGATCTTCATCCTTATTATCATGAAAACTAGAAGAACACGCTTTTATAAAGCAATCTTTTTTAGCACGCATCCTAGCGGTTCTTTCTTTGCACTCGTCAACGGAGGTTCTCATAGATTTGAGAGACTCATTGATATCATGCTTAGGTGGAATAGATCTAAGTTTCAAAGAATCAAAATCAAGATAATTCTATCCACATTCCTAGCCAACTCATCAATCTTAGGTAATTCTTCTTCAAGCAAAGCATTGAAATTCGAAATCATAAATTCTTTAACACTAGTCTCAAAATAAGAGGGAATCTTATTAAAATTTCCATAAGAGTTGTTGTAGGAATTACCATAACTATTAGAGGAATTACTAGGAAACAACCTAGGATTAAAGTTTCCTCTATACGCGTTGTTACCAAAATTATTCCTACCAACAAAATTCACATCCATAGATTCATTATTATTCTCAATCAAAGTAGACAAAGGCATATCATTAGGATCAGAAGAAACACTCTTATTAGCAAACAATTTCATAATTTCATCCATCTTTCCACTCAAAACATTAATTTCTTCTATAGCATGAACCTTTTTACTAGTAGATCTTTCGGTGTGCCATTGAGAATATGTGACGCCCCGATTCAATCGTACACTCATCATTCACGCAAACGTGTACGATCAAGATCAGGGACTCACGGGAAGATATCACAACACAACTCTAAAACATAAATAAGTCATACAAGCATCATAATACAAGCCGGGGCCTCGAGGGCTCGAATACAAGTGCTCGATCATAGGCGAGTCAGTGAAGCAACAATATCTGAGTACTGGACATAAGTTAAAAAGTTTGCCTTAAGAAAGCTAGCACAAACTGGGATCAGATCGAAGAGGCGCATGCCTCCTACAGGATCCTCCTAACTACTCACAGTCGTCGTCGGTGGGCTGCACGTAGTAGTAGGCACCTCACGGTGTAGTAGGAGTCTTCGTCGGCGGTGGCGTCGGCTCCTGGGCTCCATCGTGCAGTCGCAGCAATCGGATAGAGATAGGGAAAAAGGGGAACAAGGCAACCGTGAGTACTCATCCAAAGTACTCGCAAGCAAGGAACTACTCTACATATGCATGGATATATGTGTAAAGGGGCATATCGGTGGACTGAACTGCAGAATGCCAGAATAAGAGGGGGATAGCTAATCCTGTCGAAGACTATGCTTCTGGCAGCCTCCGTCTTGCAACATGTAGAAGAGAGTAGAGAAGTCCTCCAAGTAGCATCGCATAGCATAATCCTACCGCGATCCTCTCCTCGTAGCCCTGTTAGAGAGCGACCACGGGTTGTATCCGCACTTGGAAGGGTGTGTTTTACTAAGTATCCAGTTCTAGTTGTCATAAGGTCAAGGTACAACTCCAAGTCGTCACATTACGAAGATCACGACTATTGAATAGATTAACTTCCCTGCAGGGGTGCACCACATAACCCAACACACTTGATCCCATTTGGCCGGACACACTTTCCTGGGTCATGCCCGGCCATGGAAGATCAACACGTCGTAGCCCCACCTAGGCCAACAGAGAGGTCAGCACGCGGTCTAAACCTAAGCGCATTGTGCAGTGCAGGCCCATCGCCTTAGCACACTCAAGACGTTGCGTCTGTGCCGGAAGCAGAACTAGCCCCCTTAATACAAGAGCAGGCTTACGTTCCAATCCGGCGCGCGCCGCTCAGTCGCTGACGTCACGGAGGCTTCGGCTGATACCACGACGTCGAGTGCATTGGTTAGTGCGTATAGACCAAATTGCCAGACTTAGATCAAATACCAAGAACTCGTTAAGCGTGTTAAGTATCCGCGAACGCCGACCAGGGCCAGGCCCACCTCTCTCCTAGGTGGTCTCAACCTGCCCTGTCGCTCCACCACAAAGTAACAGTCGGGGGCCGTCGGGGACCCAGGCCCACCTCTACCGGGATGGAGCCACCTGTCCTTTCAGCCCCCATCTTCGAACAGTATCACAGGTAATGTAATAGTGTAAAGTATATAGTATATGTCCGTGATCACCTCCCGAAGTGATCACATCCCAGTAGTATAACATGGCAGATGGACAAGAGTGTAGGGCCACTGATGGAACACTAGCATCCTATACTAAGAAGTAGGATAGCAGGTAAAGGTAACAACAGTAGTAGCAAGGGCAAGCTATGCAGCAGTATAGGATTAACTGAAAGCAGTAACATGCTATACTACTCTAATGCAAGCAGTATAGAGAAGAATAGGCGATATCTGGTGATCAAGGGGGCTTGCCTGGTTGCTCGGCAAGAGAGAGGGTCATCAACACCGTAGTCGTCTTGGGTAGCAATGGCGTCGATCTCGGTGTCTAGCGAGAGAAGAGGGGGAGGAAACAATAAATATAATATAAGCATAAGCATGACGATGCATGACATGACAAGGCGTGTTGCTAGGTGTGCCCAAACGCGGTAGTAGGTGGTACCGGCGAAGGGGGGAAACATCCGGGAAAGTATTCCCGGTGTTTCACGTTTTCGGGCAGAGGAGCCGGAGGGGGAAAGTTGCGAGTTTGATATGTTACGGGTGCGTGGCAGACGAACGGGCTGCGTATCCAGGTTCGTCTCATCGTTCTGAACAACTTTCATGTTGAAAGTATTTTCATCCGAGTTACGGATTATTTTATATGATTTTCTAAAGATTTAAACATTTTCTGGAAATTAATTAATTACTTAAATCCAACATTATCCAGAATAGTAAAGGATGACGTCAGCATGCGTGACGCCCGGATAATTAGGCTACAGAAATTCCACGCTAATGATGCCACGTCATCTCGATTACTGATGCTAATCTCGCGTTAGTTCGAAACCGATTCGAATTCAAATTCAAAATCAAGCAAACAATAAAAATTTTCAAATGTTAAAACTAAAATGTTCGGAGTGAGCCAAATAATGCATAGGTAATTATGATGGAGAAACCACACTTTTATAAAATGTTTAAATGCTCTAAGATGAATAAAACAGTAGCAAATACAATTATTTAATGCTTTAGAAATGATGAACATTTTCCAAACTAAATTGTTATAAGTATTAAACTATTGTGGCAGTGGCATAACTTGTAAAATCTAGTTAGGTGCCACTTTGATAATTTACTAAAACTAAAATAAAAGGAAACTAAAAGAAAGCAAAAATAACAAATAAAAATAAGAAAAGATAACGGCAAAATATCAAAGGATTAAAAACAGAAAAACAGAACCCCCCTCCCCCAGTGGGCTTCGTGGCCCAGCTGGCCATTCAGCCCGTCAGGCCGGCCCACTCCCCGCACACCGCCTGGCCTATAGGCCACGCCCCGAAACCCTAACCGCACTACCCCCACTCACCCCTCCCACATCGCCCACTCCTCCCCCCCGATCTGGATCGAGATCGGGGGCTCGACGCCGACGCCGCCCGGTGCTGTCCCGCCTCACGCCGGTGCCCCGCCGCCACACGACGCCGCCCCGTCCTCACCTCCTCCCCGACCAGCCACCCAGGGCAACGGCGCCCCTCACCGCACGCCCAACGCCGCGCCTCCCCGGATTTCGTCGCCGGAACCACGTCGCCACGCCGCTCGTCCCCGCCGCTTGGAGCCCCGCGTCGCCTCGGATCCGTCGCCGTCCATCACCGCCTCGCCCCCGCCACTCGACGCACTCGCCGGAGCTGCCCCGCCGGCCTGCCTCCTCTCCGTCGACGTCGTCCCCATCACCCCCCTCGACCCCCGCTGCCATTGCCCTACTCCTCGATGTGAGCACGCGCCCCCTCCTCTCTCTCCCTCGCCCACGACCGCGAGCCCGTCGTGGCAGCGCCGACCCCGCCGTTGCTCCTCCCATGATCGCTCGTGCTCACCACCACCACTCCCGCCGGGCACCGCCGCTCCCCACGGCCCTACTACTTACTGCCAGCCTCCTCGTGGCTCCGTCCGCCACTCTCCCCCCCCCCGCCTCTGTAGTCCCGCCGCGCCGCTTGGCTGGACTCTGCTCAAGCAATGGCCTCGCCATGGCCATCGACCTCCGGCGCGGTGCCTGCCGGGTCCGCCCTTCAGGCGCGTGACGCCCGCCCGCTAGCGGCGCCCGATTGGCCCCTTGGGGCCACAGACATGTGGGGCCCCGCCCCAGAACGATTATAAAAAAAGAATGTCAAAAAATATATAATAATTAATTAATTAATAATAAACTTAATTAATTAATTAGTTAATTAACTAAATAATTAACTTAATTAATTCTGATTAAATTAACTAATTAAGGTTATTTAACCTAATGACTAATTAACCTAATTTACTACTATTAATTAACTAACAAAGTATGACAAGTGGGACCCATGCGTAAGTTTGACTTAGTCAATCCCTGTTGACTGCTGATGTCAACATGACATCATGTTGATGTCATAAATCCATTTTCGAATTAAATTAAATAATTAATTAAATTCCAAAAATTAATAAAATCTTTAAAAAATCATATCTTTTAAACCGTAACTCGCATTAAATTATTTTCAACATGAAAGTTGCTCAGAACGACGAGACGAATTCGGATACGCAGCCCGTTCGTCCGCCACACATCCCTAACATATGGAACACGCAACTTTCCCCCTCCGGTACCTCTGCCCGAAAACACGAAACACCGGGGATACTTTCCCGGATGTTTCCCCCCTTCACCGGCATCACCTCATACCGCGTTAGGGCACGCCTAGCATCACGCTTTGCTTTGTCATGCATCGTCATGAATCTGTTTGCATTGTATTCATTGTTTCTTCCCCCTCTTCTTCCGCTAGACACCGAGACCGACGCTGCGTTGCTGAAAGTGCGACTACGGAGTTGGCGACCCTCTCTCTTGCCAAAGCAACCAGGCAAGCCCCCCTTGATCACCGGATATCGCCTATTCTTATCTATACTGCTTGCATTAGAGTAGTGTAGCATATTCTTGCTTTCGATTAATCATATAGTCTTTGCATAGCTTTGTCCTTGCTACTCTGTTTTTACATTTACCGCTATCCCATCGCTTAGTATAGGATGCTAGTGTTCCATCGATGGCCCTATACTCTTGTCCGTCTCGCCATGCTATACTCTTTGGGCTGTGATCACTTCGGGAGGTGATCACGGGCATATACTATATACTTTACACTATTACATTACTCGTGATCTTGTTAGGAGATGGGGGCTGAAAGGACAGGTGGCTCCATCCCAGTAGAGGTGGGCCTGGGTTCCTTACGGCCTCCGACTGTTACTTTGTGGCGGAGCGACAGGGCAGGTTGAGACCACCTAGGAGAGAGGTGGACCTGGCCCTGTTCGGCGTTCGCGGATACTTAACACGCTTAACGAGATCTCGGTATTTGATCTAAGTCTGGCAATTTGGTCTATACGCACTAACCAGCTACGCGGGAACAGTTATGGGCACTCGACGTTGTGGTATCAGCCGAAGCACTTCGTGACATCAGCGACTGAGCGGCGTGCGCCGGATTGGACTGGAACGCCTGCTAGGCTAGGTCTGCTTCCGGCCGCCCTCGCAACATGCAGGTGTGCTATGGGCGATGGGCCCAGACACTTGTGCGCTTAGGTTTAGACCGGCGTGCTGACCTCTCTGTTGTGCCTAGGTGGGGCTGCGACGTGTTGATCTTCCGCGGCCGGGCATGACCCAGGAAAGTGTGTCCGCCAAATGGGATCAAGCGTGTTGGGTTATGTGGTGCACCCTGCAGTGAAGTTGATCTATTCAAATAGCCGTGATCTTGATAGCAGGACGACTTGGAGTTGTACCTTGACCTTATGACAACTAGAACCGGATACTTAATAAAACACACCCTTCCAAGTGCGGATACAACTCGGTGGTCGCTCTCTAACAGGGCTACGAGGAGAGGACGCCGGTAGGATTATGCTATGCGATGCTACTTGGAGATGCTACTTGAAGGACTTGATCTACTCTCTTCTACATCTTTGCAAGGCGGAGGCTGCGAGCGTAGTCTTGACGTGATTAGATATCCCCTCTTATTACGGCATTACGCAATTCAGTCCACCGATATGGCCCTTTACACATATATCCATGCATATGCGGTGTAGCTCCTTGCTTGCAGTACTTTGGATGAGTACTCACGGTTGCCTTGTTCCCCTTTTCCCCTTTCTTTACCCGATTGCTGCGACTGCACGATGGAGCCGAGCCGACGCCACCATCAGCAGCGACTCCTACTACGCTGGAGGTGCCTACTACTACATGCAGCCCGGCGGCGACCGAGGAGTAGTTTAGGAGGATCGAGGCAGGAGGCTGCGCCTCTTCGATCTGTATCCCGCTTTGTGCTAGCCTTCTTAAGGCAAACTTGTTTAACTTATGTACGTACTCAGATATTGTTGCTTCCGCTGACTCGTCTATGATCGAGCACTTGTATTCGAGCCCTCGAGGCCCCTGGCTTGTATTATGATGCTTGTATGACTTATTTATGTTTTAGAGTTGTGTTGTGAAATCTTCCTGTGAGTCCCTGATCTTGATCGTACACATTTGCGTGCATGACTAGTGTACGATTGAATCGGGGGCGTCACAAGTTGGTATCAGAGCCGACTGCCTGTAGGAGTCCCCCTTCCCAACTTCTTGGCTGAAGTCGAGTCTAGACATTACAAAACTTTACTAACATGGCTGTGTGCCTTATGGGCCCACGTAGCCATTGGGTGGTACTAGGATCTTTTACTCCTCGATCTTTACTCTGCGACTCTAATCTCTCCCCTATTCGGGTTAAATGATTTTGCTAAAAAGACTAACTTTAGGTTCTCGAAAGACTTTCTCCCGGAGAGTCCCTCACTCCAGATGATCGCTTGCTGCACCAGAAGATTCCGAAGATACTCCGAGGTTTTCCCGAGACCCTTGTGCCCACCGACTTTACAATCCCCTACCACCGATAAACCCCTATGGATGACCACGTACATTTTTCATTCATACAATCATCCCCCGACGATCTTCTTATTACCAGATACCCCGAAATACTCTCTATTGTTCCGAGAATACTTGGTGCCTACCGACTTGCAGTTCTTTGTCACGTGAATACCCCTACGGATAAATCCTCGCACTTGTCGAGTATCCGTTCTTCCCCCGTTGTTCATATGAATCACAAGATACATTGAAATACTATCTGATCTTTCAGAAATCCTCTGCCCGCTATTGCTCGGCAAATACTCGTCTGCTTGCATTATGGATGTGTTTAGCAATAATCATAGTATCCTTTGTCATTATCATTTCGAGTTCGTTGATTCAATATATTGCGAATGCTCACAAACCTCAGTCAGATCCTAGAATTTATCTTCCCGACTCAGACGTCATTCTGGACATGAGTTGGTTCTCGGCAATTCAAACCTTTATTGACTGTCCAACTAAGTGTTTTCAACTTATCCATCCTTGATCAGAGCGTCTGCTTCTGATCCTTCGTTTTGGAAACCATAATTTCTTTCTATTTAAGCATCAGACTAATTAGGTGATTCTTGAATCTGATGCCTCTGCATTCTTTCTTCCTCTGAGTGAGTACCGATACTCACATCAGCTCCGTTATCCATTGTTGGATTGTTATCCGACAATGTCCTTCATATTCAATCACCTTGTGAGTTCTTCCCCTGATACATAGTGCCTTTGGTAAATTGTATCATCTGCTTGGCCAACCATGCTCTGCTTTCGAGCTGGTGATATTTACTATTGAAGCTTGTGGTATATGTTTCCATGATCCCCCGATGGGTTGAACCTATGCCTTCCATAATATGTGTGAACTCGAAAGTTTTCATAAGTCATACTCTTCTGGTATTTTGCCAGATAAAATTTCAACACTGCAACTTCATCAAACGCGAGAAGTGAATGAAAGGTTATTTATTGAAGAAGTGGGAGTCGACCTTGAACTTTCCGTTCGTGCCCATGGACACGATGTAAATCTTATCATGGAAGCTTCTCGCAAAATAGTTACCCCCTTGTTATAAGTGCTTGTATCTGTGGTTTGATCATGTACAAATGTGATTCTGACCATATTGTTCCCCTTTGATTCAATTTCTCAGACAAGTTAAAACCACTTGTCCTCTACAGATCAATGCACCCGTCCAACCTCTATTATGATCTACCTTCGAGTATTACCCCGTGCTATCTCGAAAATATCATAGGACCATATTACTTCTTATGAGTTCTTCTTCAGGTATTATTTCTCACCGATTCCAATTTCCCCTGGGTTCTGAGTTGTTAGACACTCAAGGACACCGATAAGTGAATCAATTCTGCACTCCGATTCAATAACTCTAAGTATCTTTGTTGCTTATGAGGTTATTAATCCTTCAAGTCGTTCATAGCCTAATCGGCTATATCATTATCATGTAACTTTTAACTGTGCTACCTGGTCCTTCTTCTCGAAGCACAATTTTCGACGTTGAGCTAAGCTTACATCAACTTTCCTTGTCATATCATTTTCCCTTGAACAACAAGCTTGATTTCGAGTTGGCGTCGTACCCTTGGTTCCAATAATATTTCATTTCATCATTCCTTTGATTAGATGTCAATTGTGTTCATGATGAGAAATACCCTCCTTGCCCTCGATGATTTTTATTATCATCGACAACACCCTTGACTTCCTTTTATCGCGAACTTGTCCACATTTTGAATACAACTTGCTCTCTAGCTAGTGTTGTGTTCTGCCTTGAAGTATTACTGTCTTTTATGTCGAGAATGTTGTGGGGATTGCTCCACCTCTTAGAAATTCTCGATATGATGATACTTCTCACCATCACCATTCTTCCTTGGTCCCCGTGTTGTTTTTAACCAGCATACCAATAGATGCTGTTTGAGTTCTATACTTCTAGCAACCCTATTGCTTTGAAGTTAACGATCGACAGTTCGTTCTTGGACCGTTGATTATTGAATCGTCACTCTAACATTGATCTTGCTGCCTAAGGTCATATTTCAGGCACACCTTTCAACTAATGATTGATGGTGTATGTTTTCCTAGAGCATACAACATTATATCATTTGAATTGACAAGTGTCATCTTCTTGTTCACATTATTGTGGAAATCCATCCGTTTGGAATTCTCGATGAATTGTCGCTGAGCCCATCAGCCACCTTCTCATCCCCTCCTTGGTTTATTGATGAACTACTGTTTCAGGAACTCGCTCCCATAGTTCAATTCCCGAGAATCTTGCAATGTCATTTCGTCGATTTGTGTTGCACCTTTTCTTCTTGGACATCCTGAGTCTGAGGTATCATGACATCAATCGGATCTGAATCTCGGTCAGATATGATGGCTGGGACAACTTTCCAGGAGTTATGATGTTGGTCCTTTGATGACCCGGTAATATGACATCATGCCTAGCACCCCTGGCTAGAGGACCTATCGTTATAATTTCTTTTGTAAGGATAACCATTCTTCCTGGAGAAATTGTAAGACTTATTCTATAAGTTGTTCCTGATGGATCCTTTGTGTTTCCAAAGTCTGATCTTCACCTGATGACCATGTCAATGCTATCTCGAAGCATGTCTATGGTACTCCGATTTTCAACAAGAACATTTGAAGCCCAATGCTAAATGTTTCTTGCTCAATTATCCAAACACCGTTGCATGGGTAATTTCATAAAATTTCTCTCCCCTTACCTAAAGGGTTTTCAACATTATATCATGTCATGGATATCATGCTCTACTTGTCCTTGGGAAGGATATACCCCTGAAATATGTGTTTAAACACATTTTCCTTTCCATTAATTTGTTTAACCTTCCTTGTGATCCATATGATCTAAGCAGTAATGTTCTTCTGCTTTTCTAAACACCTTGGTGTACAACCGTGTCAGTAAGACCCTGTTGCATTTGTCGATAGCATTCCGGTAACCACCGATGGATGAGAACTTTGCCTATTGGTCCGCCTCGTTCAACGAGCAGGAAAATGGTTCTCTTCATCCCTCGCCCTTGGTATCGACATTGTTGCCAACGTAATCGACAGGCTACCCTCTGACATGCCTTGCTTGCATGATCACGCAAGACGTCTCCGCCCTTCCTACTTTTAACCCACATGGTGGGCCCATAACCCACAGGTCCTAGGATTGAAACCCGACTCTCCTGTACAACCCTGTTTCCAATGGTTATTCCCCACGCTTGGCTTCGCATTTAATTCATGGGCCACCTTCCTAGTGCTCTATTATGGTATCTGACGCAATACCTACTCTCGCTACTCTGAACCCCTTTCTCACTCTGGTTCAGACTTCGAGCAACTATCTATCCACTTGGAACCTCTTATTGTACCTTCGTACCTTACTCTCGATGTATGTTATATGTTCAACTCGAGAGATAATCGTATGCTCATTCATGGGTTAACCCCAGATTGTTTCCCTCATAAGCATTATGTCGTAGACGAGCTGCCCCTTACCTATTCGTAAGTACGTTGGAGTTCCCGAAGAAAAGGACGACTTCACCATGATGACCAGAAGCAGAGTAATGAAGACGACAATGTAAGGGATCGACCTCTTCGAGAAGAGCAAGTATGACCGAGAAGAATCGTTAGAATTTCGTAACCAAATCCCTTCCCCCTTACTTTCCCTCTTAAATCTCGGGACGAGATTTCTTGTAGTGGAGGAGAATTGTGACGCCCGATAATTAGGCTACAGTAATTCCACGCTAATGATGCCACGTCACCTCGATTACTGATGCTAATCTCGCGTTAGTTCGAAACCGATTCGAATTCAAATTCAAAATCAAGCAAACAAAAAATTTCAAATGTTAAAACTAAAATGTTCGGAGTGAGCCAAATAATGCATAGGTAATTATGATGGAGAAACCACACTTTTATAAAATGTTTAAATGCTCTAAGATGAATAAAACAGTAGCAAATACAATTATTTAATGCTTTAGAAATGATGAACATTTTCCAAACTAAATTGTTATAAGTATTAAACTATTGTGGCAGTGGCATAACTTGTAAAATAAAGTTAGGTGCCACTTTGATAATTTACTAAAACTAAAATAAAAGGAAACTAAAAGAAAGCAAAAATAACAAATAAAAATAAGAAAATATAAAGGCAAAACATCAAAGGGTTAAAAACAGAAAAACAGAACCCCCCTCCCCCAGTGGGCTTCGTGGCCCAGCTGGCCATTCAGCCCGTCAGGCCGGCCTACTCCCCGCACACCGCCTGACCTATAGGCCACGCCCCGAAACCCTAACCGCACTACCCCCACTCACCCCCTCCCACATCGCCCACTCCCAAACCCCCCCCCCCCCCGATCTGGATCGAGATCGGGGGCTCGACGCCGACGCCGCCCGGTGCTGTCCCGCCTCACGCTTGGCGCCCGCCGCCACATGACGCCGCCCGTCCTCACCTCCTCCCCGACCAGCCACCCAGGGTAACGACCCTCGCCGCACGCCCGACGCCGCGCCTCCCCGGATTTCTTCGCCGGAACCACGTCGCCACGCCGCTCGTCCCCGCCGCCTGGAGCCCCGCGTCGCCTCGGATCCGTGGCCGTCCATCACCGCCTCGCCCCCGCCACTCGACGCACTCGCCGGAGCTACCCCGCCGGCCTGCCTCCTCTCCGCCGACGTCGTCCCCGTCACCCCCCTCGACCCCCGCTGCCATTGCCCTACTCCTCGATGTGAGCACGCGCCCCTCCTCTCTCTCCCTCGCGCACGATCGCATGAGCCCCCGTGCCAGCAGCTCGACGACACGCCGTTGCTCCTCCCGCGGTTGCTCGTGCTCACCACCGCCACTCCCGCGGGCACCGCCGCTCCCACGACCCTACTACGCCTCCACGCGCCCGCCTTGGCTGCGCGTCCGCCACTGCCACCCCTCCTCCTCTGTAGTCCCGTCGCCGCCCGCCGGCCGGACCCTGCTCCGGCAATGGCCTCGCCATGGCCACTGACCTCCCCTGCGCCGGTGCCCTGCCGGGTCCGCCCGTACTGGGCGTGCGCCCGCTCGGGCGCGTCCGACGCCCCCGCCCGCTAGCGGCGCCCGATTGGCCCCTTGGGGCCCAGACATCTTGAGGCCCGCCCGAGCGATTATAAAAAAGAATGTAAAAAATATATAATAAATAAATAATTAATAATAAACTTAATTAATTAATTAGTTAATTAACTATATAATTAACTTAATTAATTCTGATTAAATTAACTAATTAAGGTTATTTAACCTAATGACTAATTAACCTAATTAACTACTATTAATTAACTAACAAAGTATGACAGGTGGGACCCACGCGTAAGTTTGACTTAGTCAATCCCTGTTGACTGCTGATGTCAACATGACATCATGCTGATGTCATAAATCCATTTTCGAATTAAATTAAATAATTAATTAAATTCCAGAAATTAATAAAATCTTTAGAAAATCATATCTTTTAAATCGTAACTCGGATTAAATTATTTTCGACATGAAAGTTGCTCAGAACGACGAGACGAATTCGGATACGCAGCCCGTTCGTCCGCCACACATCCCTAACATATCAAACACGCAACTTTCCCCCTCCGGTACCTCTGCCTGAAAACACGAAACACCGGGGATACTTTCCCGGATGTTTCCCCCCTTCACCGGCATCACCTCATACCGCGTTAGGGCACGCCTAGCATCACGCTTTGCTTTGTAATGCATCGTAATGCATCTGTTTGCATTGTATTCATTGTTTCTTCCCCCTCTTCTTCCGCTAGACACCGAGACCGACGCCGCTGCTACCCAGTACGACTACGGAGTTGACGACCCCTCTCTCTTGCCAGAGCAACCAGGCAAGCCCCCCCCCCCCTTGATCACCAGATATCGCCTATTCTTCTCTATATTGCTTGCATTAGAGTAGTGTACCATATTCTTGCTTTGATTAATCCTATATTGCTGCATAGCTTTGTCCTTGCTACTCTTGTTGTTACCTTTACCCGCTATCCTCTTGCTTAGTATAGGATGCTAGTGTTCCATCGGTGGCCCTACACTCTTGTCTCATGCGCCATGCTATACTCTTTGGGCTGTGATCACTTGGAGGTGATCACGGCATATACTATATACTTTACACTATTACATTACTCGTGATACTGTTAGGAGATGGGGCTGAAAGGACGGTGGCTCCATCCCGTAGAGGTGGGCTGGGTTCTGACGGCCCCGATTGTTACTTTGTGGCGGAGCGGCAGGCAGGTTGAGACCACCTAGGAGAGAGGTGGGCCTGGCCTGTTCGGCGTTCAGCGGATACTTAACACGCTTAACGAGATCTTGGTATTTGATCTAAGTCTGGCCATTTGGTCTATACGCACTAACCAGCTACTGTGAGGAGCAGTTATGGGCGCTCGACGTCGTCTCGGCACTTCGTGACGTCGGCCTGGCGAGCGGCGCTGCCGGATTGGACTCGAACGCGCTAGGCTAGGTGCGCTTCGGCCGCCCTCGCAAGCGTGCATGTGTGCTATGGGCGATGGGCCTGCACACTGTGCTTAGGTTTAGACCGCGTCTTGACCTCTCTGTTGTGCCTAGGTGGGGCTGCGGCGTGTTGATCTTTCGCGGCGGGCATGACCCAGAAAGTGTGTCCGCCAAATGGGATCAAGCGTGTTGGGTTATGTGGTGCACCCTGCAGGAAGTTAATCTATTGAATAACCGTGATCTTGATAACAGGATGACTTGAGTTGTACCTTGACCTTATGACAACTATAACCGGATACTTAAACAAACACACCCTTCCAAGTGCAGATACAACTCGGTGGTCGCTCTCTAATGTGGCTACGAGGAGAGGACCGCCGGTAGGATTATGCTATGCGATGCTACTTGGAGATGCTACTTGCAGGACTTGATCTACTCTCTTCTACATTTGCAGAAGACGGAGGCTGCGAGCGTAGTCTTGACAGATTAGCTATCCCCTCTTATTACGGCATTCTGCATTCGGTCCACCGATATGGCCCTTTACACATATATCCATGCATATGTAGTGTAGCTCCTTGCTTTGTAGTACTTTGGATGAGTACTCACGGTTGCCTTGTTCCCCTTTTCCCCTTTCTTTACCCGATTGCTTGACTGCACGATGGAGCCGGAGCGACGCCACTGCCGACGCGGCGACTCCTACTACGCTGGAGGTGCCTACTACTACATGCAGCCCGGCCGACGGCGACCAGGAGTAGTTTAGGAGGATCGCAGCGGGAGGCTTGCGCCTCTTCGATCTGTATCCCGGTTTGTGCTAGCCTTCTTAAGGCAAACTTGTTTAACTTATGTCCGTACT
This sequence comes from Aegilops longissima, assembly GCA_021605205.1. Classification (NCBI taxonomy): domain Eukaryota; kingdom Viridiplantae; phylum Streptophyta; class Magnoliopsida; order Poales; family Poaceae; genus Aegilops; species Aegilops longissima. Next base: position 482,528,294 of record CM038678.1, on the reverse strand, counting down.
CAGATATTGTTGCTTCCACTGACTCGTCTATGATCGAGCACTTGTATTCGAGCCCTCGAGGCCCCGGCTTGTATTATGATGCTTGTATGACTTATTTATGTTTTAGAGTTGTGTTGTGATATCTTCCGTGAGTCCTCGATCTTGATCGTACACATTTGCGTGCATGATTAGTGTACGATTGAATCGGGCGTCCAAAGATGACATCATCTTGACGTCAAGATAAGCTGTGCGATTGTGGTCAACTAAGTGTGGGGCCCACATGTCATTGGTTGTTTGGTTAGCGAGGCTAATTAAACAGGGTCAATTAGTTTAATTAGTGGTTAGGTTAATCTAATCAGTTTAATCAGTTTAATTAATTCTTTAATTAATTAATTAATTATCATTTTAGTTAATTTTAATTATTATTTATTAATTCATTTTTCATTTTTTCGTTCAAGGGGTGGGCTCCGTTTGTCTATGGCATAGAGGCCTAGCAGGCGGGCGCTAGCGGTGGAGTCGGCGCTGGCGTCGGGCGCTGGTCGCCCGCCACGGTAGAGGCGCGGCCACTGGTGTCCGCGTATGGCGAGGCGACATGGGACGGCTCGAGGCGCGTTAGCCATCCAGAGGGGGGCGCGAGGCTGGGAGGCATCATGACAGCACGGCCTCGGTATGTGATGACAGGGGAAGAGGGAGAGGAGCATGGGAGGCGCTCACGGTGGCCGTGGGGTTTGGCAGCGGGGCTCGAGGGGAGGTCGGAGGAGGAGGCAGGTCAAGGGAAGCGCCCGGGCGGTGGCTAACGGCGACGGGCGGTCCGGGCGGCGTCGAGCGGTTCCAGGCGGCGGTGGCCTCCTCTCGATCCCGATCCAGATAGGGAGAGAGAAGGGGGAGGAGATATTTTGCGGGAGAGGAGTGGGGGGTGTCGGTGGCTAGTGGGGGAAGTGGGGGAGGTTATGGCAGCGGGGTGGGCCGAAGCCCAAGGGGCAGGGGGTTTCTCCCCCCCACCCTTTTTTCTAGTTTTAGTTTTAGTTTTTTTTTCTTTTTGTATTTTCTTTACTGTTTAATTTCATCTTAAACCATTTAGCCATTTTATAAAAATGTGTTTGTTGCACCATAATCACCCTAGTAATATTTGGCAACCACCGAAATTTTTGTTTCAATTTTTGAAAACCTTTTTTTTATTGACATTAATTTGAATTTGAATTTTGAACGGTTTCGAATTATTGCGAGGATAGCAACAGTAACCGAGGTGTCATGGCACGATTAGCGTGGGATTACTGTAGCGTGATTATCCCGGCGTCACAGAATAATTAACCATAATACTATCTAGGAGTTTAGTAGCTTCTCCTAAAGTTATTTCCATAAAAGTTCCTCCCGCGGCCGAATCTAAAAGATTGCTAGAAGCAAAATTCAATCCGACACAAAAAATTTGTATAATCATCCATAAGTTCAAACCATGTGTAGGGCAATTACGCATCATTAATTTCATCCTCTCCCAAGATTGTGCAACATGCTCATGATCAAGTTGCTTAAAATTCATAATATCGTTTCTAAGAGAGATGATCTTAGCGGGAGGAAAATACTTAGAGATAAAGGCATCTTTGCACTTATTCCATGAATCAATACTATTTTTAGGCAAATACGAAAACCAAGTTTTAGCACGATCTCTAAGCGAAAACGAAAATAGCTTCAATTTAACAATATCATTATCCACATCTTTCTTCTTTTGCATATCACACAAATCAACAAAGTTGTTTAGATGTGTAGCGACATCTTAACTAGGAAGGCCGGAGAATTGATCTTCCATGACAAGATTCAGCAAAGCAGCATTAATTTCACAAGATTCAGCATCGGTAATACGAGCAATCGAAGTGCTAAGAAAACCATTGTTGTTGGTATTGGAAAAATCACAAAATTTAGTATTGTCTTGAGCCATCGTGACAAACAATCCAACACACAAGCACACAAGAAGCAAGAAAAAGGGCGAACGAAAAAGAGGGCGAATAAAACGACAAAGGTGAAGTGGGGGAGAGGAAATCGAGAGGCAAATGTCAAATAATGTAATGCGAGAGATAAGAGTTTGTGATGGGTACTTGGTATGTCTTGACTTGAGCGTAGATCTCCCCGGCAACGGCGCCAGAAATCCTTCTTGCTACCTCTTGAGCATGCGTTGGTTTTACCTTGAAGAGGAAAGAATGATGCAGCAAAGTAGCGTAAGTATTTCCCTCAGTTTTTTAGAACCAAGGTATCAATCCAGTAGGAGACTACATGCAAGTCCCTCATACCTGCACAAACAAATAAGAACATTGGAACCGACGCGATAAAGGGGTTGTCAATCCCTTCATGTCCACTTGAAAAAGTGAGATCTGATAGAGATAATAAGATAAATATTTTTGGTATTTTTGTTGTATAGATTGGAAAGTAAATATTGCAAAATAAAAGATGGCAGAAATAGAAAGTTGATAGGAAAATAATATGATGGAAGATAGACCCGGGGGCCATAGGTTTCACTAGTGGCTTCTCTCAAGATAGCATAATTTACGGTGGGTGAAAGAATTACTGTCGAGCAATTGATAGAAAAGCGCATAGTTATGAGAATATCTAGGCATGATAATGTATATAGGCATAACGTCCGCGACAAGTAGACCGAAACGATTCTGCATCTACTACTGTTACTCCACACATCGACCGCTATCCACCATGCATCTAGAGTATTAAGTTCATAAGAACAGAGTAACGCATTAGGCAAGATGACATGATGTAGAGGGATAAACTCAAGCAATATGATATAAACCCTATCTTTTTATCCTCAATGGCAACAATACAATACGTGCCTTGCTGCCCCTGCTGTCACTGGGAAAGGACACCGCAAGATTGAACCCAAAGCTAAGCACTTCTCCCATTGCAAGAAAGATCAATCTAGTAGGCCAAACCAAACTGATAATTCGAAGAGACTTGCAAAGATAATTAAATCATGAATAAAAGAATTCAGAGAAGAATCAAATATTGTTCATAGATAATCTTGACATAAACCCACAATTCATCGGATCTCGACAAACACACCGCAAAAAGAATTACATTGAATAGATCTTCAAGAGAATCGAGGAGAACTTTGTATTGAGATCCAAAGAGAGAGAAGAAGCCATCTAGCTAATAACTATGGACCCGAAGGTCTATGGTAAACTACTCACACATCATCGGAGAGGCTATGGTGTTGATGTAGAAGCCCTCCGTGATCGACTCCCCCTCCGGCGGAGCGCCAAAAAAGGCCCCAAGATGGGATCTCACGGGTACATAAGGTTGCGGCGGTGGAAATAGGGTTTCTTGGTGCTCTTGGATGTTTTTAGGGTATATGAGTATATATATAGGCCAAAGAAGTAGGTCGGTGGAGCCACGAGGGGCCCACGAGGGTGGGGGCGCGCCTAACCGCTTGGGCGCGCCCTCCTGCCTCGTGGCTTCCTCGTTGCTTCCTCGACGTCCACTCTATGTCTCCTGGATTGCGTTTTTCCAAAAATAACTCTCCCGAAGGTTTCATTCCGTTTGGACTCCGTTTGATATTCCTTTTCTGTGAAACACTGAAATATGCAAAAGACGACAATTTGCACTGGGCCTTTTATTAGTAGGTTAGTCCCAAAAATAATATAAAAGTGCATAATAAAGCCCATTAAACATCCAAAACAGATAATATAATAGCATGGAACAATCAAAAATTATAGATACGTTGGAGACGTATCACATGCACATGCTCGAGTGCATATAAATTGGTTGAGAAATCGAATATGTGTCCTTGGGTGCATGCTTAGGTCCCCTGCAAGAAATGGGAATGAATTTCAAGCACGAGGGAACCGTTGATTGCCGGCAAAACATTGAGATGCCTGGTTTTTAAATTCTAGTAAATCCAAAACTTGTCTGAAATTCATGAAACTTGGCATGCTATCATGGAGCGGCATCAACATGTCGTGGTACAAATTTTGTCCCATTTGGGGCAGGTTTGGGTATATGCTTCTCACAAACCGGAGCTTCTCACAACAAGCATGATGGTTTTCGGTAGGGAACGCCCCACCTTTGTGGATGAAACGATATCCATTGCCTGTTATTGCTTTCAATTTTTTTTTCTCGTGTCAACATAGAACAACAGGAGTGTTGTGTGATTTTTTGTGATTTGTTGGGGTTTGTTTGGACATTTTTATGCATTAACTGAGTTTTCAATGCATTTTATGTGCATAATTCAAATTTGAACTACATGCACATGCTCCACTGCATATAAACTGGTTGAAAAATCAAATCTGTATCCTTGGGTGCATGCTTAGGTCCCATGCAAGAAATGGGAATGGATTTCAAACACCGGGGCACCGTTGATTGCCGGCAAAACATTGAGATGACTGGTTTTTAAATTTGTAGTAAATCCAAAACTCGTCTGAAATTCATGAAACTTGGCATGCTATCATGGAGCGGCATCAACATGCCGTGGTACAAATTTTGTCCCATTTGGGGCAGATTTGGGTATATGCTTCTCACAAATCGGAGCTTCTCACAACAAGCATGATGGTTTTCGGTAGGGAACGTCCCACCTTTGTGGATGAAACGATATCCATTGCCACTTATTGCTTTCTTTTTTTTCTCGTGTCAACATAGAACAACAGGAGTGTTGTGTGATTTTTTGTGATTTTTCGGGGTTCGTTTGGACATTTTTATGCATTAACTGAGTTTTTAATGCATTTTATGTGCATAATTCAAATTTGAACTACATGCACATGCTCCAATGCATATAAATTGGTTGAATAATCAAATCTGTGTCCTTGGGTGCATGCTTAGGTCCCATGCAAGAAATGGGAATGAATTTCAAACACTAGGGCATCGTTGATTGCGAGCAAAACATTGAGATGCCTGGTTTTTAAATTCTAGTAAATCCAAACTCGTCTGAAATTCATGAAACTTGGCATGCTATCATGGAGCGGCATCAACATGTTGTGTTACAAATTTTGTCCCATTTGGGGCAGGTTTGGGTATATGCTTCTCACAAACCGGAGCTTCTCACAACAAGCATGATGGTTTTCGGTAGGGAACGTCCCACCTTTGTGGACGAAACAATATCCATTGCCTCTTATTGCTTTCAAATTTTTTTCTCGTGTCAAGATAGAGCAACAGGAGTGTTGTGTGAATTTTTGTGATTTTTCGGGGTTTTTTTGGACATTTTTATGCATTAACTGGGTTTTCAATGCATTTATGTGCATAATTCAAATTTGAACTACATGCACATGCTCCAGTGCATATAAATTGGTTGAAAAATCAAATATGTGTCCTTGGGTGCATGCTTAGGTCCCATGCAAGAAATGGGAATGAAATTAAAACACCAGGGAACCGTTGATTATCGACAAAACATTGAGATGCGTGGTTTTTAAATTCTAGTAAATCCAAAATTCTGTTAACCATTCACGTGACGCCATGTGTCTTGGTTTTAATGGCTGTAGGAGGTGCCGTGCGCACAGCTGCTTGACCTTGACTGAACGGGAGGTGTGCGAGCAACGTCCGGTGCGCAGGCTGGCTGAGAGGCGTGCAAGCTGTCCTTGAGTGCGTAGGCTCACCGAGAAGCGTGCGAGTTGTACACTGCGCAGGCTCACTGGGAAGCGAGCCCTTTGACTTCCATGGCCGCCCGCCTTGCTCGCATCATCTCCATTAATGGTGCCCAAGCCGCAGTTTAATTCGCTTTCTAATTATAAAACACTCATCGCAAACGTTTTACTTAGAACACCCGTATGCAAACCGACAGCTTCCCAGGAAGCCAAGAGAAAATGTGCCAAGCAGAATTTCTGCAGCTCTTGATTGCAAACGTTTTAGATAGAACACCCGTATGCAAAGTGAGAGCAGCGCAGGATTTGTGCATCCCTTCAACACAAACGGTTGTTTTGGATGACCCGTGTGGAACCACGTACAAATAATTTGGTAAGATTTGTCAATTCTTGTAACACTGCGATTTGTCAAAATATGAGGGTAAAAATCACTAGCAGTATCTAATTTTTCCAACTAAAATTCAGTACTTAAGCATAGATTTCATTCATAGATTAAGCAGTCATTCTTAATTTATACAAACAGTTCAGCTCGACAGCTGAACCGACCAAACTTTTCTCCAATTGTTGCCAACCACGTACTGAAATAGCTAGTTCAACTATATATACTAGCTAATTTTAAGTATGTTGTACAGTTCTACCACATCTATAGTCAGATGAACTGAACAAAATGGCCCCTAAATACTACTACTACTGCGAAGGGGCTTTGTACTACTTCCGGCTGCCTCTCCTCTGCCGAGCAAGCTCAGTAAGAGGCGGAGGAGGAGGAGCCTACCGACGAGCTGGGCAACCGCAATGCGGTGCCTGCCGCTAATGCAGCTTCAGCGACGCTCGACTCGAACGCCCTCTGCCGCTCCAGACGACCCGTCTTGAAGCGGTGGTTCTCCTCATAGATCTCCTGATTCCTCGCCTCTGAGGCGGCGTGTGCCGCTGCCACTATGGCGGTAAGGCTTTTTGCATGCTTGACGAGGCGCTCCTCCTCCACCCGCAGGAACTCGGTGTAGCGCGCAAGGTCGTTGTCGCACGTGCGGGCATCCACCTCCGCCTCCCGCCTTCGGGCGGTGGTGGTGGAGCGGGTGATGACCCCGACGATCGACGGTGGGCTACCAGCCACATCGTCTGACGACGGGGTGGCGGCCACGACCACCACCTCCCGCCTTTGGGCCGCGGTGGCGGAACGGGTGATGGCCATAGTGGCCGGTAGTGGGGTGGCGGCCACGACGGCCATCTCCCGCCTTCGGGCCGCGGCGGCGGAGCGGGCGATGGCCCTGGCTTTCGACGGTGGTGTGACAGCAACGGCGGCCGGCAACAGCTGCCAACGGGCACCGACGGCGGAGCGTGTGGTGGGTGATCCGCGCACACCCAACAGGGACGCCACGCGCATGTAACATCCCAAAATTTTCCAAATTTTGGAATGTTAATAATAATATGTCATTAAGTGATTGTTATGATTTTCAGGGGGAATTAAAATCTTTTTGAGTCTTGTTCGAAAATTTTCAAAAATAGATTCCTTTATTTTTTTACTCCTATGATATATTTTGAACCACCTTCAGTTTATGGAGTGAGAATAAAATGACTTTCTCAAATGTGGTGGATGAATATTTCATTTGAAGTTCTTTTAATTTTGGGAGTTCCATTTGAATTGTATCTTATTTGGTGTTTTAATGCCATTTAAATGTTTCCAAATTATTCAAATAAAATTTAAGGAGAGGAGATAACGTGACTTCTCCAAAAGTATGTTTGGAAATATTTAATACGGCACAATTATCCTTTTTGTGATTTGCAAAACTCTAAATTGAATTTTGAGTAATTCAATAATGTCCATAAAGCGCTAATAGTCGTTTGTGTGCAAAATGGATTTTATGAAATTCTGAAACAATTTTTTTGTGGACTCTAAATAATATTTAGATTAATGTAAACTTGTTGTACACATCTATATCTATACTACTATTAAAATACCAAACATGACTTCCCCTACATCCACACCAGAAAGTGCACACAAGATAACCCCCAACGTTCGATCAGACCCACTTGATACCATCCAACTGTCCACGTTACACCAAGCATACTACAATCAGATCGACGGTTCACAACAAATGTTCTGCCGGCAGACTCCCACATTCAGGATGCTACACAGCCCCACGATGACACCTCCTGGGAATTAAACAGCACCTCCACGATCTACGCCGCCACCACGCCAGGAACCGCCGCGATCAGCGCTGGTGTGTGCGACGTCCTCGACCCGCCTTGCTGCCCTACCTCTCCTCGCCCCTCCGCCGTCGCCACGCTGCCCTAGCTCCTGGTGGCCGCGATGTCGTCCACCCCGGTGCACGTCCTTCCTCAACCTGCCTTGATGCCCAACCTCTCCTTGCCCCGCCGTCATCGCCACACCGCTGTCGTCCCTGGTGTCCGCGACGTCCTCCACCCGGTGGACGTCCTCGACCCCAGCGTGCTGCCCTACCTCCGGTGTCATCACCCCGTGTGGCCCGCAGCATCTCGAGGACATATGACTACTTTCTAACCTGCCAGCGCATAGGTTAGATCATTTGAATTAGCAAGTATAGATGATCAGGCAGAAGACAGAAGGAAATTGCTCTTTTAATCTAACAATCTGCAATTTGTATTGTGAAATTTGATACTTACAGTACATCATGATCTGCATGAGTTGACAATATGGAATCCTCTGAGCATAGTGGGGCACGTACTCCCTTTCAGGACATGACAAACAATGACAATTAAGGTAAATACATATATCATGTACTCTTACGTACTTCAATCTTGTAAATCCAGAATATGTCATTGCCTCGCATGTCAAAAAGCAGATCCAAAGGAACTAAAGAGACAGAGGGAAAGGGAGAGATAATCCAGGATGCAATACTAAAAAAATTAAGACAGGAGGCAAGGGATCTAAGAAAGTTATGTCTGCTATTCTAAATGTAACCAACACTATATCTAAGCCACCCGTGGCCATGTCGCCTGGTTACTCCATTTTCTCATACATTTCATGAATCACAAGTAAAGTCGTGTTAATCAAGTCTTCTTTTGGACAGGTTTTGACATTGTGGACAGGCCCAGTGCGCAGTCTGCTGTCACCCTGCAACGACACACCTCAGCTGCGGAAGGTCATGTGTTCTCTTGTCAAACATAATACCTTAGTTTGTGTGTCAACAAATCATTGTACATACAATTATAATGCAGGCATACCTGTTGATATGATAATGAGTGATCAGACTCCACTTCATGCTCCAAATTCATTAAGAACACCAGATAGTGCCGGTTCTAACAAGGAAAATGTCCATAATATCAATTTTGACATTGAATCCTCCCAACCGACTGTGTTACGACCGCCACTTCAAGCCTACAGATGCAGCACTCCATATGGTACTCAATTGTGGATCATATTAACTATCATACATAATTTACACTTACACCGTACATCTGATTGACAAAACACTGTTGCTCATGTTGTCTTGTACCTAATTAACACTTATTATACAGAAGCAAAACAAGCACTCAAGAGGCAGAGGGAAAGTGCCCGGTATGAGCAACATAGATAAGGTATATTACAAAGCCTACGTGACAAACGGCGTCAAGCCAAATCTACAGTAGTCATTACAACGGGAGAACAAAAACAATCCGCGCACAGGTGATGCCATGTGACGCCCGGATAATCAAGCTCCAGTAATCCACTGTTAAGGGTGCCATGTCATCACATTATTATTGCTAATCCTTGGTTGATCCAAATCACAATCCAAATTCAAATTTAAAATAAAAGTCCAAATTTCAAATTTCCCGAACATTCAAAATAAAATGTTCAAAGTGTGTCGAATAATCCCTAGATATTTGTCATGTTGAAATAATATTTTTATAAGGTGGTTAAATACCATAAAGTAATTAAAACAATGGCTTAAATAATTATTTAAATGCATTTCAAATAAGAAATAAATGCAAAATATTTTATTAAAGTGCCAAGTTATTTGTGGCAGTGTCCTAATTGCTAATTCTAATTTAGGGACTTAGACCATATTTTATAAAACCTAAAATAAAATAAAACTAATTAGAAAACAAAAAGGTTTTAAAAGGAAAAGAGAAAACAAAAGATAAGAAAACGCATAAAGAAAAAGAGATGAGGCCCCTGCCTTTTCCCCTGGGCCAAGCCCACCTGGCCGGCCTAGCTCCCCCGCACCAGGTGCTCCACTCCCCTGTTCCTCAGGGCTCAGGCGCACCCGACCGCGCCCGCGATCGCCGCCGCACCCTCTCGTCAGCAGAGTCGGGAGAGGATAAGGGCGCCACGCCCCGACTCCTCGATCCCATTCCCCCATGACCCCCACTCTCCCCCTTGCCTCCCGCACGGCGCCCTCCCCCCTCGATCCAGATCGGGGCTCGACCCGCGGCGCTCCCGACGCTACCCGCCGCCCGGCCGAGGCCGGCCCCGCGCTGGTCGCCCGACCAGCGCCCTCCAGACTCCCGTCGGCGACCGGAGCCGCCTGACTCCCCTCACTCACCGCCGTCGCCCCGGAGCTGCCACGCCGTCGCCGGACCTCGTCGCCGCATCACCGTGCTTCTCCTCGTCTCCTCCTCGCCGGACCACCCCGCGCACGCTGCCCGAACCCTACGGCCCCAGTGAGCGCCTTCCCCCTCTCCTCTCGGTCTCCCTCGTGCAGCCGCTGCGCCGTCTGCGCCCCGCCGCGCCGACCACCATGCTCGCCTCCCGCAGCCACCCCACGGCTCCGCCCCGCTTGCTGCTCGTCGGCCGAGCCCGCACCAGCGCCACACCATCATTTGTCGCCATGAGCCCCGCCTGTGCTCCTCTGCGCCCGTCCCGCCGACCGAGGCTACTGGCTCCGCCCGCCTGGCGTGGCCATCGCGCCCCGCTTCATCGGCCGGTGGCCTCGCCCGGCGTAGCGCCCCTCGGGCACGGGCGCCCGCCCGTTAACTTGCCCCGGCCTGTAGGCCTTGTGCCACTGGCATACGGGACCCACCGGCCCCCTTTTGTTAAAGAAAAATGTTTAAATATATATATATAATAAAAATTATAATTAATTAGTTAATTAATTAACTTAATTAAAATGGTTTAATTAAGCTAATTACTTAGTTAGCATAACTAATCCCAAATTAGTTACATGTGAGTATGACAGGGGCCCCACCCCCTGTTGACCAGTCAAATGTTGACTGGTCAACTGGGACCCCCAGGCCCACATGTCAGCTTCTGGTACACTATTGTGTACACAGAGCTGGGTGCACCTAGCATTTAACCTATATTTTTGAATTAAAACTAATTTTAGAATAATGTTTAAAACTTAGAAAAATCATATAAAATAATCCGTAACTCCGATGATAAAGTTTTCTATATGAAAGTTGCCCAGAAAAATCCAACAATCCGAATATGCGGTCCGTTCATCTGTCACATGCCCCTAACTACCTAAACATGCAACCTTTCCCCTCCGTTTCATCTGTCCGAAAAAGCTAAACCTGGGGAAACATTCCCGGATGTTATCCCCCTTCACCGGTAACGTGTAGCACCGCGTTAGAACACGTCTAGCTCGCTTTGTTGTCTGTTATGCTCTTGCTTGCTATGTATTTCTGTTTCTCCCCTCTTCTCTCCGGTAGACCCGAGACTACCGTTGATCTTCTTGTGATCAACTCGTCGATTTACGACCCCTTCTTCTTGTTTGAGCAACCAGGCAAGCCCCCCTTTGATCATCCCGGTATCGCCCATTCTATACTCTCATGCTTGCATTAGATTTTGCTACTGTTATTGTTTGCTTCTATTCTGATGCATAGCCTGCTTTTGTACCTGCATTTTTTACCTACCTGTTTATCCTAAACTGCTTAGTATAGGTTGGATAGTGATCAATCAGTGACCTCCACCTTGTCCTTATTGCCCGTGCTTCATCATCTACGACTCGAGCTACATGATCGACGACCAGAGCCTGACACCTCACATCACATCATGCCCCTTGAGTTGTTCGACTCTGCAGAGCTACTATCGAGTGCCGAGGGTGATCCCTCATAACGCACTCCTGATGATAATTCTGTAGTGTAGCTATTCGGTGTGGCCATCGCGGGTGGTTCCTCTTTCACCATTCCCGATACGGCTCTGTCGTGCAACACCTCAAGTGTGAACCTCGAGGGTGGTTCCTCTTACGTTCACCTTGATGATTACATCGAGTGGAATCCTCCGGGGTGATTCCTCGGGTTTTCCCCTTGTTGTCTGGACACACAGTTACCTTGAATTCACTCGAGACCGTTGTGAAAGTCGGGCGGGCCCGGAGAGCACCCGCAAGATGGTTACGAGGCACGACCGGGAAGTCTTGCAGCCCTCGAGTGGGCTGGTCTTGTCCTTGTCGTATTTCCTCGAGACGGGGCGACGGGGTCACCTTATCGTGAGTCTCTGCTCGTCTCCGCGAGCTAATAATACACTATGGTTTTGGTATTTGTTCTGAATTGGCCTTTGGCCTTTTTGCACCAACCACCACGCGAGAATAGTTATGGGCCTCGACGTCGCAGTATCAGCCGAAGCTTTGTCAGACGTCCAGTTCAGCAATGCGTCATGGCTGGGCCGGCACCATCCTGTAGTGGTGGAGCCTGGTCTGCCCTGCTCGCAACGACCCGGAGTGCAAATGGCGATGGGCCCAGACCCCAGAGTGCTTAGGAGGTAGACCGGCGGGGACCTCTCTGCTGAGCCTAGGTAGGGCTACGACGTGTTGATCTTCCGAGGCCGGGCATGACCCCAGAAAGGTGTGTTCGACCAGAGTGATCGAGCGTGTTGGAAAACGTGATGCACCCCTGCAGGGAAGATCTTTATTCGAATACCGTGTCCACGGTAATGGACGTTCAGACTTATATCTTGATCTAATACAACTAGGAATGGATACTTAAGATATGTGGCTCCAGGATTGCTTTCTCGCAGGGAGTCGAGGAAGGATCTCTGGGCATTAATGTTACAACATGCTTGCTAATTATAAACTGCTATTCTTTACTCTTCTACATGCTGCAAGACGCTTGGAGCTGCTTGAAGATGCTAGTCTTCAATAGGCTAGGCCTTCCCCTCTATTACGGCATTACGTAGTTCGATCGCGGATCTGATCCTTCCATTTGATACCAATGCATACTTAGTATAGATCTGATGCTTGCGAGTACTTTGGATGAGTACTCACAGTTGCTTTGCTACCCCTTTTCCCCCTTCTTTCTTCTTTTCGGTTGATGCAACCAGATGGTGGATCCTTGGAGCCAGATGACACCGCCGACGGATACTACTACATGGAGGCCGCCGAAGACCAGGACTAGTTAGGAGGTCCCAGGCAGGAGGCCTTGCCTCTTCGATCATGTTGCTTTTGTGCTAGCCTTCTTAAGGCACCCTTGTTTAACTTATGTCTGTACTCAGATATTGTTGCTTCCGCTGACGCTTGTGCATCAAGCTTGTATTCGAGCCCTCGAGGCCCCTGGCTTGTAATATGAAGCTTGTATTATTTTATTGGTGTCTAGAGTTGTGTTGTGATATCTTCCCATGAGTCCCTGATCTTGATCGTACACGTTTGCGTGTATGATTAGTGTACGGTCGAATCGGGGGCGTCACATGCCAGCTACATGAAACACTGCATATCCAATCTTTGATTTCCTAACTTACAGTCACTCAATTTCTATAGATGATGAAGATTGTGATTGCCTACGGAGCATCTACAAGTAAGGTCAGGTGGAAGTGCGTTCTTAGAGAATGCATGCATCTCTAAGATGATAAAGATCATTTGCTATCCGTCCTTAGATGACACGGATGCCACACCAGCATGGGTATTAAACAGAGCCAAAGAGTATTTGGAAATGATATGGTTAGTCTTACTTTTCTACATATTTCTACGAATTACAGCGAGAACGACCGGTTCGTCCACATAGGAGTACAACTAAAATAATCATTTTTTCAGATATTCATTCCAATAAACATGGACGACGTTCACTGGTACCTATGTGTTATAAATGCCAGAAAACTATGTGTTCAAGTGCTCGACTCGCTAGGCCCATCAATGAACCGCAAGGACCTCACTAATACGATTAGTAGTTATTCCTACTGCCCCACCTTTTAATAAGAAGCTATTTTTTCTCTTATTTCTCACTTGTCATGCTCATACTTTTTTCATTTGTTGGTACAACAACTAGAAGGACTGGATGATTTATTCAAATATGCATCCGAGCACATGGAATTAAAATCCAATAAGTGGACTGATCTAAATGTCACAACATGGAAAAGAGAAGAATATATTAAGAGCAGTCTTCAGACGGATGGGTACGCCTCCTAATATAACTCAGACCATTTATGCTTAACCGGGTACATTTGGTATGCTATTATGTTTATTTTTTCACTACTTAGCACTCCCGAAGCACATTTCATTAACAGATTTGGTATGCCAATGCAATTCTCTACCTTATTGTATGACAATGCAATTGACATACCACCTCTCATGAGATCTGTCCTAAATAATGGAGCTCAAGGCCATACATTTCATTGGGATGCATATAGTACAACAAATATGTTACTACTCACATGGAAAGAAGCAGATAGATAGCATACCTGTATGTGTTTCACTAACATTCTTCCACTACTCTATATTATCCATGCCAACATAGAGAAAGAGAAACATCTCACAAATGAATGACAATGTAGCGAAGGCGCCTGTTGTGCATACAATGGCATAAGCATCTGCAAAGTTCAGATGTCAAATGATGGAGTCACATGTATTTCTGATACAAACAGTGCAGATACCAACTTGCTTGTGACCCTGGAACTCTTTGTTACTTAGTGCCGGTAATAATGCGACATTACAACCTGAGAGTACCACAGGAATCAAGCAACCGCCACAAAAAAACGATTCAACATCAATTAGAGCTAGCTGATTGTGACAAATTAAGCCACTCAAGATTCAAATCCACAACTCAATCAACTTTGTCACAACATGGTTGCCTCAAAAATGTCACCTGACTAAATCCCCACTGGTAACCGAACATCATACCTTCATCATCGAGCACGTACACAAGCTGCGAAATTCTTCCCGGAGCGACTGTGTGAGCCAAGTACGGGGGGCGATGATTACGGCGGGCACATCAACGGACTGAATCTCTGTCCAATTCAAGATGCCTCCTCCCACATCGTGTACAGCAGCTCGCATCTCGATCTGCTCTGGGGCAGTACGATGGCGGCGGCAGAGCCGATCTAGGGAAGATCCGTGGGGTTGGCGGCGAGGCAAGGCCGCGGTGGTGATAGGAGGCGGGCGGGAGAGGCCGTTGTGTGGATAAGGGCCGACGGGGAGAGGTCGTCGTGGGGATAAGGGCCAGCGGGGCGAGGCTATGGTGAGGATAGGACGAGACGGGGCGAGGCTGTGGTGGTTGTGTTGGTGGTGTGGGTTGGGGGGAGGGGGACCGCCGGGCATCGTCGTGGCCGGAGAGCGGCGTGCTGCAGAGGAGGCGCCGTGCTACATAGGAGGATGCTGGCGGAGGAAGCAAGTCATGAGTGGAGAAAGCAAAGTGATATTGTTTCAAGGTCTCACCGCACACCACTGGAGAACGGGTCATCCTGTTGCTCCTTCTTTTATTTTACTTTTTACCGGTTGCTCTTTATTAGTGTTCCCCTGGGTTTTTTTTGCGAAAATCCGACCTCTGGTTGCTTTTCTGTGGCTTAATTACGCCACCCAGACTAAACCCATCATCGACCAAATGGATCATCGGGCGTGTCTCTTTTGTTTTATTTTTAATATATATGATCGACAACACATTCAGTGAAGAATATTTATATGGGTTCCTCTCAAAATAATTATGCATTGAAAAATTCATTTTTTTAAAATAATAGCCCTTTTGTTCATTTGATTTATATAAAAAAATGTGTTAAGAAATTCAATTCCTTTATTGATAGCCCTTTTGGTCATTTGATTTATATTAGCGGCAAATGTTCAATTCTTTTTTCATTGAGCGTGTCCGGTATGACTGTGTGGTTTAGTTATCATCATTTTATTATACTAATATTTTTTATTAATATTTTTGTTATTAAGCATAACAAAAAAAATCATCTAGGTCATCTTGTGGTCTCTGGATGTTAAATTACATGGATTATTTCACGGGAGATAGTTTGTCCAACACTCCCGAACATGTATACTTTGCATCGTATCCTGATACTAATTATTTCGTGTTGTATCATTATTTGAAAACTAAGTTTTATTACTGCTTCACTTTAGGTTCACATGGCAGATTTTCGAACAAAATTAGCTGTCATTTTAGTCGACTCGGAATTCAATGACGACGATATAAGAAACCAAGATTTGGATGATGATGAAACCAACACAGATCCCACTGATTGTATGATCGTCGAAAGACCTTCTAACAAACCCAAAGCATCCAACTCATCGTCACAAGTTGAGCTTCTCACAATCATTTATCCTTTCGTTGTTTGTCACTCCAACAAACGATGACTTAATAGATGAACTTTGCTTGTTCATCAACATGGTTGATGATGTCCCGTTGCTAGAGTAAGACACATTCTTCCAGTTCATTTTTGTTTCTAATAAATTATTACTCGTGTATAATTATAATTGATAGAATTCCCATTTCACAAGAGCGAATGGGTGAAATTTCTCAACCTTACCCTATCAGTTTAAACTTGAGACATGTAAATAACATATTTTAAAAAAATGAGTACATGGATCATGGTTGTTTTAACATGGCTGTGAGGATACTAGCGTGCCACGACGTCCAGCTTGCTAGAGTGTGATACAATAAGAATTGAATTCAAATTAATTGTTTATTTGGTCTTAATAAATGATAATGATTGATGTATTTATAAATGCATGTATTATTGTAGATTTTATTGCCTTGTGATATTCTTGGGTTATTTTTATTGTTTGTCTTGGACCAACATAAAAAAGTTGTTTCTATTTTGGACCCGCTTTTGATACCCACTTTCGGAAAGCATATTCTTGAAACTACGGTCAACAATCTAAACCTTGCACTCTAAGCTGCAAACCCTGCCTTCGAGGACGACATTTTGATATGGGGACGCAAAGTTCTTGTTCTCACAAACTCATACGGGTAATAATCTTGTCAATACATCACAATCTTAATTGATTCATTCAACTCGCATGTAACATTTCATACATGCAGTCCCCCGTCTGGTTATTTGGTTTTCAACTTAATGCACTCATGGCATGATGGGACGCTACATATTCCAATACCCAAGGTAAGTGCTGACACCATGCTCATTTCTACACACGTTACACTTTTTTTTAAATAACAATGTTATATAATGCATATGTATGATGAATTTGAACTGAGGAAGCGATTTTTGGTTCATATTTTGAAGTATGAAGAGAATGAAGTTCTAAACAATATCCCAGTCTTAGAACGAAGCATTATAGACTGCATCAAAAGATGGACCTTTCAGAGAGGATCACCATCAAATAATGATTACTAGATAATGTTGCTTAGTTGTTATTTTTAAGTATTTTTGTAATAAGTAACAATTACAAATACATTTATGTGATCGTTGATTTTATGTGAAGACATGTGTATTGGTCGTCTGTTAGATGAGCGAGTTTTTTCATTTTATTCTTGGAATTTTGGGATCACAACATTTCAACAATGGAAGTCTTTCACCTGTCAAACAAGACCCATGACTTAATCTAAAATAAACTGCTACATTAAAATCATTGGACGTGACACGCATTTAAATGTTCAGGTAAAAACACAAGACAAAGTTCATGTTTTTATTATAGTTTATTAGGATACGTGCGTTGCACGTGCACGCTTACTAGTACATAAGTAAATAACCAATTCTGTCCTAGACCAAGTCCATCTCCTCATGTTCATTGGTATTTTTTTTTTTTTTGGTGCAGCCCACAGGTTATTTGCTCCCTCCAAACCGTATTGGGCTAAGTTCCGCAACTTTTCTATTTTATTTCTTTCACTTGGGTCAGTTTTTCCCACTAAGGCCCATCTCTCTTCTCTTAGCACAAGCCCAGACGCTGAGCCTTCTTCCTCTGAACGTTCGTACAGGAACACGAACAGAGGCAGCACATCCATGGCGCCTTCCTCTGAACGTTCGTACAGGAACACGAACAGAGGCAGCACATCCATGGCGCCTCTACCTCTTCCTTCCCTCCTCTCCCTCTCCCGACGCATTAACCCCCAGAACCGGTTCCCCTCACCTCCCACGACCCCTCCCCTCCGTTAGTGCGCTTAATTCCCCCTCTAGTGGCCATTGGAAGCACAGGTAACAGCCACCATTAACGTCATAACACCAATGAACGCCCCGCTCACCAAAGACCTCCCCTCGTCCCTATAAGACCCTCCCCGAGTTGCCCATTACCCCCTCATTCGAAGCCCTCTCCTAAGGATGCTATTCCCCCTCCACACCTCGCGAATTTGCTCGCCGGAGACGCCGGTTTCCATAGCTGTCCGCGGACGACCACGACACCATCGAGGTGAATTCGGCCGCCCTCCTTCCCTGTTCTTCGTAATTTTTTCATTTCTCATCTCTCTGACATTCTTTTCCTCACGGATTCGTAGCTGGAGCACGCCAATAATGAATGCCGCGCTCGCAACTCCGCCGACGAACTCCGGCAGCCTTCCACCATCACCAGTACTGACCATCACCACCGCACGGGGACGAGGCTGAAAACTCATTTGCCGAACTCTCCACGGCACCCTCCACCCCATCCACCTCGTGCCCTACGCCAGGAACCCCTACATCGCCGGATCCCGCCATGCCCGCTTCGCCACCGCCGCCGGCCATCTAAGCCTCTTTTTCTGTTGAGAAAACGAAGGGGTACTCCCCTATAGGAAACTGACTCGTGGCAGGATATTTTCTTAACCCATATTTATTTTTAGAAAAACACACAAACTTAAGAAATTCGTATATCCTAAACCGTATGTCCGATTTTGACAAATAATATATCCCCGGATTGCTGAGAACATCTAGTTTATTATAAAATTTTGAAATCTCACTTTTACGTAATTTAAAATTTAGTTTCGATTTAAATGGTAAATTGAGTATTTTACTATTCTTTTAAGCTATGTTTGGTAGCGAAGTATTGTAAAAACCAAAGTCACGAAAAACCACGGTATTTTAGCATGTAGGTACATGATACTGTAGTTTTAACATACCAATGTATTTTGGAGTATTCAGAATACAGTGACCTGTTTGGCAATGCGCCCGGCCGGTGCTAGCTAGCTAGCCGCATGACTGAACGACCATGCATAACAACCAGCCGCATGCACTGAACTGACATGCATAAAGCTAGAAGGAGGCAGTTGAACACAACACGGAGCTGCCAGCGGCTCCGCGTGAACTCAGGCTTGTCTTCAACTAGATTGAAGATGGCATTTGTCCTGTCCATAACTTGCTGCAAGCTTTTCCTGTTGTATTGGATTGGATATTTGGATCCCTTGTGCTAACCAAGGGCAGCGTGCTGGCCAACTTCACGAAAGGGCAACAAGACAAGGCCTTTCGTTCCTCTCGGCTGGCACTGGGCAGCAGAAGCGGGAACAATGCGGCCGTGCGGAGGCAGGGGAACGAAGATCAACATACTCGTGTTGATCTCTCCTTTGCGTCTCTTCATTTGTCTCCGATGGAGACGATCTCCATAGACGACATGCTGGCTGCGGCTTAAACGCAGGAAGAAGACAAGCGATGCAGCGTTTCTTTCGCGTGCTCAGTTTTTAAAAAAAGAGGTCGAGGGTTCTTTTTTATAGACAGAGAAAATACGTAGTTTTGAATATACTGTAGTTTTAATACCACTGTTTTCTCTGATAGCCAAACAGCTATTAGGAATTAAAACGGTGGTATTTTAAAAAACTATAGTATTCTCTGGATACTTAGAAAAAACTTTGTTACCAAACGGGGCCTTATTCTATAGATCATATGAAAACATTTTATATATGAAAATTGGCCTTTGGAACCATACCAATCTGTTAGAACTCATAGTATAAATTTTCAGCAAGTTTTAGTTACTATTTTAGTCCGATACCCTAATTGTGACCTTCGTGATCATTGTTTAATAACTTCGTTCAAATAGAATTTAATCCTAGAATAAATCTCTATGGATCCCTAGAAACCCTCTTTGGTCATTTGAACTACCACAAAAATTCGGAGTTTCAAGATTAAGAATTTAATTCTTTGTCTTGAAACCTATGCCATACTCATTTCCATTTAACCCTAGTCAAATATTTCGATCCAACCCATTATAGACTTTGTCGTAGAACTTGGTATCACAACCCTTCAAACCATAATCCTCACTTAGTATCAATATTATCCAACCCAAGAATATGACTGTCATATTTTCTTCTTAGACCACACTTGATCCTATATCAACCATAACCATGCCCTAAAAATTATGATAGTGGCAATCGAATAATTTGTGTTGTTATTTGGATCTTCATTTGGATGTTTATTGTGTGTTGAATGCTTGCTTGAACCTTTGTTATGTGAATGTGGATATGTTGAGTGTCTTACTTGAGCTATTTATCGCGTTAGATTGCAACGGGTGCGAAGGTTAATTCTACGAGGAGGCAGAACCTTGTGACTATGAAACCGAAGGCAAGTTGTAAATTGATCATGCTTTGACCTACATTTTCATATTATGCATATCTCTTTAAATTTTAATACTATGCATATTTTATAAAAGTTTTGCAAAGTATTATTTTCAGCTAGAGCCCTAAGGACTAACTACCATGATTGGCCGCGCTTGCACAAATGGGTGGGTTGAAAATCAAACAAGTTTTAAACAAATTAACTTGCCCTCTTTTGGGGCAATGTTTTGTGAAAACTTTTGAAAACCAAAACTATATACTATTTTACTTCTACTCCCTGGGCGGAATGGTATTGACGGGAGCGTCTACAAGTGATTGCGCCCATCAGGGTCTTGCAGTGAATACGCCCGACTGGGGTCTTGCACACAGGTTTTTGGTGGGGATTGCCGTCAAGGGGAATGAGATCTTCCAAGTACAGTTTGATGCAGCTTCCAGTACAGCCACATGCTACTATGGGTTCTGGCTTACCTTAGTACTAACGGGAAACCCTTACCTCAGGACCGCCATCAGAGAGGGGCTTTCATTGCCTAAGTTGCGAGCAGCTTGGTCAGGTACAGGGGGCTGTTACGGAAAGGCTTCGTCGCAATCTCCTCCTAGTCGTACATCCAAGTGTGTAATGATAAACGGGGTTGGTTATGTCGTGTGGGGAACGTGTACGATCTCTGTAGAGGGTTTAACCTAATCGATTAGCCGTGCCCCCGGTCATGGGCAATTTTGAGCAACTGAAGACTTGGACTGAAGAAGAATCTCCCCTTTCTTTTCTAAAAGTCTATTTTTAAAAGGGTTAAAGTTGAGGAATGAGCAGAGTGAATGTGTTTCACTTCAACCTTATGTATATTTTTAAAACTATTTGGGAGAATGAGCACTGGTGCGTATATCCAAGTGTCTCACTCCTATCTTTATACTAAAAAAACTATTTCTATTTCAAACAAAGTTTACAAAATTTAGAATAATAGAAAATTGGTTTTATGCAAAGGAACCCTCCACCAATACTTATCCTGCATATATAATAGAATAGTAGAAAATTGGCTTTATACTCTCCTTTGCAACTTGCGAGTACATTCCACGTACTCATCTGCACCTGTCATGTGCAGATCTCGACAGATTAAGAGACGATAGGGTTACTGTCTACACTCAATGAGCCCAGTGGCGTTGATGGAGCCCTAACTTAGCGACTATGTATAATTCCGCTGTGTTATCTTGAAGTATGTCTAGAGGGGGGTGATTAGACTACTTGACCAATTAAAAACTTAACCTTTTCCCAATTTTAGACTTTGGCAGATTTTAGCTA
Source organism: Aegilops longissima (assembly GCA_021605205.1). Taxonomy (NCBI): domain Eukaryota; kingdom Viridiplantae; phylum Streptophyta; class Magnoliopsida; order Poales; family Poaceae; genus Aegilops; species Aegilops longissima. The sequence goes on along the minus strand of CM038678.1, from coordinate 482,506,892 downwards.
TCTTTGAGCAAGTCAAGCAATCTTCACGCAATTCAAGCAAACATGCAAAGAGTATATAGGCAACGGAAAATAAAGCATGCAACTTGCAAGAATGTAAAGGGAAGGGTTTGGAGAATTCAAACGCAATTGGAGACAGGGGCGGATCTGGGCCCCAGGCCCCCAAGGCCCAGGCCCGGGGCATGGCGTTTTTTTAGTTATTACCCATGTTTTTGAATGGGCCCGGGGCTTGGCCCAACACACATCCAACCATCCAGGGCCCAGGCCAGCAGTTGCTCCATCGCCTCGCACCAGGACTGGCTCGGACGGACGCATCAGCCCACCGCTCGCTCTGCTCCCTTCGTTCAGCTTCGTTCCCCAGACCTAGATCGACGCAGGTGAAGCCACGCAGGCAGCCGCCGCCGCCGCCCGTCGGGGACTCCCCTCCGCTTTGCGCTCCCCTGCTCGCCTACTCCGCCGCTCTCCCCACCTGCTCCACCTCCATGGTCCGCTGCTCGGCCGCCCCCGCGCCCCTCGCCGCCGCCCGGCTGGGCTGGTCCCTCTTGCTCCGGCCTCGGTGCTCGCCCGGCTCGCCGCCTCGACCTCTCCTGGCTCCACGCGCCATGCCGTCTTCCCTCAATCTCCTGCTGACTGCTGCCTGAATTGGTAATGGGGCTGTTTTACATTGATACAAATTTCAAAGATTAACCATTTTTTATCTGCAATCTGCTTATGGAGTTGGTTGCTGCTGCTGTCAAACATTCAATTTCCCTTGAATTGTATTTGAATGTGAATGTAGTTTTTGTCATTTTTTTCTAATCTATTTTTGGTGTATCTTTAAGCATTGAGTTTAAATTCGAAATTATTGATACAATTGAGCCATATTTGAGGTAGCTATAGTTTGATGGAGGTTAAGTTTTTCTCTCGTGAAAAATTTTTTTTTGGGCCCGGGGCTTGCTCCATTCCTGGATCCGCCACTGATTGGAGACACAGATGTTTTTGTCGTGGTTCCGATAGGTGGTGCCACCGTACATCCACGTTGATGGAGACTTCAACCCACAAAGGGTAACGGTTGCGTGAGTCCACGGAGGGCTCCACCCACGAAGGGTCCACGAAGAAGCAACCTTGTCTATCCTACCATGGCCGTCGCCCACGAAGGACTTGCCTCACTAGCGGTAGATCTTCACGAAGTAGGCGATCTCCTTGCCCTTACAAACTCCTTGGTTCAACTCCACAATATTGTCGGAGGCTCCCAAGTGACACCTAGCCAATCTAGGAGACACCACTCTCCAAGAAGTAACAAATGGTTTGTTGATGATGAACTCCTTGCTCTTGTGCTTCAAATGATAGTCTCCCCAACACTCAACTCTCTCTTACAGGATTTGGATTTGGTGGAAAGAAGATTTGAGTGGAAAGCAACTTGGGGAAGGCTAGAGATCAAGATTCATATGGTTGGAATGGAATATCTTGGCCTCAACACATGAGTAGGTGGTTCTCTCTCAGAATTGGTAAGTTGGAAGTGTAGGTTTGTTCTGATGGCTCTCAGAACTGGTAAGTTGGAAGTGTCGGAACCACGACAAAAATATCCGTGTCTCCAATTGCGTTTGAATCCTTCAAACCCTTCCCTTTACATTCTTGCAAGTTGCATGCTTTATTTTCCGCTGCCTATATACTCTTTGCATGCTTGCTTTAATTGCGTGATGATTGCTTGAATCGTTCAAAGATAGCTAAAATCTGCCAAAGTCTAAAATTGGGAAAAGGCATAGCTTTTAATTGGTCAAGTAGTCTAATCACCCCCCTCTAGACATACTTCAAGGTCCTACAAGTGGTATCAGAGCTTTGATCTCCATTTGCTTTGATTTCCATAGCTTTTGGTGATCATAGCCTTGGTTTCACAACCTATGAGAGTATGGCGTCTAGCGAGGGAAGTTATCATCGTAGAGGTCCTTACTTTGATGGCACTAATTTTGCTAGTTGGAAGCATAAGATGAAAATGCATATTCTCGGACATAACCCCGCCGTTTGGGCTATTGTGTGTATTGGCTTGCAAGGTGAATTCTTTGATGGGAGAGAACCGAACCGTGAAGCTAGTGCAGAAGAGTTGAAGATGTTGCAATACAACACTCAAGCTTGTGACATCCTCTTCAACGGATTGTGCCCCGAAGAATTCAAAAAAATCAGTCGTCTTGAGAATGCAAAGGAAATTTGGGATACTTTGATTGATATGCATGAAGGTACCAACTCCGTCAAGGAATCCAAGTTGGATGTGCTCCAAAGTCAGCTTGACAAGTTCAAAATGAAGGATGGTGAAGGTGTCGCTGAAATGTAATCTAGGCTTGCTCTTATCACAAATGAGATTGCCGGCTTAGGAAGTGAAGAAATGACCGACAGATTCATCATCAAGAAGATCCTAAGAGCATTGGATAGAAAATATGATACCGTGTGCACATTGATCCAAATGATGCCAAATTACAAAGATCTCAAGCCAACGGAAGTCATTGGAAGAATTGTTGCTCATGAGACGTCACTCAAGGATAAGGAGGAACTTCACAACAAGTCAAGCGGTGCTTACAAAGCCTCATGTGAAGCCCCCACATCATCAAGTGAGAAACAAACCTTCAATGAAGAATTGAGCTTAATGGTGAAGAACTTCAACAAATTCTACAAGAGTAGAAGCAAAGAAAGAAGCTCCAAGTCAAGGTCCTACAATGACAAAAGATCTTCTAGTCGAGAGCGAAATTGTTACAATTGTGGAAGACCCGGACACTATTCCAATGAGTGTACGGCACCCTACAAAAGAAGAGAAGATTCTCCCAAGAGAAGAAGTAGAAGGGAAGAATCACCACCAAGAGAGAGAAGGAGTAGAGATGATCGTTATGAACGAAGACCCTCACGGAGAAGCAAGGATTTGGAAAGGAAAGACAAGTCATCAAAGAGCTACACAAAACGAAGACATCAAGATCATGTTGGTGAATGGGTATCCGGCTCCGACTCCGACAATCACTCCGAGAGAAGCTATCACTCCGACTCCGAATACACTCAAGATGAAGGTGTTGCCGGTTTAGCACTTGTGTCAACCAACTCCTACGACATATTTGAATCACCAAATGAAGGAATTGGATGATCCTTCATGGCCAAAGGTCCTAAGGTAACACACCCCGAGTATGTTGATTTTAATAGTGATGAAGATGACTTGCTAGGTGATGATGATTTACTTGTTGACAACTCTAGTGATGAATACTATGATGAAACGTCAATTAATCATGCTAATCAAGTTGAAACGAATGACAATGATAAGGAGAAAATTGAGCGTCTAACTAAAGAACTAAACACTCTTAAGTTAGCTCATGAAACTATCTTTGAAGATCATTGAGAACTTTTAAGGGCTCATGAGAAGTTACGCTTTAAAAAGCTCAATCTTGAGCAAGAGCATGAGTTCCTAAAAGCGATCAATGATGATCTTCGTAAGAAAAGTTCTTACATTGCCAAGCATTTACTCTTATCTACTTACATGCCTCAAGTTAAGTCTAGTAACAAGAACAAGAAAGATTCTTCTTCTAGTAGTAACAATAACAATGCTAAATCCAATATTGTTGCTTCTACTAGTTCTCTTGATTCCACTAATGATTCTCTTAGCCAGGTTACACTTGAGCAAGAAAACAGCTTATTGAAGGGAATTATAGAGAAAGTTGTATACAAGAGCCTTGCCGGGAGCAAGCAATTTGAGGAAATTGTACGCAAGCAAGGAAGGCACCGGAAGAATCAAGGTGTTGGTTTTGAACGAAAGTTCAATGCCAATGGAGTTGAGTGGGAAGAAGATCAATACCCCAAGACGAAGTTTGTTCCTCAACAAGAGAAGTATGATCCTACTTCCTTCAAGGGAACACAAGCACAAGATGATCTTCCACCACAAGACCACAAGAACAAAGGCAAGGACAAGCTTCAAGAGGAGATTGATGCATTTAAAGAAGCACCTAAGGCCTTGGTCAAGTGGGTTCCCAAGACTACGTCAAGTTCTACTTCATCAAGCACAAATACTACACCAAGGATTCCCATCAAGATGATGTGGATCCCAAAGAACAAGAACTAGATAGTTCTTGAGGGTGACTCCGCCAACGTTTTTCACTCATATCATTATGGCAAGGACAAGTGCAATCAACTTCCATATCTTGCACTAGTTCAAGGAGTCACAAACCCTCATGTTGGTAAGGCAAGGGACAAGGTAACCTAATGTTTTCATGGACATCATTTTGTGTGTGCATCACTCTATGTCTATGGATATTCTTGTTTGTTCCTTGTGGGACTAACCCGTGTAGGTATTGAAAGTGCAACTCACTCCAAAGGATTGCTCCAAAAGATCTACATCAACATTGAGCATCCACATCCTCAACACCTACATGAAGTCATCATCGACAAAACCCAAGGTTAGTTTATCCCTCTAAGGGGGGATCTCATATCTAGAGGGAGCTTAACTCCAAGAATTGAGTCAAAGCAACTCTAATGATGTGAACACATGAATGCTTTATGTAAAAGTGGTAACCCCACTTGAGCTTAAACGATGAGTATGACCTATGATCAAATGTTCTCATTTGACCCCTAAGTCAATATACTCATATATAGATGACCTAGTCATCGCCAATTGTTTGATAGATGCTAGAATTGGTTGTGCATGCTTTTTCACATATTTCATTTGTCATTTTATTGTGTGAGCATGTTGGTTGCATATTTTACTCATTCGAGGACATCCACTTGTTGTTTTGATTGTTTGGCCTTTCTTTCTTTGGCCAAGTGGATGGACAAGAATGCCTAAGAACCTTCTCTAGCTATCTATGCTCTTCTCGTCTCAAACTCTATTCATGCTACATCACAAAATTTGATCAAGTCAGATTCGAACCACTCTGTGTGAGGAGCATCGGAGTCCCCGATTCGTCATAGACTTAAACTTCCAAAACTTCTTTGTGATTTTCGGTCTGACTGATTCTTCCATTTTGGTCATACCGAGATTACTAAGTCGATCTATGTTTCCAATCTCGGTGCAACCGATTTTAACATCTCGGTCACACCGAGTTGCCATAACTGATATGATTATGCATCTCGTGCCACCGAGTTGTTCAACTTCGTCACACCGACGGTGTCGGGCTATATATATCACACGGGCAAATTTTGGAAAATTTTCTCTGAAACCTCTCGCCCGCGCATAGCTCGCTCTGCCTACTTGGTCTACGGATCATCGACTTCGTCGCCAGCCGCCTCCTGTCGCTGGTCTCTGCCGCCGTCAACAGAATTCTCCTCCGCCGTTGCCGCCGTAGCAAGTTCACCGCCGAACTAGGGTATGAACTTGATCTTTGTGCTATCCTCATCTGATTCTCAGCACATTGTATTCGTAATGCATCTTGCCATGATTGAAACACTTCTATCCAATCAAAACAATCCTTAGAATAGGTATGATTCAAAAATTTAGGGTTAGGTTTCCGCCGAAACCATCTCGGACCCACCGAGTTGAAAAACTCGGTCCCACCGATTTGGCTAACGCCATTGCACTAGTAAGTCTCGGTGTGACCGAGAATTACAAATCGGTGTGACCGATTTTAGGACTTTGTGAAACCCAAGCAGTCTCGGTGCCACCGAATTGTGACTCGGTCTGACCGAGTTCACCAGTTTAGGTTCCAAAACTGCTTCGGTATCACCGAGTTTGAAAATCGGTAGATCCAAAATGCTTTCTGTGGAAAATAAAACTAAGTTTTTTGAATCATTCTTTTGCAAAATCTCTGCATTTTGTGATGCTCATCCACTCTACGTCATCTATAACTATTCACAGGGTCAGTGATCGATCGATGCAGCATGTCGGACCAAAGTGATAGCGAGCAGGCGGAGGAGCAAATTCAAATGAGTGAGGGCACTAGTCCCTCAAGCAGCTCAGATGAGGGGAGCACAAGCACTCCCAATAATTTGCCCAAGGCTGCCACCAGGACAAGGAAGAAGAAGACCTCAGAGTCTGAGGATGAAGATTATGTGGCAGCTGAGGATGAGGCCAGTTCCAAGAAGAAAGTGCTCAAGAGAGGGCACAGCTCAACAGCAGTTAAGCCTGGATTGAAGATCAAAAGGCCAGCAGGAAGACAACCTATGTCCAAAGCCAGAGTCTCCAGTCAAGCTGCTTTGGAGTCCCAACCCAAAGAACCTGCTGCTGCTGAAGGGAAGAAAAGGAAGGAAAGGGTCAAGAAGACCATGGCCAGAGTGATTGGGAAGCCATCTATGATGGAAGAAGAGGAAGAAGAAGAGGTTGCTGAGCCTGCACTGAAAGTGCAACTATCCCTAGGTGGTTTTGGTAATTCATAACAACATATAGCTCATTGAGCTAATGCTATTCCAAGATGAACATTTCAGGAAAGCTCAATGAATGGCATGGCATGGATGATGAAAGTGGATCCCTCAAAATGCTATTGACAAAGGATTGGCTCAAGCTCAAAAGCTCAAGACTCTTCATTTTATATTTTAGTGATTCAAGATCACATTGAGTCTATAGGAAAAGCCAATACTATCAAGGAGGGATGAGGTGTTGCTTAATGAGCCTCTTGCTTCATGTGCTTAGTGATATGCTCGAAAACCCTCAGCTACTTTCTCACATCCACATATGACCTAAACCTAAAGCCAAAATCAGTCTCGCCGATTCTTCCTATCCGGCGCCACCGATTCCATATGTCATAGCCACTGCCACAAACCCTAGGCAAATCGGTTCTACCGATAGGGATCTCGGTCTCACCGAGATGGGATTATAATCTGTCTGTTTCCTTTTCGTAACTTTTCGGTCTCACTGAAAGAGCGGATTGGTCCCACCGAGATTGCAATGTAAACTCTATGTTTCCCTTTTGTAACATTTCAGTCTCACCGAAAAGAGCAAATCGGTCCCACCGAGTTTACCTGACCAACTCTCTGGTTAGCTAATTAACAAAATCGGTCTCACCGAGTTTGTGTAATCGGTCTCACCGAGACTACGTTATGCCCTAACCCTAACCATATCGGTCCTACCGAGATGCATGTCAGTCCCACCGAAAACCCTAACGGTCACTAGGTTTACTAAAATCGGTCTGACCGAGTTTGTTGATTCGGTCCCACCGAGATTGGTAAATTGTGTGTAATGGTTAGATTCTGTGTGGAGGCTATATATACCCCTCCACCTCCTCTTCATTCATGGAGAGAGCCATCAGACTAAACCTACACTCCCAACTTACCATTTATGAGAGAGAACTACCTACTCATGTGTTGAGGCCAAGATATTCCATTCCTACCATATGAATCTTGATCTCTAGCCTTCCCCAAGTTGCTTTCCACTCAAATCTTCTTTCCACCAGATTCAAATCCTATGAGAGAGAGTTGAGTGTTGGGGAGACTATCATTTGAAGCACAAGAGCAAGGAGTTCATCATCAACACACCATTTATTACTTCTTGGAGTGTGGTGTCTCCTAGATTGGCTAGGTGTCACTTGGGAGCCTCCGACAAGATTGTGGAGTTGAACCAAGGAGTTTGTAAGGGCAAGGAGATCGCCTACTTCGTGAAGATCTACCGCTAGTGAGGCAAGTCCTTCGTGGGCGACGACCATGGTGGGATAGACAAGGTTGCTACTTCGTGGACCCTTCGTGGGTGGAGCCCTCCGTGGACTCGGGCAACCGTTACCCTTCGTGGGTTGAAGTCTCCATCAACGTGGAGGTACGATAGCACCACCTATCGGAACCACGCCAAAAACATCCGTGTCTCCAATTGCGTTTGAATCCTCCAAACCCTTCCCTTTACTTTCTTGCAAGTTGCATGCTTTAATTTTCGCTGCTCATATACTCTTTGCATGCTTGCTTGAATTGTGTGATGATTGCTTGACTTGTCCTAAGATAGCTAAAATCTGCCAAACTCTAAAACTGGGAAAAGACTAAGTTTTTAATTGGTCAAGTAGTCTAATCACCCCCCTCTAGACATACTTCAAGGTCCTACAAGTGGTATTAGAGCATTGGTCTCCATTTTCTTTGATTTCATAGCTTTTGGTGGCCATAGCCTTGGTTTCACAACCTAGGAGAGTATGGCGTCTAGCGAGGGAAATTATCACCGTAGAGGTCCTTACTTTGATGGTACTAATTTTGCTAGTTGGAAGCATAAGATGAAAATGCATATTCTCGTACATAACCCCGCCGTTTGGGCAATTATTTGTATTGGCTTGCAAGCTGAATTCTTTGATGGGAGAGAGCCGAACCGTGAAGCTAATGCGGAAGAATTGAAGATGCTGCAATATAACGCTCAAGCTTGTGATATCATCTCCAACGGATGGTGCCCCGAAGAATTCAACAAAATCAGCCGTCTTGAGAATGCAAAGGAAATTTGGGATACTTTGATTGATATGCATGAAGGTACCGAGTCCGTCAAGGAATCCAAGTTGGATGTGCTCCAAAGTCATCTTGACAAGTTCAAAATGAAGGATGGTGAAGGTGTCGCTGAAATGTACTCTAGGCTTGCACTTATCACAAATGAAATTGCCGGCTTAGGGAGTGAAGAGATGACTGACAGATTCATCATCCAGATGATCCTAAGAGCATTAGATGGAAAGTATGATACCGTGTGCACATTGATTCAAATGATGCCAAACTACAAAGATCTCAAACCAACGGAAATCATTGGAAGAATTGTTGCTCATGAGATGTCACTTAAGGATAAGGAGGAACTTCACAACAAGTCAAGTGGTGCTTACAAAGCCTCAAGTGAAGCCCCCACATCATCAAGTGAGAAACAAACCTTCAATGAAGAATTGAGCTTAATGGTGAAGAACTTCAACAAATTCTACAAGAGTAGAAGCAAAGAAAGAAGCTCCAAGTCAAGGTCTTACAATGACAAAAGATCCTCTAGTCGAGGCGAAATTGCTACAATTGTGGGAGACCGGACACTATTCAATGAGTGTACGGCACCCTACAAGAGAAGAAGACTCTCCAAAAGAAGAAGTAGAAGAGAAGAATCACCACCAAGAGAGAGGAGGAGTAGAGATGATCGTTATGAGCGAAGACCCTCACGGAGAAGCAAGGATTCGAAAGGAAGGACAAGTCATCAAGAGCTACACAAAGCGAAGACATCAAGCTCATGTTGGTGAATGGGTATCCGCTCCGACTCCGACCATCACTCCGAGAGAAGCTATCACTCCGACTCGAATATACTCAAGATGAAGGTGTTGCGGTCTAGCACTTGTGTCAACCAACTCCTCGACATATTTGAATCACCAAATGAAGGAATTGGTAGATGCTTCATGGCCAAAGGTCCTAAGGTAACACACCCAGTATATTGATTTTGATGTTGATGAATATGACTTGCTAGGTGATGATGATTTACTTGTTGACAACTCTAGTGATGAATACTATGATGAAACGTCAATTAATCATGCTAATCAAGTTGAAACGAATGACAATGATAAGGAGAAAACTGAGCGTCTAACTAAAGAACTAAACACTCTTAAGTTAGCTCATGAAACTATCTTTGAAGATCATCGAGAACTTTTAAGGGCTCATGAGAAGCTACGCTTTGAAAAGCTCAATCTTGAGCAAGAGCATGAGTTCTTAAAAGCAATCAATGATTATCTCCCTAAGAAAAGTTCTTCTTACATTGCTAAGCGTTTACTCTTATCTACTTACATGCTTCAAGTCAAGTCTTGTAACAAGAAAAAGAAAGATTCTTCTTCTAGTAGTAACAATAACAATGCTAAATCCAATATTGTTGCTTCTAGTAGTTCTCTTGATTCCACTAATGATTCTCTTAGCCAAGTTACACTTGAGCAAAAAAATATCTTATTGAAGGGAATTATAGAGAAAGGTGTATACAAGAGCCTTGTCGGGAGTAAGCAATTCGAGGAAATTGTACGCAAGCAAGGAAGGCACCGGAAGAATCAAGGTGTTGGTTTTGAACGAAAGTTCAATGCCAATGGAGTCAAGTTCTACCTCAACAAGTACGACTACAACTCCAAGGATTCCCATCAGGATGATGTGGATCCAGAAGAAGAAGAACTAGAGAGTTCTTGAGGGTGACTCCGCCAACATATTTCACTCATATCATTATGGCAAGGACAAGTTCAATCATCTTCCATATCTTGCACTAGTTCAAGGAGTCACAAACCCTCATGTTGGTAAGGCAAGGGACAAGGTAACCTAATGATTTCATGGACATCATTTTGTGTGTGCATCACTCTATGTCTATCGATATACTTGTTTGTTCCTTGTGGGACTAAGCTGTCAGGACCCCGATTCCAAGTCACATCGGTCTAGCCGGTAACACTTCATGTCACTTTGCGGCCTCACGCACGGTATTCCCACGGGTGTCGCCTTACCATGGCCCGGGACCGTTTGTGCATTTTGGCTCACGTATATGATAGTGTCGCTAGCATCCATATGACGGAGAACCCGGGCCGACATGACTAGTCGTGAACCCAAAGCGGCACTAACCCATGGGGACAGGCATACATGAATCAACTTCGAGCATGTCGGTCAGCAACGTGTGAATCTGGGCTGTAGCACTGGGCTAACAAGACTCCGGGAACCCGGGCTGTAGCAGGCTAGGCAGGACTCCGAATGTCACCGTGTGACATTTCCCCGAAGGGACAGACACAGGAACAAAGTGAAACACATGCCGGCCAGTCAAGCGTCCTGAGCAGTAGTGCTAGGCTAGCAGGACTCCGGTGAACCGGGCTGTAGCGGACTACTATGGCTCAAGGGAGCAGTAGACTACATTTCCCCATAAGAGAGGCTGCCAAGGATAAACAACTAGATTGTCGGATCCCACACATACCAAGCATTTCAAACATACACACAATATGCTCGATATGTGTAAGTACAACATGGCATCACAACATAACTCTACGACTCAAGTATTTATTCATTAGGCTCCGAGGAGCGAGATATTACAAACATGGGTCTCATGACCCAACATTCAGAGCATACCAAACAAAGCACACGCGGAAGCTTAACATGTCTGAGTACAGACATCTACAAATGAAAAAGACCGAGAAGCCTGACTATCTACCAGATCCTGCCGAGGGCACAAGATCATAGCTGAGGTAACAAGCTAAACGTCGAAGTCCACGCGGAACCACTAGCAAGACTAAAGTCTCTCTAGTAAACATAAATTAAGAAAACGTGAGTACAAATGTACCCAACAAGACTTACATCAGAACTAACTACATATGCATCGGTATCAATAAAGGGGTGGTGGGGTTTAACTGCAGCTAGCCAGCTTTGACTCGGTGGCTATCCTGAACTACGACTGCAAGTAACTCTTTTGAGGTGGCGCACATGAGTCCACATATTCACCATATCAATACACCACTATGGACCCGCTCCCGTCTCCCTACGAGAACGCCATCCATATCACTCACACTTATCTTGCGCATTTTAGAGTATCCACTTTCAATTGTCTATGAACTATACAGGCAACCCAGAAGTCCTTTGTCGCGGACACGGCTATTCGAATAGATCATATTAACCCTGCAGGGGTGTACTTCTTCACACACTCTCGCCACTTACCGCCATGTACACCTCGTGTATCTCAAAGCAACCTTCAAGCGGAAGCTTTGGCGAGGAGTCGACCACGACCGACTAACCACACAAGTCTCGTCCGGTTTATCGCCTATTCGGGTTCCATCCGCAAGGAGATCCGGCCGGGGTGTCGCTCACAGCCCCAAACGATGTGTGCAGGGTTCCCAAGTCCACCATCCGGGTGCCACTTGGTACACCGGGCCACTGTGCCTAGTCTGTCCCAAGCCCACCTATACCGGGTGCCACTTGGTAGACTACTAACACTACCTACAAACACCAGAAACTAGTTGCAACTCCTGGACAGAGATCAAGTTGATTAATAAGTCGAGAGAGCTTGGAGCGCCCGAAGCCCAATGTGTGGTAGTAGCTGTTCATGGATCACAAACACAGAACTCAGTTCCTGAGGACGGCTGCAATGAGACAACCCACCATGTACTCCTACATGGCCTCTCACCGCTACCTTTACCAAATCGTGTTCACACACTTAGCTCTCAACAATAGGACATGTTCACACACCTCCGATTCATTCCCGATGAATCCGACCTGACTCAACTCTAAGCAGTAGCAGGCATGACAAACAAGCATGAATGAGTAGGCACATCAGGGCTCAAACAACTCCTACTCATGCTAGTGGGTTTCATCTATTTACTGTGGCAATGACAGGTCATGCAGAGGATAAAGGGGTTCAACTACCGCAGCATGTAACAGTTGAATAGTTGTTGTCCTAATGCAGTAAAAAGAGAGCAGGAGGCGAGAGAGTGGGATTGTATCGGAATGAACAAGGGGTTTTGCTTGCACAGCACTTCGAAGATAATATAGCTCTTCATCGGTGTCATCGAACTCATCGTCGGAACCTCGTCTACTGAGAGGGGACAAACACCGGAAAAAAAGGAAGAACACAATCAATGCAATGCAACAATTATGATGCATGATTATGACATGGAAATATGATGTGATTTGGCCTAATGCAACTAGCAACATGTTAAATGGAGTTGGTTTGAACCCTAGGTTCAAATTCAAACTTCATATGTGAAATTCAAATGCCATTTAATTGATTTGACCTGATCAGCAGGTATAAGTTGTTTAAACATGCATGAAAATTGTACAGATGGATAGATTGGATTTTTCTGATAATTTTTCATATATAAATTATTTCATTCTGAGCTACGATTGATTTTATATGATTTTTAGAAGTTTTGGGCATTTTCTGAAAATAACAAATCATATATGATTTATTTAAATTCCAGAAAACATTACTCTGTCAGCAATGTGTAAGTATGACATCAGCAGGTCAAAGGGGCTGGCCCAATTCAAAACTGACAGTGGGGCCAGGTCAACGCTGAGGTGGCGGGTCAAAGCATTATAGTTAATTTAAGCAGGGAAAAACCCTGTGGTTAATTATGGGATGGGGCCCGGCTGTCTGTGACTCTAGGGGTTTGATTAGGAGGTGGTTAATGCCTAAATAACCTCGCCACGTCAGCACGGCAGGAGATTAGCCGCCGGCGACCAAAACCGCGGCGGGCGCTCGCCGGAAACGCTGCTTCGGCAACGGTTCGACTCGCTAAGGGCACCAGGCTGAAGCCCTACCTCCCGCGTATCCAACGGAGGCAGCAGGGGGCCGTAGGGTGGCTCGAGCTCGCCGGAGCGAGCTCGCGGCTGTGGCGGAGTTCGAACATCGACGAGCAGCGCCACAAAGCACAGTAGGAGCAGCGGTTGGATGTTTTGGGTTCTGCAAATGCACTTTGAGTGCGTTGGTATGCTTTCGGCTGCGACGGGAATCTCGGAGTGCGGAACTTGCCGCCATGGCGGATCTTGCGCTGGAACTTGCGGGCAGCAGCTAGAGGATCACGAGGACAAAGGGCAAGGGGGAGCAGGTCGGCGTCTCACCAGGGCTGCAGAGAAGGTTAGCGGGCTCGGGGACGCGCCGGAGTGGCCGGATCAACGGAGAAGGGCGCCGGAGCCGAAGCTTGAAGACGAAGATGATGGCGGCTTCTCGGGGCCTCCGTGCTTCCTTCCTTCGGTGCAGAGGTGGAGTGAGAGGTGGCGGAGGCTCTGGATAGCTCGGGGAGGCAAGGCGACAGCGGTGGGCGCGGCGGCTCACTGCGGCGTGCTCAGGCGCGTGAGTGGGAGAGCGAGGGAGAGAGACAGAGGAAAAGGAAGGGCACGGGGGGAGAGGGAGAGGGGGTCGAGGGGCGGCGTGGTACGCGTGGAGGCGACCAGGCGGTCGAGGCCACGCAGGCGGGGAGGAGCCGGCGGCTCGTCACAAGCCGAGCACATGCAGCTGCTTCTCCTCTGGCAGGAGGAAGAAGGCAGTCTTGCCCTGGTGGGCTGGGCTGGCTTCGGCCAGTAGGCTGCTATAGTGGTGGGTTGTGCAGGTAGGTTCTGTGTCCTCTTTCTTTCTATTTTAGTTTCTGTTTTCCTATTTATTTTAACTCTGTTTTGATTTAGTCTCTGCACTAAATCATTTTATATGCTTCTGATAAATTTTTGTAGGGACTATTTGGATTATTCCAGAGCCCCTCACATTTACCTAGAATTATTGGACATATATAAAATATATAACATATATATATCCAATGCAAATAATTATTGCATTAGTTCCAAGTGCCCAAAATAAATATTTATGAGCTCCTAAAAATATTGGTTTCAATTTTACCTCTGACCAATATTTTTAGAGAGAAACATGAACATTTTCCTGGACCTATTTGGAGCTTTTTTTTATCTTGGTCATTTTCAGAAATGATTACTGAGGCTTTCACATGTCCCCATTTCAAGTTCATTGAAATATAAACATGATGACATGGATGCAGATGCAACTAATTACAAGCAAAGATCTAGGGCTGTGACAACTCACCCCCACTAAACAAGAATCTCGTCCCGAGATTCAAGATGTGAGGTAAGAAGGTAGAGGGAATACAAAGCTAACTTGATCTCCATGATCCAACTTGCACTTCATAAGAACGTTGATTCGATCATCATCTTGATCTTGACATCTTTGCCTTCGAGATCTTCATCTGGTTATGACGATGGAAGTGAGGAAAACTCTATAGGATTTGATCTTCACAAAGATCGAGCGAGTCATGACCCACTCATGGAATGAGATGTTGGAGCATCTCTTGAGCGGAGACACAACACATATATCCGAGTGATGGAGGGAATTAGAAGACGAGGGTTTCAATTTGGTAGGCAACAATACCACGCTTGAGTAAGATGGTGCATAGGTTTCAAAGTAGCGAGGAGTTAATTGCCATGATTCCATAACGGGACGCCTTGGGAAAGGTGACTCGTAGAATTATTCCCTTAAGTGGCAAAAAGAATTTCTTTTGATACAAAGATCATTGGAACTCTTCATACCAGCCTGAGGAAATTCACAATTGATCGTTTAAACGAATTCAAAAGAATGGCATACTCAGACCAGAATGGATGATGTGGACTACCTTGTTGAAGACAAAGCAAGGAATGATTTTTGCTTATCACCGAAAATGGATGGGACCCATGGTGGGACCACTTTTGAAGGTGATCCTAAACAACAACTGTTGAGAAGGGCAGTCCATGGAAAATTGGCACAATGGGGTGCAACCTGGGAACAAAATGCAGATGTTGGGAGTGTTCCAACCATCATACCTGCCTGAGATTCAGATCCGATTGGTGATAGGATACTTCAGACTCAACATGTCTGAAAAGAAAGTTTGCAACACAAATCGACAAAATGACTTTGCGAGATTCTCGGGAGATGGACTACGGTCGTAAGCTCCAAAACATGAGCGCGTTCCGCTACAAACATGTGAGCACGCTGTCCCAGACAAGCATGACCACGTAGTAGTCTTATAATAAAACACTATCGGGTTCAGGGTGGGAACTATCAACGAGGATATCGAAGTCCTTGCGTAAGTCTAGCTCTTAAGAAGGAACTTCTTCTCCTTGAACAAATCAATCAGTGGCTTGGTGTGCTAGGGATACGTATAGAATGAAGATGATCAGTCTATCAGACCATAGAATTCTTCGCACATGCATAACTGACTTGGGATGGTTCCAGAGGAAACAAAACCAATCTTTCTCAAACTCATGGCGGCAACTTGCACCAAATGCACATGAATTCGAGGAAGTCACTTCTTCCATCCAAGCATAAGCTTCATGAACGGAACACGAAGGCGTTGCTTACAAAGTTTCCAACACTAGGTTGATGTTCAACATGAATCATGGGGGAGACAAAGTGCTGCTGATGGACCCAACAACAACTCATCGTAATTTCCATATCACTGGACTTCCACCATCATGTGAACATGGTGATAGCATTGGTCAGACCAAAAGATGTAATGGTGTATGCTCGAGGAAGCCACCACGAGTAAGACAACATTACGAATATCATTGGTTCTGATTTGATTTGATGATAGCCCATACTCAAATCAGAGTCTGGACAAGACAATAGATCCAACAATTGATCCCGAGGACCAATCGGTGAAAATATCAACTTTCTTCAACACACACTCAAAAGGATAACCCTTAAAATGAACTAAGTCAGACAAGCTTTTATCTTCCAACTCTCCAAGTTGTTGTCTAGCTCAACCAACTAGCTCAGGGAAATCCTACACAGATTCTTGGAGAAGGGGTGATTTATAAGAAAACCAACTTGATCACGAACTCAACATGGCGGTCAGGTGACAACCAGGTAATACTTCCGAGAAGATCTTCGGAAAATCACGAACCACCGATATGTTACTAAGCTCAAGAACAATCTTGCTTTTCAGGGCAAGATGATATGATCAACAGAGCAAGGGTTTGACGAAATCCTAACTCGTCGATCGAAGAGTGCACCAGAAATAAGGACTAGGTAGCACAATCTATCTTAGAATGATGATTCAAGAACCAACACACTAAGAAGGAAATTATTGTCCTTTAACTACCAAGCAACGGGGTTGCTAGAAGTATTGATTTCACACATCACGGTTCACTTGTCGGCATTCCGGTTGCAACAACACGGGAGCCGAGAAATGAATAATGAGGGTGAGAAGTATCACTGTATCAAGAGTTCATAGAATGGTGTGCAATTCCCATGATATTCTTGATATAAATATGGTAATACTCGAGGTAGAAACAGAACAAGAGCTAGATTAGCATTTTGATCTGCGGAACACAACTGCTTTGACCCAATCCTGGATATGGATGAGGTACTGGAGTTTGTTTCTCCTAGTCATTCCGAATAGAATGGCTTGACGGACCACAGAAGTAAAAGGCATTGATGAACACGAATGCACGACTACTCCTGACTATCAATTGATAGACGAAGGTCAGAAGGCAAATTAAAAGGGGACAACTCCAAGGAACATATGTTTTTCTGAGTTGTGGATGCATAGATTAGTATGTCGAACCAAGTTCAACATTTCTTCCGGATAACCCATGCGGAAAGGTAGGACTGGTAGAGTCGCAATATAGAATGGTGAACTCATCGAGGCCACTCCTGTTGTGATCTTTTGATCCAACAAACTTCTGCCATAAGTGGTTCATGGTATTTGGAAGAAGGATATACCACGGACCTCGAGGACTATCGCAAAGTTACTAATATCCTAAAGGAACTAGCAACACTATCAACAGGAGGTAAGTAGGTTGAATCTCGGGTTCAAGAACCCAGGAATAGAATACCTACTACTAAATGGCATCACATGATGCTTTCGAGAATGACGGCCATAATCATCACACTGGGAACACAAAAACATGGCCATATTACCAGGTGATCCTCTAAGATGCCTAGGGTCATAATCCTAGTTCCAACATATATGTCAAGGCAAGGAGTACCTCAACAGACGATTAGTGTGCTTATTCTGACCAAAAGGACACCGTGAACAGGAAGGAAGAATTTGCAAATGCATCCGATAGTTTAGAAACCTGGGATGACTCGGACAACATAACGGCTGTAAATGCTCAAAAGATTTGAGACATGCTACAAAAATGGTGGCATAACCACTCAGAAGCACAATATCAAGTGTTCGAGATCAATAGTTAACATACGGAAGTAGTAGGAACTGAAATGAAGCTTAAATCCAACAGTCCTATGAGTCTATGGATTAGTAACACGTGATCCTGATAGATAGATGAGAAGGCCTAGTTCTTAATCCCCGTAGAAAAGGAAGAGGATGACTTAGATCAGAAGGCCATAGGGTAAAGGAGTAAAAAGAGCCTTACGTTCCCTTCCACAATCAATTCCCTTACATAACTAAAGCATTTCAAGACTCAACTTCGACCAGTTTGGCTTGGTAAACCTACAGGCAGTCAACCTCTGATACCAAAGCTGTCAGGACCCCGATTCCAAGTCACATCGATCTAGCCGGTAACACCTCATATCACTTTGCGGCCTCACGCACGGTATTCCCACGGGTGTCGCCTTACCATGGCCCGGGACCGTTTGCGCCTTTTGGCTCACGTATATGATAGTGTCGCTAGCATCCATATGACGGAGAACCCGGGCCGACATGACTAGTCGTGAACCCAAAGAGGCACTAACCCATGGGGACAGGCATACATGAATCAACTTGAGCATGTCGATCAGCGTGTGAATCTGGCTGTAGCACTTGGCTAACAGGACTCGGGAACCCGGGCTGTAGCGAGCTAAGCAGGACTCGGATGTCACGCGTGACATTTCCCGAAAGGGATGTACGAGAACGAAGTGAAACACATGCCCGGCCAGTCAAGCGTCGAAGCGATGATGTCAGGCTAGCAGGACTCCGGTGAACCGGGCTGAAGCGGACTACTATGGCTCAAGGAGCACGACTACATTTCCCCATAAGAGAGGCTACCAAGGATAAACAACTAGATTGTTGGATCCCACACATACCAAGCATTTCAAACATACACACAATATGCTCGATATGTGTAAATACAACATGGCATCACAACATAACTCTACGACTCAAGTATTTATTCATTAGGCTCGAGGAGGCGAGATATTACAAACATGGGTCTCATGACCCAACATTGAAACATACCAAACAAAGCACACGCGGAAGCTTAACATGTCGAGTACAGACATCTACAAATGAAAAAGACTGAGAAGCCTGACTATCTACCAGATCCTGCCGAGGGCACAAGATCGTAGCTGAGGTAACAAGCTAAACATCGAAATCCACACGGAACCACTACCGAGACTGAAGTCTCTCTGCAAAACATAAATTAAGCAAACGTGAGTACAAATGTACCCAGCAAGACTTACATCAGAACTAACTACATATGCATCGGTATCAACAAAGGGGTGGTGGGGTTTAACTGCAGCAAGCCAGCTTTGACTCGGTGGCCACCCTGAACTACGACTGCAAGTAACTCTTTTGAGGTGGCGCACACGAGTCCACATATTCACCATATCAATACACCACTATGGACCCGCTCCCGTCTCCCTACGAAAACGCCATCCATAGCACTCACACTTATCTTGCGCATTTTAGAGTATCCACTTTCAAGCTGTCTATGGTATGCAGGCAACCCGAAGTCCTTTACGCGGACACGGCTATTGAATAGATCATATTAACCTGCAGGGTGTACTTCTTCACACACGCTCTCGCCACTTACCGCCATGTACACCTAGTGTATCTCGGCAACCTTCAAGCGGAAGCCTGGCGAGGGAGTCGGCCACGACCTGACTAACCACACAAGTCTCTCGTCCAGGTTTATCGCCTATTCGGGTTCCATCCGCAAGGAGATCCGGCCGGAGTGTCGCTGA
Organism: Aegilops longissima; assembly: GCA_021605205.1. NCBI lineage: Eukaryota > Viridiplantae > Streptophyta > Magnoliopsida > Poales > Poaceae > Aegilops > Aegilops longissima. The sequence continues at coordinate 482,487,658 of CM038678.1, read as the reverse complement.
CGGCCCCAAACGATGTGTGCAGGGTTCCCAAGTCCACCATCCGGGTGCCACTTGGTACACCGATGAAGGAAATATGCCCTAGAGGCAATAATAATGTTATTATTTATTTCCTTATATCATGATAAATGTTTATTATTCATGCTAGAATTGTATTAACCGGAAACATAATACATGTGTGAATACATAAACCTACAGAGTGTCACTAGTATGCCTCTACTTGACTAGCTCGTTAATCAAAGATGGTTATGTTTCCTAACCATGAACAAGGAGTTGTTATTTGATTAACGGGATCACATCATTGGTTGAATGATCGATTGACATGACCCATTCCATTAGCATAGCACCTGATCGTATAGTTTGTTGCTAGTGCTTTTCTTCATGACTTATACATGTTCCTATGACTATGAGATTATGCAACTCCCGTTTGCCGAGGAACACTTTGGGTGCTACCAAAGCGTCACGGCGAAGCGGGTGATTATAAAGGTACATTACAGGTGTCTCCGAAGGTACATGTTGGGTTGGCATATTTGAGATTAGGATTTGTCACTCCGATTGTCGGAGAGGTATCTCTGGGCCCTCTCGGTAATGCACATCACATAAAGCCTTGCAAGCATTGCAACTAAATGTGTTAGTTGTGAGATGATGTATTACGGAGCGAGAAAAGAGACTTGCCGATGCGAGATTGAACTAGGTATTGGATACCGACGATCGAATCTCGGGCAAGTAACATACCGATGACAAAGGGAACAACGTATGTTGTTATGCGGTCGACCGATAAAGATCTTCGTAGAATATGTAGGAACCAATATGGGCATCCAGGTCCGCTATTGGTTATTGACCGAGAGGTGTCTCGGTCATGTCTACATAGTTCTCGAACCCGTAGGGTCCGCACGCTTAACGTTTGATGGATGTTATTATGAGTTTATATGATATTGATGTACGAAGGTTGTTGAGTCCGGATGAGATCACGGACATGACGAGGAGTCTCGAAATGGTCGAGACATAAAGATTGATATATTGGAAGCCTATGTTTGGACTCGGAATCACTCCGGGTGAAATTGGGAATTTTCTGAGATGCCGGGGTTACCGGAACCTCCCGGGGGGTCAATGGGCCTTGATGGGCCTTAGTGGAAAGGAGGAAAGGGGCCCAAGTGCTGGCCGCACCTTCCCCCCTTCCCTAGTCCTATTAGGACTAGGAGAGGGGTGGCGCCCCCTCTCTCCCTTCCCACTTGGCCAATCCTAGTTGGACTAGGATTGGGGGAGAATCCTCCCGGTTGGAGTAGGACTCCCAGGCGCAGCCCTTGGTGGCCGGCCAGCCCCTCCCTTCCCTCCTTTATATCTGAGGGCAGGGGCACCCATGACACACAAGTTGATCATTGAGATCGTTCCTTAGCCGTGTCGGTGCCCCTTCCACCAAACTACACCTCGAATATACCGTTGCGGAGCTTAGGCGAAGCCTGCGCCGGTGGAACATCATCATCGTCACCACGCCGTCGTCTTGTGAAACTCTCCCTCAACACTCGGCTGGATCGGAGTTCGAGGGCGTCATCGAGCTGAGCGTGTGCAGAACTCGGAGGTGCCGTGACGTTCGGTACTTGGATCGGTTGGATCGGGAAGAAATCGACTACTTCCTCTACGTTGCGTCAACGCTTCCGTTGCTGATCTCACGAGGGTGCGTAGACAACACTCTCATCTCGTTGCTATGCATCACCATGATCTTGCGTGATCGTAGTAAATTTTTGAAATTACTCGTTCCCCAACAGTGGCATCCGAGCCTGGTTTTATGCGTTGATGTCATGTGCACGAGTAGAACACAAGTGAGTTGTGGGCGATACAAGTCATACTGCCTACCAAAGCATGTCATACTTTGGTTCAGCGGTATTGTGAGATGAAGCGGCCGGACCGACATTACGCGACGCTTCGCGAGACTGGTTTCACCGCTCCGAGCACTCGTTGCTTAAAGGTGACCGCGGGTGTCTGCTCTCTCACTTTAGTTGAATCGAGTGTGGCTCGCCCGGTCCTTGAGAAGGTTAAGCGGAGTCTATTTGACGAAGTATCGTTGTGGTTTTGATGCGTAGGTAAGAACGGTTCTTGCTCAGCCCGTAGCAGCCACGTAAAATTTGCAACAACAAAGTAGAGGACGTCTAACTTGTTTTTGCAGGGCATGTTGTGATGTGATATGGTCAAGACATGATGCTGAATTTTATTGTATGAGATGATCATGTTTTGTAACCGAAGTTATCGGCAACTGGCAGGAGCCATATGGTTGTCGCTTTATTGTATGAAATGCAAACGCCATGTAATTGCTTTACTTTATCACTAAGCAGTAGCGATAGTCGTAGAAGCAATAGTTGGCGAGGCGACAACGATGCTACGATGGAGATCAAGGTGTCGCTACCGGTGGCGATGGTGATCATGGCGGTGCTTGGAGATGGAGATCACAAGCACAAGATGATGATGGCCATATCATATCACTTATATTGATTGCATGTGATGTTTATCCTTTATGCATCTTATCTTGCTTTGATTGACGGTAGCATTATAAGATGATCTCTCACTAAAATTATCAAGAAGTGTTCTCCACGAGTATGCACCGTTGCGAAAGTTCTTCGTCTTTGAGACACCACGTGATGATCGGGTGTGATAGGCTCTACGTTCAAATACAGCGGGTGCAAAACAGTTGCTTGCCGCGAATACTCAGGTTATACTTGACGAGCTATGCATATAAGATATGACCTCGGAACACGGAGACCGAAAGGTCGGCGTGAATCATATAGTAGATATGATCAACATATTGATGTTCACCATTGAAACTACTCCATCTCACGTGATGATCGGACATGGTTTAGTTGATTTGGATCACGTAATCACTTATATGACTAGAGAGATGTCTATCTAAGTGGGAGTTCTTAAGTAATATGATTAATTGAACTTTAATTTATCATGAACTTAGTCCTGGTAGTATTTTGCAAATTATGTTGTAGATCAATAGCTCGCGTTGTTGCTTCCCTGTGTTTTCATATGTGTTCCTAGAAAATTGTATTGAAAGATGTTAGTAGCAATGATGCGGATTGGATCCGTGATCTGAGGTTTATCCTCATTGCTGCTTGAAGAATTATGTCCTTAATGCACCGCTAGGTGACAGACCTATTGCAGGAGCAGATGCGGGCGTTATGAGCGTTTGGCTAGCTCAATATGATGACTACTTGATAGTTTAGTGCACCATGCTTAACGGCTTAGAATCGGGACTTCAAAGGCGTTTTGAGCGTCATGGACCATATGAGATGTTCCAGGAATTGAAGTTAATATTTCAATCAAATACCGAGTTGAGAGATATAAAGTCTCCAACAAGTTCTATAGCTAAAAGATGGAGGAGAATCGCTCAACTAGTGAGCATGTGCTCAGATTATGCGAGTACTTCAATCGCTTGAATCAAGTGGGAGTTAATCTTCCAGATAAGATAGTGATTGACAGAATTCTCTAGTCACCATCACTAAGTTAGTAGAACTTCGTGATGAACTATAGTATGCAAGGGATGACGAAAAAGATTCTCGAGCTCTTGGCGATGCTAAAATCGCGAAGATAGAAATCAAGAAAAACATCAAGTGTTGATGGTTGACAAGACCACTAGTCTCAAGGAAAATGGCAAAGGGAAGAAGGGAACTTCAAAAGGAGCGGCAAGCAAGTTGCTGCTCGAGTGAAGAAGCCCAAGTCTAGACCTAAGCACGAGACCGAGTACTTTTGCTGCAATAGAACTGGTCACTAGAAGCGAACTACCCCTGAATATTTGGTGGATAAGAAGGATGGCAAAGTGAACAAGGTTATATTTGATATACAGGTTATTGATGTGTGCCTTACTAGTGTTTATAGTGGCCCCTGAGTATTTGATACTCGTTCGGTTACTAAGATTAGTAACTTCGAAACAGGAGTTCTGAGAATAAGCAGAGACTAGTTGAAAGGGAAGTGACGATGAGTGTTGGAAGTAGTTCCAAGATTGATATGATCATCATCGCACACTCCTATACTTTCGGGATTAGTGTGGAACCTAAATAAGTGTTATTTAGTGTTGAGCATAAATATGATTTGATCATGTTTATTGCAATACGGTTATTCATTTAAGTAAGAGAATAAATTGTTGTTACATTTACATGAATAAAACCTTATATGGTTACACACCCAATGAAAATGGTTCATTGGATCTCGATCATAGTGATACACATACTCATAATATTGAAACCAAAAGATGCAAAGTTAATAATGATAGTGCAACTTATTTGTGGCACTTGCCGTTTAGGTCATATTGGTGTAAAGCGCATGAAGAAAACTCCATCTTGATGGACTTTTGGAATCACTTGATTATGAATCATTTGATGCTTGCGAACCGTGCCTTTTGGGCAAGATGACTAAAACTCCGTTCTCGGAACAATGGAACAAGCTCTTGACTTATTGGGAATAATACATACCGATGTATGCGATCCAATGAGTGTTGATGCTCGTGGCAAGTATCGTTATTTTCGACCTTCACAAGATGATTTGAGCAGATATGGGTATATCTACTTGATGAAACATAAGTCTGAAATAGTTGAAAGGTTCAAAGAATTTCAGAGTGAAGTGGAAAATCATCGTAACAAGAAAATAAAGTTTCGCGATCTGATCGTGGAGATGAATATTTGAGTTCTGAGTTTGGTCTTCAATGAAAACAATGTGGAATAGTTTCACAGCTCACGCCACCGGAACACCACAACGTTATGGTGTGTCCGAGCGTCGTAACCGTACTTTATTATGATATAGTGCGATCTATGATGTATCTTACCGATTTACCACTATCGTTTTGGGGTTATGCATTAGAGACAGCTGCATTCACGTTTAATAGGGCAACCATCTAAATCCGTTGAGATGACACCGTATGAACTATGGTTTAGCGATAAACCTAAGCTGTCGTTTCTTAAAGTTTGGAGTTGTGATGCTTATGTGAAAAGGTTTTCACCGATAAGCTCGAACCCAAATCGGAGAAGTGCGTCTTCATAGAATACCCAAAAGAAAATGTTGGGTACACCTTCTATCACAGATCCGAAGGCAAGTTTTTGCTAAGATGGATCTTTTCTAGAGAAGAAGTTTCTCTCGAAAGAAGTGAGTGGGAGGAAAGTAGAACTTGATGAGGTAATTGTACCTTCTCCCTTATTGGAAAGTAGTTCATCACAGAAATCAGTTTCGTGATTTCTACACCAATTAGTAAGGAAGTTAATGATGATGATCATGAAACTTCAGATCAAGTTGCTACCAAACCTCGTAGGTCTTCAGAGTGAGATCCGCACTGAGTGGTACGGTAATCATATTCGGAAGTCATGTTACTAGAACATGATGAAACCTACGAACTATGAGGAAGCGATGATGAGCCCAGATTCGCGAAATGGCTTGAGACCATGAAATCTGAGATAGGATCCATGTATGAGAACAAAGTATGGACTTTGATTGACTTGCTCGATGATCAGCAAGCCATGTAGATAAATGGATTTTCAAGAGGAAGACAGATGTTGATAGTAGTGTTACTATCTACAAAGCTCGACTTGTCGCAAAAAGGTTTTGACAAGTTCAAGGTGTTGACTACAATGAGATTTTCTCAAGCTGTAGCGATGCTTAAGTCTGTCCGAATCATGTTAGCAATTGCCACATTTTATGAAATCGGCAAATGGATGTCAAAACTACATTCTTTAATGGATTTATTAAAGAAGAGTTGTATATGATGCAACCAGAAGGTTTTGTCAATCCTAAAGGAGCTAACAAAATGTGCAAGCTCCAACGATCCATCTATGGATTTGGTGCAAGCATCTCGAGTTGGAATATATGCTTGATGATTTGATCAAAGCATATGGTTTTTACAGACTTTTGGAGAAGCTGTGATTTACAAGAAAGTGAGTGGGAGCACTACAGCATTTCGATAAGTATATGTGAATGACATATTGTTGATCGGAAATAATGTAGAATTATTCGCAAAGCATAAAGGAGTATTTGAAAGGAGTTTTTCAAAGAAAGACCTCGGTGAAGCTGCTTACATATTGAGCATCAAGATCTATAGAGATAGATCAAGGCGCTTGATAAGTTTTTCAATGAGTACATACCTTGACAAGATTTTGAAGTAGTTCAAAATGGAACAGTCAAAGAAAGAGTTCTTGCCTGTGTTACAAGGTGTGAGATTGAGTAAGACTCAAAACCCGACCACGGCAGAAGATAGAAAGAGAATGAAAGTCATTCCCTATGCATCAGCCATAGGTTCTATAAAGTATGTCATGTTGTGTACCAAATCTATTGCATACCCTACCACTAAGATTGGCAAGGAGTGCAATAGAGATCTAGGAGTAGATCAATGGACATCGGTCAAAATTATCCTTAGTAGAATAAGGATATGTTTCTCGATTATGGAAGTGAAAAAGGTTAAATAAGTAAAGGTTACGTCGATGCAAGTTTTAACACTAATCTAGATGACTCAATCTCAATCTGGATACATATTGAAAGTGGGAGCAATTAGCTAGAGTAGCTCCGTGCGAGCATTGTAGACATAGAAATTTGCAAAATACTTACGGCTCTGAATATGACAGACCGTTGACTAAAATTATCTCACAAGCAAAACATGATCACACCTTAGTACTCTTTGGGTGTTAATCACATAGCGATGTGAACTAGATTCTGACTCTAGTAAACCCTTTGGGTGTTGGTCACATGTCGATGTGAACTATGGGTGTTAACCACATATAGATGTGAACTATTGATGTTAAATCACATGGCGATGTGAACTAGATTATTGACTCTAGTGCAAGTGGGAGACTGAAGGAAATATGCCTAGAGGCAATAATAATGTTATTATTTATTTCCTTATATCATGATAAATGTTTATTATTCATGCTAGAATTGTATTAACGGAAACATAATACATGTGTGAATACATAAACCTCAGAGTGTCACTAGTATGCCTCTACTTGACTAGCTCGTTAATCAAAGATGGTTATGTTTCCTAACCATGAACAAGGAGTTGTTATTTGATTAACGGGATCACATCATTGGTTGAATGATCTGATTGACATGACCCATTCCATTAGCATAGCACCTGATCGTATAGTTTGTTGCTAGTGCTTTTCTTCATGACTTATACATGTTCCTATGACTATGAGATTATGCAACTCCGTTTGCCGAGGAACACTTTGGGTGCTACCAAGCGCCACAACGTAATCGGGTGATTATAAAGGTACATTACAGGTGTCTCGAAGGTACATGTTGGGTTGGCATATTTGAGATTAGGATTTGTCACTCCGATTGTCGGAGAGGTATCTCTGGGCCCTCTCGGTAATGCACATCACATAAAGCCTTGCAAGCATTGCAACTAAATGTGTTAGTTGTGAGATGATGTATTACGGGCGAGAAAAGAGACTTGCCGATGCGAGATTGAACTAGGTATTGGATACCGACGATCGAATCTCGGGCAAGTAACATACCGATGACAAAGGAACAATGTATGTTGTTATCTTGATCGACCGATAAAGATCTTCGTAGAATATGTAGGAACCAATATGGGCATCCAGGTCCGCTATTGGTTATTGACCGAGAGGTGTCTCGGTCATGTCTACATAGTTCTCGAACCCGTAGGGTCCGCACGCTTAACGTTCGATGGCAGTTATTATGAGTTTATATGATATTGATGTACGAAGGTTGTTGAGTCCGGATGAGATCACGGACATGACGAGGAGTCTCGAAATGGTCGAGACATAAAGATTGATATATTGGAAGCCTATGTTTGGACTCGGAATCACTCCGGGTGAAATTGGGAATTTTACCGAGATACCGGGGTTACGGAACCTCCCGGGGTCAATGGGCCTTGATGGGCCTTAGTGGAAAGGAGGAAAGGGCCCAAGTGCTGGCAGACCTTCCCCCTTCCCTAGTCCTATTAGGACTAGGAGAGGGGTGGCGCCCTCTCCCTTCCACTTGGCCAATCCTAGTTGGACTAGGATTGGGGAGAATCCTACTCCCGGTTGGAGTAGGACTCCCAGCGCAGCCCTTGGTGGCCGGCCAGCCCTCCCTTCCCTCCTTTATATCTGAGGGCAGGGGCACCCCATGACACACAAGTTGATCATTGAGATCGTTCCTTAGCCGTGTGCGGTGCCCCTTCCACCAAACTACACCTCGAATATACCGTTGCGGAGCTTAAGCGAAGCCCTGCGCGGTGGAACATCATCATCGTCACCACGCCGTCGTCTTGTGAAACTCTCCCTCAACACTCGGCTGGATCGGAGTTCGAGGGGCGTCATCGAGCTGAGCGTGTGCAGAACTCGGAGGTGCCGTCGTTCGGTACTTGGATCGGTTGGATCGGGAAGAAATACGACTACTTCCTCTACGTTGCGTCAACGCTTCCGTTGCTGATCTACGAGGGTACGTAGACAACACTCTCATCTCGTTGCTATGCATCACCATGATCTTGCGTGATCGTAGGAAATTTTTTGAAATTACTACGTTCCCCAACAACCGAGCCACTGTGCCTAGTCTGTCCCAAGCCCACCTGTACCGGGTGCCACTTGGTAGACTACTAACACTACCTACAAACACCAGAAACTAGTTGCAACTCCTGGACAGAGATCAAGTTGATTAATAAGTCGAGAGAGCTTGGAGCGCCCGGAGTCCAATGTGTGGTAGTAGCTGTTCATGGATCACAAACACAGAACTCAGTTCCTGAGGACGGCTGCAATGAGACAACCCACCATGTACTCCTACATGGCCTCTCACCGCTACCTTTACCAAATCGTGTTCACACACTTAGCTCTCAACAGTAGGACATGTTCACAAACCTCCGATTCATTCCTGATGAATCAGACCTGACTCAACTCTAAGCAGTAGCAGGCATGACAAACAAGCATGAATGAGTAGGCACATCAGGGCTCAAACAACTCCTACTCATGCTAGTGGGTTTCATCTATTTACTGTGGCAATGACAGGTCATGCAGAGGATAAAGGGGTTCAACTACCGCAACATGTAATAGTTGAATCGTTCTTGTCCTAATGCAGTAAAAGAGAGCAGGAGCGAGAGAGTGGGATTGTATCGGAATGAACAAGGGGGTTTTGCTTGCCTGGCACTTCTGAAGATAATATAGCTCTTCATCGGTGTCATCGAACTCATCGTCGGAACCTCGTCTACTGAGAGGGGACAAACACCGGCAAAAAAGGAAGAACACAATCAATGCAATGCAACAATTATGATGCATGATTATGACATGGCAATATGATGTGATTTGGCCTAATGCAACTAGCAACATGTTAAATGGAGTTGGTTTGAACCCTAGGTTCAAATTCAAACTTCATATGTGAAATTCAAATGCCATTTAATTGATTTGACCTGATCAGCAGGTATAAGTTGTTTAAACATGCATGAAAATTGTACAGATGGATAGATTGGATTTTTCTGATAATTTTTCATATATAAATTATTTCATTCTGAGCTACGGTTGATTTTATATGATCTTTAGAAGTTTTGGGCATTTTCTGAAAATAACAAATCATTTATGATTTATTTAAATTCCAGAAAACATTACTCTGTCAGCAATGTGTAAGTATGACATCAGCAGGTCAAAGGGGCTGGCCCAAGTCAAAGTTGACAGTGGGGCCCAGGTCAACGCTGAGGTGGCGGGTCAAAGCATTATAGTTAATTTAAGCAGGGAAAACCCCTGTGGTTAATTATGGGATGGGGCCGGTATGCGTGACTCTAGGGGTTTGATTAGGAGGTGGTTAATGCCTAAATAACCACGCCACGTCAGCCTGGCAGGAGATTAGCCGCGGCTGACCAAAACATGCAATGGCGCTCGCGGAACGCGCTGCCCGGCAACGGTTCGACTCGCTAAGGGCACCATGCTGAAGCCCTTCCTCCCGCGCATCCAACGGAGGCAGCAGGGGGCCGTAGGGTGGCTCGAGCTCGCCGGAAGCGAGCTCACGGCGGTGGCCGGAGTTCGGGCATCAACCGAACGACGCCACAAAGCATGGTAGGAGCAGCGGTTGGATGTTTTGGGTTCCTGCAAACGCACTGAGTGCGTTGGTATGCTCGGCTGCAAACGGGGAATCTCGGGAGTTCGGAACTTGCCGGCCATGGCGGACGGCGGTGCGGGAACTTGTGGGGCAGCAGCTAGAGGACGCGAGGGACAAAGGGGCAAGGGGGGAACGGGTCAGCGGCTCACCACGGGGCTGCAGAGAAGGTTAGCGGGCTCGGGGACGCGCCGGAGTGGCCGGATCGACGGAGAAGGGCGCCGGAGCCGAAGCTTGAAGATGAAGATGATGGCGGCTGCTCGGGGCCTCCGTGCTTCCTTCCTTCGGTGCAGAGGTGCAGCGAGAGGTGGCGGAGGCTCTGGATAGCTCGGGGAGGCAAGGCAACGGCGGTGGGCGCTGCGGCTCACTGCGGCGTGCTCAGGCGCGTGAGGGGGAGAGCGAGGGAGAGAGACAGTGGAAAAGGAAGGGCACGGGGGGAGAGGGAGAGGGGGTCGAGGGGCGGCGTGGTACGCGCGGAGGCGACCAGGCAGTCGAGGGCCACGCAGGCAGGGAGGAGCCAGCGCGGCTCGTCCGCGCACCGGGCACGCAGCTGCTTCTCCTCCTGGCAGGAGGAAGAAGACAGTGCTGCCCCTGGTGGGCTGGGCTGGCTTCGGCCAGTAGGCTGCTAAAGTGGTGGGTTGTGCAGGTAGGTTCTATGTCCTCTTTCTTTCTATTGTAGTTTCTGTTTTCCTATTTATTTTAACTCTGTTTTGATTTAGTCTCTGCACTAAATCATTTTATATGCTTCTGATAAATATTTGTAGGGACTATTTGGATTATTCCAGAGCCCCTCACATTTACCCAGAATTATTGGACATATATAAAATATATAACATATATATATCCAATGCAAGTAATTATTGCATTAGTTCCAAGTGCCCAAAATAAATATTTATGAGCTCCTAAAAATATTGGTTTCAATTTTACCTCTGACCAATATTTTTAGAGAGAAACATGAACATTTTCCTGGACCTATTTGGAGCATTTTTTTATCTTGGTCATTTTCAGAAATGATTACTGAGGCTTTCACATGTCCCCATTTCAAGTTCATTGAAATATAAACATGATGACATGGATGCAGATGCAACTAATTACAAGCAAAGATCTAGGGCTGTGACATAACCCATGTAGGTATTGAAAGTCTAACTCACTCCAAAGGATTGCTCCAAAAAGATCTACATCAACATTGAGCATCCACATCTTCAACACCTACATGAAGTCATCATCGACAAAACCCAAGGTTAGTTCATCCCTCTAAGGGGGGATCTCACATCTAGGGGGAGCTTAACTCTAAGAATTGAGTCAAAGCAACTCTAATGATGTGAACACATAAATGCTTTATGTAAAAGTGGTAACCCCACTTGAGCTTAAACGATGAGTATGACCTATGATCAAATGTTCTCATTTGACTCCTAAGTCAATATACTCATATATAGATGACCTAGTCATCGCCAATTTTTGATATATACTAGAATTGGTTGTGCATGCTTTGTCGCATATTTCATTTTCCATCTTATTGTGTGAGCATGTTGGTTGCATACTTTACTCATTCGAGGACATCCACTTGTTGTTTTGATTGATTGGCTTCTTTTTCTTTGGCCAAGTGGATGGACAAGAATGCCTGAGAACCTTCTCTAGCTATCTATGCTTTTCTCGTCTCAAACTCTATTCATGCTACATCACAAAATTTGATCAAGTCAGATTCGAACCACTCTGTGTGAGGAGCACTCGGAGTCCCCGATTCGTCATAGACTTAAACTTCCAAAACTTCTTTGTGATTTCCGGTCTGACCGATTTCCCCATTTCGGTCTTACCGAGATCACATAGTCGATCTAGGTTTTCAATCTCGGTGCAACCGATTTGAACTCTTCGGTCACACCGAGTTGCAATAACTATACACAGTTTTGCATCTCGGTGCCACCGAGTTGTTCCACTCGGTCACACCGACAGGGTCGGGCTATATATAGTCATGGGCAAAAATTTGGAAATTTCTCCGAACCTCTTCGCCCGCGCAATAGCTCGCTCTGCCTCCGCGGTCTCCGGATCATCTCCTCATCGCCAGCCACCCCCTGTCGCTGGTATCCGCCGTCAACGGAAATCAACCCCGCCGTTGCCGCAGTAGCGAGTCTCCGCCGAACTAGGGTCTGGACTCGATCACAGTGCTTTCCTCGTCCGATTCTCAGCACATTGTGTTCTTATTGATTCTTGCCATGACTGAAACACTCCTATCCAGTCAATGCAATCCATAGAATAGTTTTGATTCGAAAATTTAGGGTTAGGTTTCCGCCGAAACCATCTCGGACCCACCGAGTTGAAAAACTCGGTCCCACCGATTTGGCTTATGACATTGCACTAGTAAGACTCGGTCTGGCCGAGAATTGCTAATCGGTGAGACTGATTTTAGGACTTTGTGAAACCCTAGCAGTCTCGGTGCCACCGAACTGTGACTCGGCCCAACCAAGTTCATCAGTTTAGGTCCAAAACTGCTTCGGTATCACCGAGTTTGAAAATCGGTTGACCCGAAATGCTTTCTGTGGAAAACTAAAACTGAATTTTTGAGTCATTCTTTTGCAAAAATCTCTGCATTTTGTGATGCTCATCCACTCTACCTCATCTATAACTCTTCACGGGGTCAGCGATCGGCATGTCGGACCAGAGTGACAATCGAACAGTCGAGGAGGTGAACATGAGTGAGGGCACTAGTCCCTCCAGCCCTTCAGATGAAGGCAGCAGGAGCACCCCAAGCAATCTGCCTAAAGCTGCCACCAGACAAAGGAAGAAGAAAACCTCAGATTAGAAGATGAGGATTATAGGGCGAAGAGGATGAAGCAACCTCCAAGAAGGTTGTGCTCAAAAGGAGTATGGCTCGACACATAGCTCAAAGCACGGACTCAATAAGAAGGTTCCTGCCAAGAGGACACCAATGCCAAAGGCGAGCATCAACTCAAATTCTGATAAGCTGATCCCAAAGAGCCGCTCTCTTTGAAGGAAGAAAAGGAAAGAGAGGGTCAAGAAGACCACGATCAGAGTTATTGGGAAGCCTTCCATGATGGAAGAGGAAGAAGAGATAGCTGCACCAGCACCAAAGGCACCAAAGCTAATGGGTGATGCAATAAGATCAGGGGCTGCCACATCTAAGCCCAAGGAAGCACCCAAAGTTGCCCCAAGGCCAAGTCTGCACCAAAGAGGAATACCGGAGTATTCCACTCTTGAGAAGAACAAGGCCCCAATGCTCGAGGTTCTTGAGGAGGATGATGAAGAAGGACAAGTTCTGAGGAAGCTCAAGCCCAAGATACCAGACCACAATGATGCCCATCCTGTGGCTGAGGACATGAACATCAGAAAAGATTCAGGGTTGAGGCTATGGAGGTTGGAAGATCCGTATGCCACAAGGAGAAGGACTGTTGTGGACTACAGGTTCCACACCAAGGAACATCAGGACTTTTATGAGACTATTCTGCTGGATAAGAAGCCCATAGTGTGTGATATGAGGTGGGTCAACTGGACCTACATGAAAGAAAATGTAGAGCACTATCCTGGAGTGCAAGACAATTTTGTTGCTTGTGGAGTTGCAGATTTTGTTGGGCAAAAAAGCTCACAAACTGGAATGATGAACTTATCATGCAATTCTACTCCACAACACACTTTTATCCAGATGGCAGGATAGTGTGGATGTCTGAAGGTACAAGGTACCGGTCAACTGTAGAGGAGTGGGCAAAGCTGATAAATGCCCCAAAGGAAAATGATGATGACCTGGATGTATATGCCAAGAAGAAAATGGGACACAATACCATGGCACATATGTACAAGGAGATCCCAGACAAAGCCCTAGAGACTTTCTCTTTTGGATCAGTCCACTTTCTTACATCGGGGCTGCCTACAATCAATTGGATCCTAAGGCACACTCTCTCGCCTAAGTCTGGTAACCACAACATGATCGGAGGGCATGCAATCAACATGTTGCATTTGTTTGATGTGCCTCAGAAATTCAAGGTCATGAGCCTTATAGTTGAAACCATTAAGAGGATTGCAACAGATCATAAGAGGAGTTGTGGATATGCCCCTCAGATTCAGGAGTTGATTAACTCAAAGATGGGCACAGGCAAATATCTATTGGATAAAGAACATTTTCCAATTTATCCAGACTTTGAGGACAATGAGGTTGTCATGAATGAGAATGATCCATCGTCAGTTCAAGCACAAGAGAAGAAGGAGAAGGCAAGGAAGGAGAAGGCTGCCAGGATGCCAACTCAGGAGGAGGCATCTGAGTATTTCTTGAAGAACAAGCAGGAGCAGCTCGGATACTTAATAGCATCAACACTGAGGATTGAGAAAGGATTGGCCACCCTCACTCAAAATCAGGAGAGCTTGGAGAGAATCATAGAACAAAAGTTCTATGACTTAGATGTGAAAGTAACTGAGATTCAGTCTAAAGTGGAGCAACTACAAGATGACATGCAGGAGAGGAAGGGCAAAACAACAACTGATGCATTTGCTAGAGTGCCTAGAGCCCAGAGGTCATCTGTTGTGCTAGTTCCTGACACCAGAGCAACACCGTCTGCACCAGCTACAGCCTCAGTGCCACCAGCTCCAGCACCTACATCAGCTCCAGATCCATCTACTTCAACTGAAGCTTTCGTCCTCGGCGCTATCCGGACTCCATCACCTAAAGATCAAGCCTGAGAGTCGATCTAGCACTATGCATTTTCTATGAACTTTTTGGTAACTTGTTGCCAAAGGGGGAGAAAAATGTATAGATCATAGGCTTCGAGAGAGAGAGAGTGTTGCTTTTGTTCTCTCTTGATTTGGTGGTTTTGGTTTTTCAAACTTGTTTGCTTTTGGTTGCTTGATATACTATGTTTGTGAGACATTGATGATCATGTGTTTGATCATAAGCTACACTTATGCATGTTTGATGATATTATCTTATCTATCCTATGTGATCATTCACTGTGCTTGGTGATGAGTGCATGTATTCAATTCATATCATTTTGAGCGCTCCACCAAGATGTATGTGACATGGAAGAGTAACCCATGAGCCTAATTCCTTGTGCATTTGCAGTCCAAAGCAAATCATAATCTATGCACAAATTTAGGGGGAGCTCTTGCTTATCACATACTTCTCAAAGCGACGATGTTTTTCAATCTTATTATCATTTGTGAAGCTTTGATCTATATGTTGTCATCAATTACCAAAAGGGGAGATTGAAAGTGCAACTATCCTAGGTGGTTTTGGTAATTCATAACAACATATAGCTCATTGAGCTAATGCTATTCCAAGATGAACATTTCAGGAAAGCTCAATGAATGGCATGGCATGGATGATGAAAGTGGATCCCTCAAAATGCTATTGACAAAGGATTGGCTCAAGCTCAAAAGCTCAAGACTCTTCATTTTACATTTTAGTGCTCCAAGATCACATTGAGTCTATAGGAAAAGCCAATACTATCAAGAAGGGATGAGGTGTTGCTTAATGAGCCTCTTGCTTCATGTGCTTAGTGATATGCTCGAAAACCCTCAGCTACTTTCTCACATCCACATATGACCTAAACCTAAAGCCAAAATCGGTCTCACCGATTCTTCCTGTCCGGCGGCCACCGATTCCATATGTCATAGCCACTGCCACAAACCCTAGGCAAATCGGTTCTACCGATAGGGATCTCGGTCTCACCGAGATGGGATTGTAATCTCTCTGTTTCCTTTTCGTAACTTTTCGGTCTCACCGAAAGAGCGGATCGGTCCCACCGAGATTGCAATGTAAACTCTCTGTTTCCCTTTTGTAACATTTCGGTCTCACCGAAAAGAGCAAATCGGTCCCACCGAGTTTACCTGACCAACTCTCTGGTTAGCTAATTACCAAAATCGGTCTCACCGAGTTTGTGTAGTCGGTCTCACCGAGATTACGTTATGCGCTAACACTAACCATATCGGTCCTACCGAGATGCATGTCAGTCCCACCGAAAACCCTAACGGTCACTAGATTTACTAAAATCGGTCTGATCGAGTTTGTTGATTCGGTCCCACCGAGATTGGTAAATTGTGTGTAACGGTTAGATTTTGTGTGGAGGCTATATATACCCATCCACCTCCTCTTCATTCATGGAGAGAGCCATCAGACTAAACCTACACTTCCAACTTACCATTTCTGAGAGAGAACTACCTACTCATGTGTTGAGGCCAAGATATTCCATTCCTACCATATGAATCTTGATCTCTAGCCTTCCCCAAGTTGCTTTCCACTCAAATATTCTTTCCACCAGATTCAAATCCTATGAGAGAGAGTTGAGTGTTGGGGAGACTATCATTTGAAGCACAAGAGCAAGGAGTTCATCATCAACACACCATTTGTTACTTCTTGGAGAGTGGTGTCTCCTAGATTGGCTAGGTGTCACTTGGGAGCCTCCGACAAGATTGTGGAGTTGAACCAAGGAGTTTGTAAGGGCAAGGAGATCGCCTACTTCGTGAAGATCTACCGCTAGTGAGGCAAGTCCTTCGTGGGCGACGGCCATGGTGGGATAGACAAGGTTGCTACTTCGTGGACCCTTTGTGGGTGGAGCCCTCCGTGGACTCGCGCAACCGTTACCCTTCGTGGGTTGAAGTCTCCATCAACGTGGAGGTACGATAGCACCACCTATCGGAACCACGCCAAAAACATCTGTGTCTCCAATTGCGTTTGAATCCTCCAAACCCTTCCTTTTACTTTCTTGCAAGTTGCATGCTTTAATTTCCGCTGCTCATATACTCTTTGAATGCTTGCTTGAATTGTGTGATGATTGCTTGACTTGTCCTAAGATAGCTAAAATCTGCCAAACTCTAAAACTGGGAAAAGGCTAAGTTTTTAATTGGTCAAGTAGTCTAATCACCCCCCTCTAGACATACTTCAAGGTCCTACATGCACCCAAGGCACAAAAGCTGATGGGTGATGCCATAAAGTCAGGGGCTGCAACTTCAAAGCCCAAAGCTGCCCCCAAGCCCAAGAGTGCACCAAAGAGAAATACCAGAAGTATACCAGCAACTGAGAAGAACAAGGCTCCAATGCCTGAGGTTGAAGCTGAAGAAGATGAAGAAGGACAGGTCCTAAGGAAGCTCAAATCCAAGATCCCAGACCACAATGATGCTCATCTTGTGGCTGAAAACATGAAGATCAGGAGAGGTCAAGGGTTGAGGCTATGGAGAGAGTCAGATCCATATGCCACCAGGAGAAGGACTGCTGTGGATTACAGGTTCCACACCAAGGAACAACAGGACTTCTATGAGACTATCTTGTTGGATAAGAAGCCCATAGTTTGTGATATGAGGTGGGTCAACTGGACCTACATTCAGGAGAATGAAGAACACTATCACAGAGTGTATGACAGCTTCAAATGCGTGTGGAGTTGCAGATTTTGTTGGGCGAAGCTCACAAATTGGAGCAGCGAGCTCATAATGCAATTCTACTCCACAACACATTTCTATCCGGATGGCGGGATAGTGTGGATGTGCGAAGGAACACGATATCAGTCAACCATAGAGGAATGGGCAAGTCTGATCAATGCCCCAAAGGAAGATGAAGATGACTTGGACATTTATGCCAAGAAGAAGATGGGTCACAACTCAATGTCACACATGTACAAGGAACTCCCAGATGATGCACTTGAGTCCTTCAAGTTTGGATCAGTTCACTATCTTCTGTCAGGGCTGCCTACAATCAACTGGATCCTAAGGCACACTCTTTTGCCCAAATCAGGTGACCACAACATGATTAGAGGGCATGCAATCTAATTGCTTCACGTTTCTAATGTGCCTCGGAAATTCAAAGTCATGAGCCTCATAGTTGAAACTATCAAGAGGACTGCAGCAGACCAGAAGAGGAGCTGTGGATATGCCCCACAGATTCAGGAGTTGATAAACTCAAAGATGGGCACAGGAAAATATCTATTAGATAAGGAACACATGGTTCTCTATCCTGACTTTGAGGACAATCAAGTTGTCATGACTGAAAATGAACCAACATCAGTGCAAGCGCAAGAGAAGAAGTAGAAAGCTAGGCAAGATAAGGCTGCCAAGATGCCAAATCAAGCAGAGGCATCTGAATACTTTCTGAAGAACAAGCAGGAGCAGCTTGGTTACTTGATTGCATCAACACCGCGGATTGAGAAGGGGTTGGCCACCCTAACTCAAAACCAGGAGAGCCTGGAGAGAATCATGGAACAAAAATTCTATGATCTTGATGTCAAGGTGGCGAGATTGATCTGCCGTGGAGCAGCTTCGGATGACATGCAGGAGAGGAAGGGCGAACAACGGTGATGCATTTGCGAGTGGCACGAGCTCAAAGATCAGCTGCAGAGCGATTCAAGACACGAGTCACTTCATCAGCTCCATCCACAAGACCAAAGACAACCAGCTCCAAAGACCAACTCCTTCAGCTCCATCTACTTATTTGAAGCCTTCGTTCGTGGAGTTCTCGGACACCACCACCACCGAAGACCAAGCACGAGAGGCGTTATAGTCCTATGCATTTTCTAGGAACTTTTTGGTAACTTGTTGCCAAAGGGGGAGAAAAATGTATAGATCATAGGCTTCGAAAGAGAGAGATTTGCTTTTGTTCTCTCTTGTCTTTTTGGTTGAACTTTATTTGCTTTTGATTGGTTGAGATACTATGCAATTAACCGTGAGACATTGATGATCATGTGTTTGATCATAAGCTACACTTATGCTCGTTATGATATTATCTTATTTATCCTTATATGATCATTCACTTTGCTTGGTGATGAGTGCACGTATTCAATCTTTGTTATTTTTTAGAGCTCCACCAAGATGTATGTGACATAGAAGAGTAACCAATGAGCCTAATTCCTTGTGCATTTGCAGTCCAAAGCAAATATTAAAATATGCACAAATTTAGGGGGAGCTCTTGCTTATCACATACTTCTCAAAGCGACAATGTTTTTCAATTTTATTATCATTTGTCGAAGCTTTGATCTATATGTTGTCATCAATTCCCAAAAAGGGGGAGATTGAAAGTGCAACTATCCCTAGGTGGTTTTGGTAATTCATAACAACATATAGCTCATTGAGCTAATGCTATTCCAAGACAAATATTTCAGGAAAGCTCAATGAATGGCATGGCATGGATGATGAAAGTGGATCCCTCAAAATATCAAGGACAAAGGATTGGCTCAAGCTCAAAAGCTCAAGACTCTACATTTTACATTTTAGTGATCCAAGATCACATTGAGTCTATAGGAAAAGCCAATACTATCAAGGAGGGATGAGGTGTTGCTTAATGAGCCTCTTGCTTCATGTGCTTAGTGATATGCTCCAAAACCGTCCACTACTTTCTCATATCCACATATGACCTAAACCTAAAGTCAAACTCGGCCCTACCGATTCTTTCTATCCGGCGTCACCGAGTTCAGATGTCATAGCCACTGCCACAAACCCTAGGCAAATTGGTCTCACCGATTGGGATCTCGGTCTCACCGAGATGGGATTGTAATCTCTCTGTTTCCCCTTCGTAACTTTTCGGTCTCACCGAAAGAGCGAATCGGTCCCACCGAGGTTACAAAGTAAACTCTCTGTTTCCCTTTTGTAACTTTTCGGTCTCACCGAAAGAGCGAATCGGTCCCACCGAGTTTACCTGACCAACTCTCTGGTTATCTAATTTCCAAATTCGGTCTCACTGAGTTTGTGTAATCGGTCTCACCGAGATTATGTTTTGCCCTAACCCTAACCATATCGGTCCTACCGAGATGCATGTCAGTCCCACCGAAAACCCTAACGGTCACTAGGTTTACTAAATCAGTCTGACCGAGTTTGTTGATTCGGTCCCACCGAGTTTGGTAAATTGTGTGTAATGGTTAGATTTTGTGTGTAGGCTATATATACCCCTCCACCTCCTCTTCATTCGTGGAGAGAGCCATCAGAACAAACCTACACTTCCAACTTGCCAGTTCTGAGAGAGAACCACCTACTCATGTGTTGAGGCCAAGATATTCCATTCCAACCATATGAATCTTGATCTCTAGCCTTCCCCAAGTTGCTTTCCACTCAAATCTTCTTTCCACCAGATCCAAATCCTATGAGAGAGAGTTGAGTGTTGGGGAGACTATCACTTGAAGCACAAGAGCAAGGAGTTCATCATCAACACACCATTTGTTACTTCTTGGAGAGTGGTGTCTCCTAGATTGGCTAGGTGTCACTTGGGAGCCTCCGTGGAGTTGAACCAAGGAGTTTGTAAGGGTAAGGAGATCGCCTACTTCGTGAAGATCTACCGCTAGTGAGGCAAGTCCTTCGTGGGTGACGGCCATGGTGGGATAGACAAGGTTGCTTCTTCGTGGACCCTTCGTGGGTGGAGCCTCCGTGGACTCGCAAGCAACTGTTACCCTACGTGGGTTGAAGTCTCCATCAACGTGGATGTACGATAGCACCACCTATCGGAACCACGACAAAAACATCCGTGTCTCCAATTGCGTTTGAATCCTCCAAACCCTTCCCTTTACATTCTTGCAATTTGCATGCTTTATTTTCGGGTGCCTATATACTCTTTGCATGCTTGCTTGAATTGCGTGATGATTGCTTGAATCGTTCAAAGATAGCTAAAATATGCCAAAGTCTAAAATTGGGAAAAGGCATAGCTTTTAATTGGTTAAGTAGTCTAATCACCCCCCTCTAGACATACTTCAAGGTCCTACAATAGCCTCCACACAAAATCTAACCGTTACACACAATTTACCAAACTCGGTGGGACCGAATCATCAAACTCGGTCGGACCGATTTATTAAACCTAGTGACCATTAGGGTTTTCGGTGGGACTGACATGCAACTCGGTAGGACCGATACGGTTAGGGTTAGGGCATAACGTAATCTCGGTGTGACCGATTACACAAACTCGGTGTGACCGAATTTGGTAATTAGCTAACCAGAGAGTTGGTCAGGTAAACTCGGTGGGACCGATTCGCTCTTTCGGTACGACCGAAAAGTTACGAAAGGGAAACCGAGAGTTTACATTGCAATCTCGGTGGGACCAATCACTCACTTCGGTTAGACCGAAGCGTTCTGAAGGGAAGCAGAGATTACAATCCCATCTCTCGTGAGACCGAGATCCCTATCGGTGAGACCGATTTGCCTAGGGTTTGTGGCGATGGCTATGACATCCGAACTTCGGTGGCGCGGATAGAAAGAATCGGTAGGGCCGAGTTTGACTTTAGGTTTAGGTAATATGTGGATGTGAGAAAGTAGTGGAGGGTTTTGGAGCATATCAGTAAGCACATGAAGCAAGAGGCTCATTAAGCAACACCTCATCCCTCCTTGATAGTATTGGCTTTTCCTATAGACTCAATGTGATCTTGGATCACTAAAATGTAAATGTAGAGTCTTGAGATTTTGAGCTTCAGCCAATCCTTTGTCCTTAATATTTTGAGGGATCCACTTTCATCATCCATGCCATGCCATTCATTGAGCTTTCCTGAAATATTTGTCTTGGAATAGCATTAGCTCAATGAGCTATATGTTGTTATGAATTACCAAAACCACCTAGGGATAGTTGCACTTTCAATCTCCCCCTTTTTGGTAATTGATGACAACATATAGATCAAAGCTTCGACAAATGATAATAAGATTGAAAAACATCATCGCTTTGAGAAGTATGTGATAAGCAAGAGCTCCCCCTAAATTTGTGCATATTTTAAGATTTGCTTTGGACTGCAAATGCACAAGGAATTAGGCTCATGGGTTACTCTTCCATGTCACATACATCTTGGTGGAGCGCTAAAAAATAATTAAGAAAAATAATAAAGATTGAATACATGCACTCATCACCAAGCACAGTGAATGATCATATAAGGATAAGTAAGATAATGTCATAACAAGCATAAGTGTAGCTTATGATCAAACACATGATTATCAGTGTCTCACAGGTAAAAGCATAGTATCTCAAGCAATCAAAGCAAATGAAGTTCAACCAAGAAGACAAGAGAGAACAAAAGCAAACACTCTCTCTCTCGAAGCCTATGATCTATACATTTTTCTCCCCCTTTGGCAACAAGTTACCAAAAAGTTCCTAGAAAATGCATAGGTTTATATCGTCTCTCAGGCTTGGTCTTCTGGTGGTGGTGTGGATAGAACTCCAAGGACGAAGGCATCAGTAGATGTGGAAGGAGCTGAAGGAGTTGGTGCTGGTGCTGGTTGCGCTGGAGCTGTAGTTGGAGCTGATGAAGTGACTGGCTCTGCAGCTGATCCCTGAGCTCGTGGCACTCTGGCAAATGCATCAGTCGTTGTTCTGCCCTTCCTCTCCTGCATATCATCCTGTAGCTGCTCCACAGCTGACTGAATCTCAGTTACTTTGACATCAAGATCATTGAATTTTTGTTCCATGATTCTTTCCGTGCTCTCTGGTTTTGAGTTAGGTGGCCAACCCTTCTCAATCCGTAGAGTTGATGCTATCAAATAACCAAGCTGCTCCTGCTTGTTCTTCCGAAAGTAATCAGATGCCTCTGCTTGAGTTGGCATCTTGGCAGCCTTCTCTTTCCTTGCTTTCTCCTTCTTCTCTTGAGCTTGTACTGATGATGGTTCATTCTCAGTCATGACAACTTGATTGTCCTCAAAGTCAGGATAGAGAACCATGTGTTCCTTATCCAACAGATACTTTCCTGTGCCCATCTTTGAGTTAATCAACTCCTAAATCTCTGGGGCATATCCACAACTCCTCTTCTGGTCTGCTGTTGTCCTGTTGATAGTTTCAACTATGAGGCTCATGACCTTGAATTTCTGAGGCACATCAAAAATGTGAAGCAAATTGATTGCATGCCCTCTGATCATGTTGTGGTCACCTGATTTGGGCAACAGAGTGTGCCTTATGATCCAGTTGATCGTAGGCAGCCCTGACAGAAGAAAATGAACTGATCCAAACTTGAAAGTCTCAAGTGCATCATCTGGGATCTCCTTGTACATCTGTGACATTGAGTTGTGACCAATCTTCTTCTTGGCATAAATGCCCAAGTCATCTTCACTTTCCTTGGAGGCATTGATCAGACTTGCCCATTCCTCTATGGTTGACTGGTATCTCATTCCTTCAGACATCCAAACTATCCTGCCATCTGGATAGAAATGTGCTGTGGAGTAGAATTGCATAATGAGCTCGTCATTCCAATTTGTGAGCTTCTGCCCAACAAAATCTGCAACTCCACACGCATTGAAGCTCTCATACACTCCAGGATAGTGTTCTGCATTCTCCTGAATGTAGGTCCAGTCGACCCACCTCATATCACAAACTATGGGCTTCTTAT
Organism: Aegilops longissima; assembly: GCA_021605205.1. Classification (NCBI taxonomy): domain Eukaryota; kingdom Viridiplantae; phylum Streptophyta; class Magnoliopsida; order Poales; family Poaceae; genus Aegilops; species Aegilops longissima. Next base: position 482,464,337 of record CM038678.1, on the reverse strand, counting down.
CCAATAAGATGGTCTCATAGAAGTCCTGCTGCTCCTTGGTGTGGAACACGTAATCTCAGCAGTCCTTCTTACGGTGGCATATGGATCGACTCTCTCCATAGCCTCAACCCTTGATTTCTCCTGATCTTCATGTTCTCAGCCACAGGATGAGCATCATTGTGGTCTAGAATCTTGGGGTTGAGCTTCCTTAGGACCTGCCCTTCTTCATCTTCCTCAGCATCAACCTCAGGCATTGGGGCCTTGTTCTTCTCAGCTGCTGGTATACTCCTGGTATTCCTCTTTGGTGTACTCTTGGGCTTGGGGGCAGCTTTGGGCTTTGAAATTGCAGCCCCTGATTTTATGGCATCACCCATCAGCTTTTGTGCCTTGGGTGCTGGCTCGGCAACCTCTTCTTCTTCTTCGTCTTCTTCCTCCACCATAGAAGGCTTCCCAATCACTCTGGCCATGGTCTTCTTGACCCTTTCCTTTCTTTTCTTTCCTTCAACAGCAGCAGGTTCTTTGGGTTGGGTTTCCAAAGAAGCTTGAGTGGAGACTCTGGCTTTGGACATTGGTTGTCTACCTGCTGACCATTTGATCTTCATTCCAGGCTTAACTGCTGTTGAGCTGTACTCCTTCTTGAGCACTTTCTTCTTTGAACTGGCCTCATCCTCAACTGCCACATAATCCTCATCCTCAGACTATGAGGTCTTCTTCTTTCTTGTCCTTGTGGCAGCCTTGGGCAAATTACTGGGAGTGCTTCTGCTCCCCTCATCTGAGCTGCTAGAGGGACTAGTGCCCTCACTCATGTGAATCTGTTCTTGACTGTTACATTTGTCACTTTGGTGCGACATGCTGCACACTTGATTGCTGACCACCGTGAATAATTATAGATGAGGTACAGTGGATGAGCATCACAAAATGCAGAGATTTTTGCAAAAGAATGATTCAAAAAACTTAGTTTTAGTTTTCCACAGAAAGCATTTCAGATCTACCGATTTTCAAACTCGGTGATACCGAAGCAGTTTTGGAACCTAAACTAGTGAACTCAGTCAGACCGAGTCACAGTTCGGTGGCACCGAGACCGCTAGGGTTTCACAAAGTTCTAAAATCGGTCACACCGATTTGTAATTCTCGGTCAGACCGAGACTTACTAGTGCAATGGCGTTAGCCAAATCGGTGGGACCGTGTTTTTCAACTCGGTGGGTCCGAGATGGTTTCGGCGGAAACCTAACCCTAGATTCTCGAATCACACCTATTCTAAGGATCATTTTGACTGGATAGAAGTGTTTCAATCGTGGCAAGATGCATTACGAACACAATGTGCTGGGAATCAGACGAAGATAGCACTGTGATCGAGTTCATACCCTAGTACGACGGTGAACTCGCTACGGCGGCAACGGCGGAGAAGAATTCCGTTGACGGTGACGGAGACCAGCGACTAGAGGCGGCTGGCGACGAAGTCGACGATCTGTAGACCTAGTAGGCAGAGCAAGCTATGCGTGGGCGAGGAGTTTCGGAGAAAGTTTTCCAAAATTTTCCCGTGTGAATATATAGCCCGACACTGTCGGTGTGACCGAGTTGAACAACTCGGTGGCACCGAGATGCATAACTGTTAACAGTTACAACAACTCGCTGTGACCGAAAAGTTCAAATCGGTTGCACCGAGATTGAAAAACTAGATCGACTTAGTAATCTTGGTATGACCGAAATGGAGGAATCGGTCAGACCGAAAATCACAAAGAAGTTTTGGAAGTTTAAGTCTATGACGAATCGGGGACTCCGAGTGCTCCTCACACAGAGTGGTTCGAATCTGACTTGATCAAATTTTGTGATGTAGCATGAATAGAGTTTGAGACGAGAAAAGCATAGATAGCTAGAGAAGGTTCTTAGGCATTCTTGTCCATCCACTTGGCCAAAGAGAAAGAAACCAATCAAACAAAACAACAAGTGGATGTCCTCGAATGAGTAAAATATGCAACCAACATGCTCACACAATAAAATGACATATGAAATATGTGCCAAAACATGCACAACCAATTCTAGCATCTATCAAACAATTGGCGATGACTAGGTCATCTATATATGAGTATATTGACTTAGGAGTCAAATGAGAACATTTGATCATAGGTCATACTCATCGTTTAATCTCAAGTGGGGTTACCACTTTTACATAAAGCATTTATGTGTTCACATCATTAGAGTTGCTTTGACTCAATTCTTAGGTTAAGCTCCCCCTAGATGTGAGATCCCCCCTTAGAGGGATAAACTAACCTTGGGTTTTGTCGATGATGACTTCATGTAGGTGTTGAAGATGTGGATGCTCAATGTTGATGTAGATCTTTTGGAGCAATCCTTTGGAGTGAGTTCCACTTTCAATACCTACACGGGTTTGTCCCACAAGGAAGAAACAAGAATATCCATAGACATAGAGTGATGCACACACAAAATGATGTCCATGAAAACTTTAGGTTACCTTGTCCCTTGCCTTACCAACATGAGGGTTTTGTGACTCCTTGAACTAGTGCAAGATATGGAAGTTGATTGCACTTGCCCTTGCCATAATGATATGAGTGAAAAATGTTGGCGGAGTCACCCTCAAGAACTCTCTAGTTCTTCTTCTTCGGGATCCACATCATCTTGATGGGAATCCTTGGTGTAGTAGTTGTGCTTGATGAAGTAGAACTTTATGTAGTCTTGGGAACCCACTTGACCAAGGCTTCAGGTGCTTCTTCAAATGCATCAATCTCCTCTTGAAGCTTGTCCTTGCCCTTGTTCTTGTGGTCTTGTGGTGGAAGATCATCTTGTGCTTGTGTTCCCTTGAAGGAAGTAGGATCATACTTCTCTTGTTGAGGAACAAACTTCGTCTTGGGGTATTGATCTTCTTCCCACTCAACTCCATTGGCATTGAACTTCCGTTCAAAACCAACACCTTGATTCTTCCGGTGCCTTCCTTGCTTGCGTACAATTTCCTCAAATTGCTTACTCCCGGCAAGACTCTTGTATACACCTTTCTCTATAATTCCCTTCAATAAGCTGTTTCCTTGCTCAAGTGTAACTTGGCTAAGAGAATCATTAGTGGAATCAAGAGAGCTACTAGAAGCAACAATATTGGATTTAGCATTGTTATTGTTACTACTAGAAGAAGAATCTTTCTTGTTCTTGTTGCTAGACTTGACTTGAGGCATGTAAGTAGATAAGAGTAAACGCTTGGCAATATAAGAAGAACTTTTCTTACGGAGATCATCATTGATCGCTTTTAGGAACTCATGCTCTTGCTCAAGATTGAGCTTTTCAAGGCGTAACTTCTCATGAGCCCTTAAGTTCTCGATGATCTTCGAAGATAGTTTCATGAGCTAACTTAAGAGTGTTTAGTTCTTTAGTTAGACGCTCAATCTTGTCCTTATCATTGTCATTCGTTTCATCTTGATTAGCATGATTAATTGACGTTTCATCATAGTATTCATTACTAGAGTTGTCAATAAGTAAATCATCATCACCTAGCAAGTCATCTTCATCACTATTAAAATCAACATACTCGGGGTGTGTTACCTTAGGACCTTTGGCCATGAAGCATCTTCCAATTCCTTCATTTGGTGATTCAAATATGTCGTAGGAGTTGGTTGACACAAGTGCTAAGCCGACAACACCTTCATCTTGAGTGTATTCGGAGTCGGAGTGATAGCTTCTCTCGGAGTGATTGTCGGAGTCGGAGCCGGATACCCATTCACCAACATGATCTTGATGTCTTCGTTTTTTGTAGCTCTTTGATGACTTGTCCTTCCTTTCCGAATCCTTGCTTCTCCATGAGGGTCTTCGTTCATAACGATCATCTCTACTCCTTCTCTCTCTTGGTGGTGATTCTTCTCTTCTACTTCTTCTCTTGGGAGAATCTTTTCTTCTTTTGTAGGGTGCCGTACACTCATTGGAATAGTGTCCGAGTCTCCCACAATTGTAGCAATTTCGCTCTCGACTAGAAGATCTTTTGTCATTGTAGGATCTTGACTTGGAGCTTCTTTCTTTGCTTCTACTCTTGTAGAATTTGTTGAAGTTCTTCACCATTAAGCTCAATTCTTCATTGAAGGTTTGTTTATCACTTGATGATGTGGGTGTCACATCCCTAGCTTTACCTTGGCCTTGGTCTAGCTTGGTTGTTGCATCATGTTTAAATTCAAATGACATTTGAATTGAGGAATTTTCATAAGCCTCAGGAAAACCTCTAAAAATAACCAACATTTAAATCTCATCAAATAAGTCCAAGAAAATGTTCCTGTTATTCTGTGAAAATATTGGCATGAGATAAAATTCAAACCAATATTTTTGGAGTCACAGAAATAATTGATTTTGGGCCTTTGATTTAAATCAATAACGTATTTGGGTTGGAATTATTTCTGCTATATAAGAAATAATGTTCAAATATTTTTGTAAATTTGCATGTGGCCTTGGAATATCTCTCTGAGCTCACACAAAAATTTACAGAAAGTTTTAAAATGATTTAGTTCTCAAACTAAATCAAAACAAAATAACAGAAAATAAAAATAGGAAAAGAACAGAGGCTCACGACCTTACTCGGCGCCTTTTGGTTCGCCCAAAGACAGCCCAGCCCACTGGCCCCGTTGGCAGTCATCTCCCACCTCTGCCAGAAGGCAGAGGCGAGGCGTGGCGCGCGCCTGAGAGCCCCCCCGGCCACCTCCTGCTTCCGCCTGGGAGCCCCGGACCTTATACCAGCGCCACGGAGACGCCCGAAGCCCCTGTTCCCTCTCCCTCACTCGCTGCTCTCTCTCCCCTCCTCTGGCTCTCTCACCCTCTCTTCCCCGAGCATCGCCGTTGCCGCCGCCCGCCATAGCCGTGCCCACCGAGCTCCCCTCGCCTCGCCGGCCCGCCCAGGAGAACCGCATGGTCGTCTTCATCATCTGCGAGGAGCCACGCGACGCCGGACGCCCCGCATCGCTGGCTACCTCGTGTTCTTCCTCCTCTGCCGCCGGAGATCGCCGGCGCCCGTCCGTCGTCTCCGACACCTCCCCGAGACCACTGACCTGCTCAACGACCTCCCAATGAGATCTGCTGCATTTCCCCTCTCTTTCCCGCATCTTCCCCGTCCTCTAGACGTCGCGTTCATCGAGACCGAGAACCACCGCTGCGCGGGCTCGTCTTCGGCGCAACCCCGGTGACCTTTGAGTCATGGGCGTGCACCGCTGTGCTTGCCGCGACCCGTAGAGCCCCCCCCCCCCCAACACCTTAGCTCGCTCGTTTGGGAGCAGCAGCGCTGAACCCGACAACATCCGAGCGCCGGCCGTCGCGAAGCTCATCGCCGGTGGCTCTGCAGGCCACCCCAGCTCCATCCACCCCCACCACTGGATGCGTCACTCCGCCAGCTCCCCGTAGATGCTCACCGCGCGCCAAACCGGACCCTGTAGCGAAATCCCGATGCCTCCGCCGCGGATTTGGTCGCCGGCGTTCACACGTCGGTGGCAATGACGTGGCACCGTCATTAGGGGCTAATTACCAACTTAATTACCCCCTGACCCGCTGACGCACGGGCCCCACGCCCTTATTTTAACCACAGTTTATTCCGGGCTAGTTTAAGTTAATCACAGTGGCCCCACGCGTCGGCGTTGACCTCGCTGACGTGTCTGTTGACCCGGCCCCACCTGTCATTGGCACTAATCAGCACTAAGACACTGACGTATGGGTCCCACAGGTCAAGTTTGACCTGGCCGACCCAGTTGACCTGCTGACGTCACACCTATGTCATGCTGACGCATTAATTCAATTACTGGATTTATTCTTATACAGGAAATTCCAGAAATTAGCCAAAACTTCTAAAAATCATAGTAATTCAACCGTAGCTCCAAATCAAACAAGTTATATATGAAAAATGATCAGAAAAATCCAATCTATCCATCTGTGCTAGTTTCATGCATGTTTAAACAAGTTAACTTGCTGTTTAGTGCAAAACATGATAAAGCACTATTTAAGTTCACAAATGAGTTTGAACTTTGAATCTTTGGTTCAAAATAGCTCAAACCCATCTGGTTGTAGTTGCATTAGGCCAACACACTCATTTTACCATGTCATGATCATGCATCATGTTGTGCATTGCATTGATGGTGTTTCTTTCTTTGTTGCCAGTATTTGTCCCCTCTCAATAGATGACGTACCGACGATGAGTTCGATGACACCGATGAAGAACTATATTATCTTCAGAAGTGCCAGGCAAGCAAAACCTCCTTGTTCATTCTGATACAATCCCACTCTCTCGCTCCTGCTCTCTTTACTGCATTAGGACAACAACGATTCAACTGTTACTTGCTGCGGTAGCTGAACCCCTTATCCTCTGCATGACCTGTCATTGCCACAGTAAATAGATGAAACCCACTAGCCTGAGTAGGAGTTGTTTGAGCCTGTTGTGCCTACTCATTCATGCTTGTTTGTCATGCCTGCTTTGCTTAGAGTTGAGTCAGGTCCGATTCATCGGGATGAATCGAGGTGTGTGAACATGTCCCACTGTGTGTGAGCTAAGTGTGTGAACATGATTTTGTAAAGGTAGCGGTGAGAGGCCATGTAGGAGTACATGGTGGGTTGTCTCATTGTAGCCGTCCTCAGGAACGGAGTTCTGTGTTTGTGATCCATGAAACAATTACTACCACGCATTGGGCCCGAAACTAATGGACCCTCTCGGCTTCTTAACCACCCTTGTTCTCTGTCCAGGAGTTGCAACTAGTTTCTGGTGTTTGTAGGATATGTGTTGGAGGCCGTGCGTGGCGCTGACCCTAGGGGTGGGCTATGATGCGGTAGATACACCGTGTTGTTGTCTGCGAATGCCGTTTGGTATCTCGGGAACCTGCACACATCGTTCGGGGCCGTATGTGGAAACCTCGGCGGATCCTGCGAATGGAACTGAATAGGCGATAAACCTGGACTAGAGTCTTGAGTGTTTAGGTAGGCTGTGGCCGACACCCACGTTGGGCTTCCGCTTGAAGGTTGCCGAGTACATGTCGTGTAAACGGCGATAAGTGGTGAGAGCGTGTGTGAAGAAGTACACCCCTGCAGGGTTATAAATGATCTATTCGAATAGCCGTGTCCGCGGTAAAGGACTTCTGGGTTGCCTATAACAGTTCATAGACAAGTGAAAGTGGACACTCTAAAATGCGCAAGATAAGCGTGAGTGCTATGGATGGCGTTCTCGTAGGAAGGCGGGATCGAATCCATAGTGGTGTACTGAATGGTGAATATGCGGACTCGCGTGCGCCACCTCAAAAGAGTTACTTGCAGTCGTAGTTAGGATAGCCACCGAGTCAAAGCTGGCTTGCTGCTGTTAAACTCCACCACCCCTTTGTTGATAATGATGCATATGTAGTTAGTTCTGATGTAAGTCTTGCTGAGTACATTTGTACTCACGTTTGCCTATTTTATGTTTTGCAGAGAGACATCGGTCTCGCTAGTAGTTCAGCGTGGACTTGACGTTTAGCTTGTTACCTCAGCTACGATCTTGTGCCCTGGCAGAGATCGGTAGATAGTCGGGCTTCTCAGCCTTTTTCATTTATAGTTATGCGTACTCGGACATGTTAAGCTTTCGTATGTGTTTGACTTGTATGCTCTGAGTGCTGGGTCGAGAGACCCATGTTTGTAATATCTCGCTCCTCGGAGCCTAATGAATAAATACTTGAGTCGTAGAGTTATGTTGTGATGCCATGTTGTATTTACACATATCGAGCATATTGTGTGTATGTTTGAAATGCTTGGTATGTGTGGGATCCGACAATCTAGTTGTTTATCCTTGGCAACCTCTCATATGGGGAAATGTAGTCTAGTGCTTCCTGAGCGATAGTAGTCCGCTACAGCCCGGTTCACCGGAGTCCTGCTAGCCTAGCACTACTGCTCTGGACACTTGACTGGCCGGCATGTGTTTCACTTCATTCTTGTGTCTGTCCCTTCGGGGAAATGTCACGCGGTGACATCTTGAGTCCTGCCTAGCCTGCTACAGCCCGGGTTACCGGAGTCCTGTTAGCCCAGTGCTACAGCCCGGATCCACACGTTGATGACCGACATGCTCGATGTGATTCATGTATGCCTGTCCCCATGGGTTAGTGCCGCTTTGGGTTCACGACTAGCCATGTCAGCCCGGGTTCTCTGTCATATGGATGCTAGCGACACTATCATATCGTGAGCCAAAAGCGCATAAACGGTCCCGGGCCATGGTAAGGCGACACCCGTGGGAATACCGTGCGTGAGGCCGCAAAGTGATATGAGGTGTTACCGGCTAGATCGATGTGACTTGGAATCGAGGTCCTGACAGTGGGGGCTTCACATGAGGCTTTGTAAGCACCACTTGACTTGTTGTGAAGTTCCTCCTTATCCTTGAGTGACATCTCATGAGCAACAATTCTTCCAATGACTTCCGTTGGCTTGAGATCTTTGTAATTTGGCATCATTTGGATCAATGTGCACACGGTATCATATTTTCCATCCAATGCTCTTAGGATCTTCTTGATGATGAATCTGTCGGTCATTTCCTCACTTCCTAAGCCGGTAATCTCATTTGTGATAAGAGCAAGCCTAGAGTACATTTCAGCGGCACCTTCACCATCCTTCATTTTGAACTTGTCGAGCTGACTTTGGAGCACATCCAACTTGGATTCCTTGACGGAGTCGGTACCTTCATGCATATCAATCAAAGTATCCCAAATTTCCTTTGCATTCTCAAGACGGCTGATTTTGTTGAATTCTTCGGGGCACAAGCCATTGAAGAGGATATCACAAGCTTGAGTGTTGTATTGCAACATCTTCAACTCTTCCGCACTAGCTTCACGGTTCGGTTCTCTCCCATCAAATAATTCACCTTGCAAGCCAATACACACAATAGCCCAAACGGCGGGGTTATGCCCGAGAATATGCATTTTCATCTTATGCTTCCAACTAGCAAAATTAGTGCCATCAAAGTAAGGACCTCTACGGTGATAATTTCCTTGCTAGACGCCATACTCTCCTAGGTTGTGAAACCAAGGCTAAGACCACCAAAAGCTATGGAAATCAAAGCAAATGGAGACCAATGCTCGATACCACTTGTAGGACCTTGAAGTATGTCTAGAGGGGTGATTAGACTACTTGACCAATTAAAACTGAACCTTTTCCCAATTTTAGACTTTGGCAGATTTTAGCTATCTTTGAGCAAGTCAAGCAATCTTCACATAATTCAAGCAAGCATGCAAAGAGTATATAGGCAGCGGAAAATAAAGCATGCAACTTGCAAGAATGTAAAGGGAAGGGTTTGGAGGATTCAAACGCAATTGGAGACACGGATGTTTTTGTCGTGGTTCCGATAGGTGGTGCTATCGTACATCCACGTTGATGGAGACTTCAACCCACGAAGGGTAGCAGTTGCCTTGAGTCCACGGAGGGCTCCACCGACGAAGGGTCCACGAAGAAGCAACCTTGTCTATCCCACCATGGCCGTCGCCCACGAAGGACTTGCCTCACTAGCGGTAGATCTTCACGAAGTAGGCGATCTCCTTGCCCTTACAAACTCCTTGGTTCAACTCCACAATCTTGTCGGAGGCTTCCAAGTGACACCTAGCCAATCTAGGAGACACCACTCTCCAAGAAGTAACAAACGGTGTGTTGATGATGAACTCCTTGCTCTTGTGCTTCAAATGATAGTCTCCCCAACACTCAACTCTCTCTCACAGGATTTGGATTTGGTGGAAAGAAGATTTGAGTGGAAAGCAACTTGAGGAAGGCTAGAGATCAAGATTCATATGGTTGGAATGGAATATCTCGGCATCAAGACATGAGTAGGTGGTTCTCTCTCAGAACTGGTAAGTTGGAAGTGTAGGTTTGTTCTGATGGCTCTGTCCACGAATGAAGAGGAGGTGGAGGGGTATATATAGCCTCCACACAAAATCTAACTGTTACACACAATTTACCAAACTCGGTGGGACCGAATCATCAAACTCGGTCGGACCGATTTAGTAAACCTAGTGACCTTTAGGGTTTTCGGTGGGACTTTCATGCAACTCGGTAAGACCGATATGGTTAGGGTTAGGGCATAACGTAATCTCGGTGAGACCGATTACACAAAATCGGTGAGACCGAATTTGGTAATTAGCTAACCAGAGAGTTGGTCAGGTAAACTCGGTGGGACCGATTCGCTCTTTCGGTGAGACCGAAAAGTTACGAAAGGGAAACAGAGAGTTTACATTGCAATCTCGGTGGGACCAATCGCTCACTTCGGTTAGACCGAAACGTTACGAAGGGAAACAGAGAGATTACAATCCCATCTCGGTGAGACCGAGATCCCTATCGGTGAGACCGATTTGCCTAATGTTTGTGGCAGTGGCTATGACATCTGAACTCGGTGGCGCCGGATAGAAAGAATCGGTAGGGCCGAGTTTGACTTTAGGTTTAGGTCATATGTGGATGTGAGAAAGTAGTGGAGGGTTTTGGAGCATATCACTAAGCACATGAAGCAAGAGGCTCATTAAGCAACACCTCATCCCTCCTTGATAGTATTGGCTTTTCCTATAGACTCAATGTGATCTTGGATCACTAAAATGTAAATGTAGAGTCTTGAGCTTTTGATCTTGAGCCAATCCTTTGTCCTTAATATTTTGAGGGATCCACTTTCATCATCCATGCCATGCCATTCATTGAGCTTTCCTGAAATATTTGTCTTGGAATAGCATTAGCTCAATGAGCTATATGTTGTTATGAATTACCAAAACCACCTAGGGATAGTTGCACTTTCAGATTTATATATATATATATATCTGGATGTACCGTTGTAGTAGAATGATGTATGTCTTACTGATATTCATTTTTTTATTGTGTGCTAGCTATGATCCAAGGATAGCACAGTAAGCACAGAGACTTGGATTTTACCAAATCTGGGTCGTTACAGTGCACTACACTACACCGGGAACTGCGCCGTCGCCGTGGTGTACCCTCCCAGCTGGAGCTGTCCTCTGATGACGGTGGAGTGGCTGAGCAACGATGACGGACCGGTGCCATTGGCGAATGTGGGAGAAACGAACGAGATAAGCTACAGAGATGGAGGGGAAAATGCGACGTAGGACTTGCCGGCCGTGAGGGTTTTTATAGCAGGCTGCTAAGCATAGGGATTTTGGGGGATTTCACCGAGTCGGGCGGGAAGCTTGCGTGGGAACCTGCGAGGTTTCACGGGAACGGGCTCATCGATGATTCATTGGTGCCACTGTTTGGCAAAAAGAATGCCCCTGCGCGCTCGCAAGCTTGCGCTGTAAGACGTCTGCGGCAGCGGGGTGACAAGACGTGCGAGAGGAGGAAGAAAGGCCACGTACACATACGGTTAATAAAAAAACATTTGCAATTTAATTACCTACTATACCACCGTCCTGGTTTATAAGTATGGTTTAACTAATAAAATACGAATGCATGTCGCCAAAGATTATGTAGTTCGATTTGTATTTGAACATAGTTTCCAATTATATAATTTTTAAAACATGCATTAACATTTTGTTGGTTAAATTTGTGGGCAAAGTATGGCACGGAATATAAAGGAGACTATAGACTAGACGGAGGTGGTACCACACGGCCGCTCTCTACGCAGTGAAGTAACTGTCGGCCGGCTTGTAGGCGACCATTTTCTGCGTGTAAAACTGCTCCATGTGTGTGGTTGCTTGCGGTTCAGCTGACATGGCGTGCTCTTCTTTCGCATCCGCGTTGCGCTGCTCTCTCTCGCGTCCCTCCGGGTGCTCTGCCCTCGTCCCTCCACGCGCGCTGCCAGTGTTTTGGGCTGGCGCTTGATCACGCACATTCGTGTGCAAGCGGTTGCGCTGGGCACGGCGCGACGATGCAGTTACCCGCTGCAAAAACTGCCATGCGGACGCGCCGAGAATTCACGCTGCCCGGCCCTCTTTTATTCCTGCGGCCATTTACCTTCATCTCTCGTCTCACACGTCAAAATAAGAACACCAACGAGGACACATATAGAGAGGACATCCGGCAGTTCCAATGGCGCTCCTCGTGGCTCCAATGGCGCTCCCAGCGGCCGACGACGACAACGGCGGGCAGTTCACCATGCATCACGTAGTGGACACCCACGTGAGGGGGAAGGCCCTCTCGGTGGTGTACATGAACAATCCGGTCTTGGTGGAGAGCTCCATCCAAACTATGGAGCAGTTCCTTGCTGAGGACAAGTACCGAGTGGTCGGCTTCGACCTTGAGTACACCATCGGTCATGCCGGGCACGATCAGAAGGTTGCCGTCGCCCAGTTGTGCGTGTGACATGACGTCCTCATCTACCACTTCCACCTTGCCACAAGGCCTTGCGAGCGTTTTCTCCAGGTTTATCAAGAGCTTCGACTACAGTTTCGCTACGGTGGACACCACCAACGATCTAAAAGCGCTCAAGGTTTCGGACTTGAAATGCCCGAATCTTGTCAACATCCAGCACCACTACAAGGTCTGGGGCACCGACAAAAGCAAACTGAACTCCCTGGTTGACCTCGCCTCAGCCATCATCGACCCCTACTACCCGAAGATGAAGCAAGAGAGCAATAAGGACAAGAACGCCTGGCACAGTGTGTGGCATAAGAGACTGGATGAACAACATGTCAAGTATGCGGCCATGGATGCGTACACTGTTGGGGAACGTAGTAATTTCAAAAATAATTCTACGCACACGCAAGATCATGGTGAGGCATAGCAACGAGAGGGGAGAGTGTAATCTACATACCTCGTAGACCGTAAGCGGAAGCGTTTATCAAGGCGGTTGATGTAGTCGTACACCTTCATGATCCGTCCCGATCAAGTACCGGACGTACGGCACCTCCGCGTTCAGCACACGTTCAGCTCGATGACGTCCTCGCCTTCTTGATCCAGCAAGAGGGGCGAAGTAGTAGATGAGTTACGGCAGCATGACGGCGTGATGACAGTGTTGGTGAAGAACAATCTCTGCAGGGCTTCACCTAAGCACTACGAAAACTATGACGGAGGATAAACTAGAGGGGACGGGGTTGCCGGCACACGACTTTGTGTTTCTTGATGTGTCTTTGGTGCTAGCCTTGCCCCTCTATTTATATGTTGAGTCCCGGGGTCGGAACTTGGAGTAAAAGCCTCCTCAAAGTCGGTTTTGCCCGAAAGGCAAGAGTCCTTCTCGGACTCCAGGACCAAACACCACAATCCTAGGCGTCTGGCCCAGACACCATGGGCCTCGGCGTCTGGCCCAGGGTCTCCGGCGTTTGGCCCCCTGGCCTCCGCAAAACTCCTTTTGCACCGACTTATAGCCCCGTGGGCCTGACCCCTTGGCCTAACCATATCATCCAATATATGAATCTTTTCCTCCGGACCATTCCGGAGCTCCTCGTCATGTCTGTGATCTCATCCGGGACTCCGAACAACATTCAGTCACCAACATACATAACTCACATAATACTATATCACAATCAGCGAGCGTTTAAGCGTCACGGACCCTACGGGTTCGAGAACTATGTAGACATGACCGAGACACCTCTACGGTCAATAACCAATAAGCGGAACACGGATGCCCATATTGGCTCCTACATATTATACGAAGATCTTTATCGGTCGAACCGCGTAACAACATACATTGTTCCCTTTGTCATCGGTATGTTACTTGCCCGAGGTTCGATCGTCGGTATCTCAATACCTAGTTCAATCTCGTTACCGGCAAGTCTCTTTACTCGTTCCGTAATACATCATCCCGCAACTAACTCATTACTTACAATGCTTGCAAGGCTTATAGTGATGTGTATTACCGAGTGGGCCCAGAGATACCTCTCCGACAATCGGAGTGACAAATCCTAATATCGAAATACGCCAACTCAACAAGTACCTTCGGAGACACCTATAGAGCACCTTTATAATCACCCAGTTATGTTGTGATGTTTGGTAGCACACAAAGTGTTCCTCTAGTAAACGGGAGTTGCATAATCTCATAGTCATAGGAACATGTATAAGTCATGAAGAAAGCAATAGCAACATACTAAACGATCAAGTGCTAAGCTAACGGAATGGGTCAAGTCAATCACATCATTGTCCTAATCATGTGACCCCGTTAATCAAATGACAACTCGTGTCTATGGCTAGGAAACATAACCATCTTTGATCAACGAGTTAGTCAAGTAGAGGCATACTAGTGACACTATGTTTGTCTATGTATCCACACATGTATTAAGTTTCCGGTTAATACAATTCTAGCATGAATAATAAATATTTATCATGATATAGGGAAATATAAATAACAACTTTATTATTTCCTCTAGGGCATATTTCCTTCAGTCTCCCACTTGCACTAGAGTCAATAATCTAATTCACATCGTCATGTGATTTAACACCAATAGTTCACATCTTTATGTGATTAGTTCACATCTCCATGTGACTAACACCCAAAGAGTTTACTAGAGTCTATAATCTAATTCACATCGTTATGTGATTAACACCCAAAGAGTGATCATGTTTTGCTTGTGAGAGAAGTTTAGTCAACGGGTCTGCCACATTCAGATCCGTATGTATTTTGCAAATTTCTATGTCAACAATGCTCTGCACGGAGCTACTCTAGCTAATTGCTCCCACTTTCAATATGTATCCACATTGAGACTTAGAGTCATCTGGATCAGTGTCAAAACTTGCAACGACGTAACCCTTATTTATTTAACCTTTGTCACCTCCATAATCGAGAAACATGTCCTTATTCCACTAAGGATAATTTTTGACCATTGTCCAGTGATCTACTCCTAGATCACTATTGTACTCCCTTGCTAAACTCAATGTAGGGTATACAATAGATCTGGTACACATCATGGCATACTTTATAGAACCTATGGCTGAGGCATAGGGAATGACTTCCATTCTCTTTCTATCTTCTGTCGTGGTCGGGCTTTGAGTCTTACTCAACTTCACACATTGTAACATAGGCAAGAACTCTTTCTTTGACTGTTCCATTTTTGAACTACTTCAAAATCTTGTCAAGGTATGTACTCATTGAAAAAACTTATCAAGCGTCTTGATCTATCTCTATAGATCTTGATGCTCAATATGTAAGCAGCTTCACCGAGGTCTTTCTTTGAAAAACTCCTTTCAAATACTCCTTTATGCTTTCCAGAAAATTCTACATTATTTCCGATCAACAATCTGTCATTCACATATACTTATCAGAAATGCTATAGTTCTCCCACTCACTTTCTTGTAAATACAGGCTTCACCCCAAGTCTGTATAAAACTATATGCTTTGATCAACTCATCAAAGCGTATATTCCAACTCTGAGATGCTTGCACCAGTCCATAGATGGATCGCTGAATCTTGCATATTTTGTTAGCACCTTTAGGATTGATAAAATCTTCAGGTTGCATCATATACAACTTTTCTTCTAGAAATCCATTCAGGAATGCAGTCTTTACATCCATTTGCCAAATTTCATAATCATAAAATGCGGCAATTGCTAACATGATTCAGACAGACTTAAGCATCGCTACGAGTGAGAAAATCTCATCGTAGTCAACATTTTGAACTTGTCGAAAACCTTTTGCGACAATTCGAGCTTTGTAGATAGTAACACTACTATCAGCGTCTGTCTTCCTCTTGAAGATCAATTTATTCTTAATGACTCACCGATCAACAGGCAAGTCAATCAAAGTCCATGCTTTGTTCTCATACATGGATCCCATCTCAGATTTCATGGCCTCAAGCCATTTCGCGGTATCTGGGCTCATCATTGTCGATGTCAAAACCGGCGGATCTCGGGTAGGGGGTCCCGAACTGTGCGTCTAAGGCGGATGGTAACAGGAGGCGGGGACACAATGTTTACCCAGGTTCGGGCCCTCTCGATGGAGGTAATACCCTACTTCCTGCTTGATTGATCTTGATGATATGAGTATTACAAGAGTTGATATACCACGAGATCGTAGAGGCTAAACCCTAGAAGCTAGCCTATGATTATGATTGATGTTGTCCTACGGACTAAACCCTCCTGTTTATATAAGCACCAGAGGGGGCTATTACATAGAGTCGGTTATAAGGGAGGAGATCTACAGATCCTAATTGCCAAGCTTGCCTTCCACGCCAAGGAGAGTACCATCCGGACACGGGATGAAGTCTTCAATCTTGTGTCTTCATGGTCCAACAGTCCGACCAAAGGATACAGTCTGGCTGTCCGAGGACCCCCTAATCCAGGACTCCCTCAGTAGCCCCTAAACCAGGCTTCAATGACGATAAGCCCGGCGCGCAGATTTTCTTCGGCATTGCAAGGCAGGTTCTTCCTTCGAATACTCCATCAAAGATTTTGAACACAAGGATAGTGTCCGGCTCTGCAAAACAAATTCCACATACCACCGTAGAGAGTACAATATTTCCACAAATCTAATTTGCTGACAAATTTCATAGCATGACACCACGCCACGGCCTGGTTGTTATTCGAACCGTTTTTCTCAACCAGCTACTGCACATATTGCGAGGTGGTTTTCTTGGCACGTCTTGTCGAAGCAGAGATCGTGTCCCCTTATCACGGGATTCTCATCAATACGGACGTGGGTAACCCAACCGCAACATTAATCACGGCGCTTGGGGAACAAGCGATTTTACAAGGCAGGTGGGGAGGCGCACAATCTCCTCCGCCCTTATAAAGGGACAAAGACTCCTCCTTTCTGCCCACGCCTTCTTCTTCCCTGCCTGTCCATTCTCGCGCACTCGAGCTCCAGCGCCCAAGTTCGCATCTTCTCCGCAAAACCACTCCAAACATGTCCGGAGCGGGAGGCAACTGGATGGTCTCCTCCGTTACGCAGGAGAACATCACGAAGCTCCGGGAAGCCGGATACTTGGCTGCAGATATCGCACACCAGATCCCAGATGCGGGGCAGATCGTCCCTACTCCAGAACCTCACGAGAGGGTTGTATTCCTCACTGACTTCGTCCGTGGGCTGGGATTTCTCCTTCACCCATTTGTCCGCGGGCTCATGTTCTACTACGGGCTGGATTTTCATGATCTGGCCCCCAATTTCATCCTCAACATCTCGGCGTTTATCATCGTGTGCGAGGCCTTCCTCCGCATCAGGCCCCACTTCGGCCTATGGCTGAAGACCTTCAACGTTAAACCGAAGGTGGTGGTCGGCCAGCAAGCAGAGTGCGGAGGCGCCATGGTGGGCAAGATGCCCAACATCACCTGGCTCGAAGGCTCCTATGTGGAGACCATAAAGGGGTGGCAATTGGGGTGGTTCTACATCACCGAGCCGCGCGACACCAACTGGGTGGCGGCCCCCGAATTCCGATCCGGCATCCCCATGCGGCTTACCTCCTGGAAAGAGAAGGGCATGTCCTGGGGTTCGTCGGTGGAGCTGACCGGACTACAGAAATGTATCAGGAATATGATAAGCAAGAAGATCAAGCTTGTCAACGTGGTCCAAGGCATGCTCTTCTGCCGGATCCTCCCGTGTCAAAGTCAGGATTTCAACTTGTGGGAGTTCGACTCGGCCAAGCACCAGACGATGCGAGAGCTCTTCGACACGACGCACAAAGACGTCTGGAAGGTGCTGTTCAGGGGCGCTGAGGTACCTCCTCCTCTTACCGAGGATCGCGGACTCAGCGCGAAGCGTCCTGCCAATCCGGTAAGTCTTTTATATCTCGCAAAATGTTTCTTTGCCCATCATAATAGGGTGAGGGGTCTGAGCCTCCATGCCACTTTAACAGGATTAGGTAGCGACAGTGGAGCAGATCGTCTGTCCAGCCCCCCTGCCCGAAGATCCAGCAGATGCTCTCCTAACGGAGATGCTGGTCCCAGCGCCTTATGAGGCGCTGGAGAAAAAGGCCAAGAAGAAGGCCACGGGGACCAGGAAGGGTCTCCGGCGCAAGGTCATATGGACTCATCGTCCGAAAACACCGAAGCGCGCTCCTCCCATGAAAATGAGGAGGAGGAAGAGGAAAGTTCTCCCCCCCCCCCAGTCAGGGGAGACAAGAAAAGGAAGGCCGCCCCATCTGGGGAGGCAGAGGGGTCCAAGAAGGGAAGGACCCTCCTTCCAGACTGCTCCACAACAGCTGCTTTCAGTGACGAGGAGTGGTTGCCCAGGGACAAGCCCCTGGCGAAGTTGTAAGTATTCGGATACCATAATAGTTCTTGGTATGTTTTATTTCCTTGCTTCTTATCATGCCGAACATGATTATGCAGCCCATCCAAAGCCCACATCGACGTATCCTCTTCGGATGATTTGTTGGGCTCGTCGGCGATGAACAACGATTCACTCCCGACCGCCTCCTCCCCCCGCCCTACGGACGACGCCGAGGTGTTGTCTCAAAGGGCACTGAACCAAGGGGAGACAGCTCCAGAGGTGCCCCAAGGTGACATTCCGGGCGCTGGGCACAGGAGGGGCAAGACCCCCATGGGCCCTAATGCTGGGGGTGGCAAGTCTAGCCCCCAGCCGAATACTGCGCCAGAACCTCCAGTGGTTCCGGATTCTGTCAGGCGACCCCCTACCAAGGGGGGCAAGCCGTCTGTGACGATGAACTCTGTCAATTTGTTGGAAGCGCTTCGCGGCACTTCCATTGACGAAGAGCACCGCACTATCATGAGTGCGGTGGTCAAGAAGGTTCAGTCCGCCAAAAGCGGACTAACTGAAGCATGTGCCAGCCTCCTAACAGGCTTTGAGGTAAGTAATCAAATTATGAGGAAATATTATAGCATAGACAGTAGCCCCTGATGCTTTGTTTGGTGTTCGTAAAGAAATGCCGAACAGAGGATCAAA
This sequence comes from Aegilops longissima, assembly GCA_021605205.1. NCBI lineage: Eukaryota > Viridiplantae > Streptophyta > Magnoliopsida > Poales > Poaceae > Aegilops > Aegilops longissima. The sequence continues at coordinate 482,445,632 of CM038678.1, read as the reverse complement.
TAATAAGCACAAGAGTCTAATCAGAATATGTCTTATGTGAATAAGAAGGCTTCACTGCTGGCCGCTGCCGCTCGCACGGCAGAGGTCTCCGCACTGAAGCGGGACCTTGAGCGGTCCAAAGAAGAGCTCGGCCTTACCAAGAGGCAGCTGCAAGAGAACAAAGGTAAGTAATACCTCGTCTATTTATTGGTAAAGAAAAATGATTGTGAGATCATAGGATCGTCGTGAATTGTGCTAGGGGCCACGACCGAAGTGGAGGCCCTGAAGAAGGCGCTATCCGAGGCCGAAGGCAAAGCGGCTAAGGAGCGCGCCGAGCGCGAGAGGCAAGAGGCCCGAGTCGGCAAGGTGCAGCAAGAGCTCCAGGACTACGTCAAGAAGTACAAGTCCTTTGAGCGTGACTCTAAGACGCAAGAGTCCGAGCTTGCAAAGGCCCGCGAGAACGCACAAAATGCCAAGGCCGAAGCACAAAAGGACCTCCAAGAAATTGAGGCGGTTAAGAATATAGCGGCGGGTAAGGCATTCATTATGCAAAGCAAGCATGTGAAGGAAACTTTTCTTTTACTTACCCGAATTCGGAGCTCTCCAGGAGCGTTCGTAGATCTATCCCGCAGTGTGTCGGATGCCGCGGAGTTCTATCGGGCCGAGGAAGGGAGCTCGACAGAGAAGTTGTTCTGGTCTCAGTATACTGGGACCGAACATCCGGTGCCCTTGAGCGACCAGCTGAAGCAACGGGTCGAGCTTCACAAGGCGGCCGAACTGGCCATGAGGGGCCTCATAGTTCGGATGTGGCCTGGCAAGCCCCTGCCTGGCAGCTATTTCGGCCTGGTAAGGCGACTTGTGAACGCCTGCCCATGGCTGGAAGTCATAAAGCGGTCTGTCTGCATTGAGGGTGCACGCAGGGCTTTTGCCCGGGCGAAAGTGCACTGGGCGAAGGTGGACGCCGAAAAGCTGGTGAAGGAGGGGCCGCCGGAGCACAAGGAGCATCGCCACCCCAAAAAATATTATGACAGTGTCCTGAAGGGCGCTCGCCTTGTGGCGGAGGAATGCGCTAAGGATGTAATATTTGAATGAATGTACTCATGTGATCCTGTAAGATGAAAACGAGTTCATGTGCGCTATATAACGCTTTTTGATTTAAAATATTACCTTCTGTGTGGACGTTTATAAAATTTGAGAGTTGGAGAGTCGTCGGCTTCTGCCCCCATGTAACTAGTACTGAGGTGTTCGGGATAAACCTAATCACTCTTTATCCCAATTGTGGGTCCTTCGAAGGAGGTGTTCAGCACAACGAACCAGGCAATCGGACTATAAAGCTTTATCACTCTCACTTATCCATAGAAGTCTACAATTTTAAATTTTGGCGAAGCCCCTAGTATTCGGAGGGCTGAACTTGGGGCGCTATGTACGCCTAAGTCGGACAAGGCCGACTCCTCACCCGAAGCGGAAAAAAATCTTTAAGGATTTGAGACATCTCGAACAGCGACCAGCTCTCGCCGCATCATGACAGTCAGTTTTCGGATTTCTCTACTGAGGTGCTCGTCCGGAAGAACCGGGACACAATCGCAGTAGTTCTCCCAGTGCTACCTTAGCCAATATAGCGGAATGTAAGGTACCAAAACATGGGAGCCGGGCAAACCCAACTATTGACCCAAGACATGATTCGAAGCTGATGCATATAATGCTATAAGTTCGGGGTGCCGCATTGTCGAAAGTGTTCGGACTTTTCGTGCCGTGTTATGGGGTACACCGAAGCCCCTGGCGCACTGGCCGTACCAGAATGTACGAGTGCCATTTGTCGTAAGTAAGCAGACAAGGAAAAAGAAATGCAATAATAGGCTAACGCTATACAATGTTATTTAAATTATACGTCAAAGAGTAGGTGTACAATTAGTGCAATAAGCAAAAAATAGGACTATTTGACATGTCCTATCTAAGGGCAAGCTGCGTATGGGTATGTAAAACAGGTACATCGATCGTTAGCAGAGACCACATGGGAATTCTCTTGTACGTCAGAGCTTCTTGCTTCCTTGGTATTTCCTTCCCGTAATGGGCGGGCAATCAGACTGCCGGAAAGGGCTTCCAGAGAGTAAGGTCCTGAAAGAGAGAAAATGACAAAGGTATACGGCCCCTGTGGCGGTTAAGCCGCATTGTGGGACGTGTCATAACCGTGCCTCCGCCTATGCCCATGGTATCTTAAGTGCGTAGTTATTTACGCGCGACACAAATTTAGCCGCTTGACTGGGGTTGGGACGGAGGCCGAATTGCTAGGTGAGCTTTAAACGTGCCTGAAGATCCTCTTGCGGGGTACTCCGGATCTGCTTGAAGGTGTCTGGGGTCTTTTTCGCTGAATTGACGGTTTGCCTCATAAGGCTGCCTTGCGCTTCTGCTGAGAGGGCCGCAGTGTGCTCCTCTGTGCGGAGCGAGCGTTCTGTGTTTCCATTGACTGTTATGACCCCGCGAGGTCCTAGCATTTTGAGCTTGAGATATGCATAATGCGGTACAACATTGAATCTGGCAAATGCGGTTCGTCCGAGCAGTGCGTGATAGCCACTGCGGAAGGGTACGATATCGAAGACTAACTCCTCGATTCGGAAGTTGTCTGGAGATCCGAAGACCACTTCCAGTGTGATTGAGCCCGTGCAACAAGCCTCTACACCTGGGATGACACCTTTAAAGGTGGTTTTGGTGGGTTTGATCCTCGAGGGGTCTATACCCATTTTGCACACTGTATCCTGATAGAGCAGGTTCAGGCTGCTGCCGCCGTCCATAATGACTCGAGTGAGGTGAAATCCATCGATGATGGGGTCCAGGACCAAAGCGGCAGAACCGCCATGACGGATACTGGTGGGGTGGTCCCTGCGATCGAAGGTGATCGGACAAGAAGACCATGGGTTGAACTTTGGGGCGACTGGCTCCATCGCGTAAACATCCCTCAGTGCACGCTTCCGTTCCCGCTTGGGGATATGGGTTGCGTATATCATGTTTACCGTTTTCACTTGGGGAGGAAATTTCTTCTGTCCTCCTATGTTCGGTGGCTGGGGCTCCTTGTCATCGTCTCTATGCAGCCCCTTTTCCTGGTTTTTGGCATTCAACTTGCCGGCCTGTTTGAACACCCAGCATTTTCTGTTGGTGTGGTTGGCTGGTTTATCGGGGGTGCCGTGTATTTGACACGAACGATCGAGTATGCGGTCCAAGATGGACGGGCCCGGATTACTTCTTTTGAACGGCTTCTTCCACTGACCGGATTTAGAGCCACTGAATCCGGCATTAAATGCCATGTCTTCGGGGTTGTCGTTGTTACTATGGCGCTTGTGTTTGTTGCGGCGTGGCCTGCCGTCGCTATCTTTGGCATCTGAATTGCCGGGGTTTCTTGGTGTGCCGTTGCTGCGAGCCAGCCAGCTATCTCTCCCGACAAAAGCGGGTCATGAGTGTCGTGAGGGCTGCCATGGTCTTCGGCTTTTCTTGGCCGAGGTGACGGGCGAGCCACTCGTCACTGATGTTATGCTTAAATGCCGCTAAGGCCTCAGCATCTGGACAATCGACAATTTTTGAAATGCAATCTATTCCCACGTCACTCTTCTCATAACATATCTTGTTGGTTCTTTTTAGTTAGGAACCGGGTCCAAAATTTCCTGGTTGATTCTCCTGGCTGTTGGGTTATGTGGCTCAAGTCATCGGCATCCGGTGGTCGCACATAAGTGCCTTGGAAGTTGTCAAGGAATGCGTCCTCCAAATTCTCCCAACTACTTATGGAGTTTGCCGGCAGGCTATTGAGCCAATGCCGAGCAGTAGGGGTGGAAACGGATCGGATGCGGATCGGGTAGTGCTCTTACCACTTCCGTTTTCATTTTTGAAAATGAATACGAATGTGAATACGGATGTTATCGTATACGGATGCAGCTCGGATGTTATTCGAATATGGATACGTATCGGATGTTTTCTTGATTCGGAACGGATACGAATAATAGTGACATATTGCTTAAGTATATTAGACAATAGCCATATGACATGAAATAATTACCTTGTGACACACAATAAGTCAATGATAAATAGGTTTATGAATAAATACTATTGTAATGCATAATAATTTCTAAGTTTAATCATACAAAGAGTATTTTTTGACAACTTATTTGGCTTTTATGTTGGATAATTAGAATATTGGGGCTAGAATTTTGAAATTACCTCCCATAATCTTATTCGGATACGGATATATCCACTTCCATATCCATATTTGTGTCAAAACCTCATACCATATTTTATTTTTTATTTGGTAAATAAATTTGGATACGGATAATTTCCATTTCCATTTTGGTTCGGATGCGGATGTTTCGGATACGAATATGCATTTTCTCGAATATGAATATCGGATATTTCGGATTATCCGCTACCACTTTCCATCCCTACCGAGCAGGTCCTTTGAGTTTTAATGGGAGGTACTTGATGGCATGTAGATCGTCACCGCGGGCCATGTGAACGTGGACGAGGAAAACTTCAATCCATATTGCGGGGTCTGTTGTGCCATCGTATGATTCAATGTTCACGGGTTTAAAACCCTCTGGGAATTCGTGATCCATTACTTCATCAGTGAAGCATAGGGGGTGTGCGGCGCCTCTGTGCCAGGCTATATCACGACGCAGTTCATACGAGTCTTGCTTGCTGTATTCGGCCCGGCCGGATTTGCTTTTAGTATATCCGACGTGACGGTCATCGTCACGCGTTGGGACACGCCCTCGATCTTGTATGTCCTGCTTTGTTTTGCAATACGTCTTGCAGGTCCTGCGTGTTGCCCCGGGCCTTGGTATTTTTGTTTGACTGGCATCGGGGTGCGGGCTGGACCTTGGCCTGATATGCCGCTTTGTCTCAGCCACGAGGTGGCTGGTCAGCTGCATCATACGCAGGAGGCGTAGGCTTTAATGCTTCCTCCTCGAGTTGGGGTAGCAACCTGCGCTTTGGGTAACTTTTGGTTGGGCGCTCGAGTTCGTATTCCTCGGCCGCTAGGACCTCAGTCCATCTATCCGCTAGCTTATCTTGGTCAGCTCGAAGCTGCTGTTGCTTTTTCTTCAGGCTTTTCGCTGTGGCTATATGCTGGCGCTTGAAGTGCTCCTGTTCGATGGGATCCTCAGGCACGATAAATTCTTCATCACCGAGGCTCACCTCGTCTTCAGAGAGAGGCATGTAATTGTCATCCTCTGATTCTCCATCTGCTGTCTGTTCCTTAGGGCTAGCTTGCCCATCCTCCGGCTTGAGGCCTGGCTGGAGGGGATTGTCTTCGTCTTCGGCACTATCCGCGGAGTTATTGTTTCTTGTGCCACTGTCGCCGCTTTTGCTATGGCGGGACTTAGAGCGGCGTTGTTGACGCTGGTGCTTAGATTGCTTCTCGAGGGGATTATCCTCTATTTCCTTGCCATTGCCATCTTTGGGGGTGTCCACCATGTAAATATCATATGATGAGGTGGCAGTCCAGCGCCCTGTGGGTGGTGGTTCATGTTCTTCTCCTACATCGTCGTCCATGCCGTCGATGTCTTCGGAGCCGAAATCAAGCATGTCGGTTAGATCGTCGACAGTGGCTATTAAGTGGGTGGTGGGTGGGGAACGAATTTCTTCGTCGTCCGCTTCCCACTCAAACCGGACACAGTTCGGCCAAGGGCCTCCTGACAAGGAGAGAGACTTTAATGAATTTAGCACATTGCCCAAGGGTGAGTGCTGAAAGATATCCGTGGAGGAAAACTCCATGATCGGTGCCCAATCAGATTCGATAGGCACCGACACAAGCAGTTCGGGGCCCGCGGCCGGGGACGAATCCGATGGTTCGGCAGCACGGGTCTCGCAGGGGGTGAAGTCAGTATTCGGCTCTATCGCCACTGAGTGTGCGGCCTCCGTGGCGGCGTCCATCCACCCGTCCTTGGATGACGCAATCTTCTCCGGATTGAGGGTCGGAGTAGTCACAGGTGTGATCTCCCGAACATCGTCCGACGGCAGAGCTAAATCATGCTCGTCGTGACTGTGCAGCGCACCTGACATGGGCTCGAATCCATCAAAGATCAAGTCTCTGCGGATGTCAACAGTATAGTTTAAGCTTCCAAACCTGACCTGATGGCCTGGGCCGTAGCTTTCGATCTGCTCCAGATGGCCAAGCGAGTTGGCCCGCAGTGCGAAGCCGCCGAATACGAAGATCTGTCCGGGGAGAAAAACCTCACCCTGGATCGCATCATTACCGATGATCGAAGGAGCCATCAGGCCTTACGGTGACGGCACAGTGGAACTGTCAATGAAAGCACCAATGTCGGTGTCAAAACCGGCGGATCTCGGGTAGGGGTTCTCGAACTGTGCGTCTAAGGCGGATGGTAACAGGAGGTGGGGGACACAATGTTTACCCAGGTTCGGGCCCTCTAGATGGAGGTAATACCCTACTTCCTGCTTGATTGATATTGATGATATGAGTATTACAAGAGTTGATCTACCACGAGATCATAGAGGCTAAACCCTAGAAGTTTGCCTATATTATGATTGTTGTTGTCCTACGGACTAAACCCTCCGGTTTATATAAGCACCGGAGGCGGCTAGGGTTACACATAGTCGGTTACAAGGGAGGAGATCTACATATCTGAATTGCCAAGCTTGCCTTCCACGCCAAGGAGAGTCCCATCCGGACACGGGACGAAGTCTTCAATCTTGTGTCTTCATGGTCCAACAGTCCGGCCAAAGGATATAGTCCAGCTGTCCGAGGACCCCCTAATCCAGGACTCCCTCAATCATCGCTTCCTCATAGTTCGTAGGTTCATCATGGTCAAGTAACATGACCTCCAGAACAGGATTACCGTACCACTCAGGTGCGGATCTCACTCTGGTTGACCTACGAGGTTTGGTAGTAACTTGATCTGAAGTTACATGATCATCATCATTAGCTTCCTCACTAATTGGTGTAGGAGGCACAGGAACAGATTTCTGTGATGAACTACTTTCCAATAAGGGAGCAGGTACAGTTACCTCATCAAGTTCTACTTTCCTCCCACTCACTTCTTTCGAGAGAAACTTCTTCTCTAGAAAGGATCCATTCTTAGCAAAGAATGTCTTGCCTTTGGATCTGTGATAGAAGGTGTACCCAACTGTCTCCTTTGGGTATCCTATGAAGACACATTTCTCCAATTTGGGTTTGAGCTTATCAGGATGAAACTTTTTCACATAAGCATCGCAACCCCAAACTTTAAGAAACGACAACTTTGGTTTCTTGCCAAACCACATATCATACGGTGTCGTCTCAACAGATTTAGATGGTGCCCTTTTTAACATGAATGCAGTTGTCTCTAATGCATAACCCCAAAACGATAGTGGTAAATCCATAAGAAACATCATAGATTGCACTATATCCAATAAAGTACGGTTCTGACGTTCGGACACACCATTATGTTGTGGTATTCCAGGTGGCCTGAGTTGCAAAACTATTCCGCATTGTTTTAAATGAAGACCAAACTCGTAACTCAAATATTCTCCTCCACGATCAGATCGTAGAAACTTTATTCTCTTGTTACGATGATTTTCCACTTCACTCTGAAATTATATGAACTTTTCAAATGTTTCAGACTTATGTTTCATCAAGTAGATATACCCATATCTGCTATAATCATCTGTGAAGGTCAGAAAATAACGATACCCGCCACGAGCCTCAACACTCATCGGATCGCATACATCAGTATGTATTATTTCCAACAAGTCAGTTGTTCGCTCCATTGTTCCGGAGAACGGAGTCTTAGTCATCTTGCCCATAAGGCATGGTTCGCAAGCATCAAGTGATTCACAATCAAGTGATTCCATAATCCAATCAACATGGAGTTTCTTCATGCACTTTACACCAATATGACCTAAACGGTAGTGCCACAAATAATTTGCACTATAATTATTAACTTTGCATCTTTTGGCTTCAATATTATGAATATGTGTATCACTACGATCGAGATCCAACAAACCATTTTCATTGGGTGTATGACCATAGAAGGTTTTATTCATGTAAACAGAACAACAATTGTTCTCTAACTTAAATGAATAATTGTATTGCAATAAACATGATCAAATCATATTCATGCTCAACGCAAACACCAAATAACACTTATTTAGGTTCAACACTAATCCCGAAAGTATAGGGAGTGTGCGATGATGATCATATCATTCTTGGAACTACTTCCAACACACATCGTCACTTCACCCTTAACTAGTCTCTGTTCATTCTGCAACTCCTGTTTAAAGTCACTACTCTTAGCAACTGAACTAGTATCAAATACTGAGGGGTTGCTATAAACACTAGTAAAGTACACATCAAAAACATGTATATCCAATATACCTTTGTTCACCTTGCCATCCTTCTTATCCGCCAAATACTTGGGGCAGTTCCACTTCCAGTGACCAGTCCTTTGCAGTAGAAGCACTTAGCCTCAGGATTAGGTGACTTGGGCTTCTTCACTTGAGCAGCAACTTCCTTGTCATTCTTCTTGAAGTTCCCTTTATTCCCTTTGCCCTTTTCTTGAAACTAGTGGTCTTGTCAACCATCAAGACTTGGTGCTTTTCTTGATTTCTACCTTCATCGATTTCAGCATCACGAAGAGTTTGGGAATCGTTTCCGTTATCCCTTGCATATTATAGTTCATCACTAAGTTCTAGTAACTTGGTGATAGTGACTAGAGAACTTTGTCAATTACTATCTTATCTGGAAGATTAACTCCCACTTGATTCAAGCAATTGTAGTACTCAGACAATCTAAGCACATGCTCACTGGTTGAGCTATTCTCCTCCATCTTGTAGGCAAAGTACTTTTCAAAGGTCTAATACATTTCTACATGGGCATGAGTCTGAAATACTAATTTCAACTCTTGGAACATCTCATATGCTCCGTGGCATTTCAAAAATGCCTTTGAAGCCCCGATTCTAAGCGGTAAAGCATGGTGCACTAAACTATCAAGTAGTCATCATACCGAGCTTTTGTCAAAACGTTCAAAACGTCTGCATTTGCTCCTGCAATCGGTCTGTCACCTAGCGGTGCATCAAGGACATAATTCTTCTGTGCAGCAATGAGGATAATCCTCAGATCACGGATCCAATCTGCATTATTGATACTAACATATTTCAACTTAGTTTTCTCTAGGAACATATCAAAAATAAAACAGGGGAGCTAAACGCAAGCTATTGGTCTACAACATAGATATGCTAATAGTACCAGGACTAAGTTCATGATAAATTAAAGTTCAATTAATCATATTACTTAAGAACTCCCACTTAGATAGACATCCCTCTAGTCATCTAAATGATCACGTGATCCAAATCAACTAAACCATGTCCGATCATCATGTGAGATGGAGTAGTTTTCAATGGTGAACATCACTATGTTGATCATATCTACTATATGATTCACGCTCGACCTTTCGGTCTCCAGTGTTCCGAGGCCATATACGCATATGCTAGGCGCATCAAGTTTAACCTGAGTATTCCGCGTGTGCAAAACTATCTTGGCACCCGTTGTATATGAACGTAGAGCTTATCACACCCGATCATCACGTGGTGTCTCAGCATGAAGAACTTTCGCAACGGTGCATACTCAGGGAGAACACTTATACCTTGAAATTTAGTGAGAGATCATCTTATAATGCTACCGTCGATCTAAGCAAAATAAGATGCATAAAAGATAAACATCACATGCAATCAATATAAGTGATATGATATGGCCATCATCATCTTGTGCTTGTGATCTCCATCTCCAAAGCACTGTCATGATCACCATCGTCACCGGAGTGACACCTTGATCTCCATCATAGCATCGTTGTCGTCTCGCCAACTATTGCTTCTACGACTATCGCTACCTCTTAGTGATAAAGTAAAGCAATTACAGGGCCATTGCATTGCATACAATAAAGCGACAACCATATGGCTCCTGCCAGTTGCCGATAACTCAGTTACAAAACATGATCATCTCATACAATAAAATATAGCATCATGTCTTGACCATATCACATCACAACATGCCTTGCAAAAACAAGTTAGACGTCCTCTACTTTGTTGTTGCAAGTTTTACGTGGCTGCTACGGGCTGAGCAAGAACCGTTCTTACCTACGCATCAAAACCACAACGATATTTTGTCAAGTTAGTGCCGTTTTAACCTTCAACGAGGACCGGGCATAATCACACTCGGTTCAACTAAAGTTGGAGAAACTGACACCCGCCAGCCACCTGTGTGCAAAGCACGTCGGTAGAACCAGTCTCGCGTAAGCGTACGCGTAATGTCGGTCCGGGCCGCTTCATCCAACAATACCGCCAACCAAAGTATGACATCTTTGGTAAGCGGTATGACTTGTATCGCCCATAACTCACTTGTGTTCTACTCGTGCATATAACATCTATGCATAAACCTGGCTCGGATGCCACAGTTGGGGAACGTAGTAATTTCAAAAAAAATCCTACGCACACGCAAGATCATGGTGATGCATAGCAACGAGAGGGGAGAGTGTAATCTACGTACCCTCGTAGACCATAAGAGGAAGCGTTTATCAACGCGGTTGATGTAGTCGTACACCTTCATGATCCGTCCCGATCAAGTACCGAACGTACGGCACCTCCGTGTTCAGCACACGTTCAGCTCGATGACGTCCTCGCCTTCTTGATCCATCAAGAGGGGCAAAGTGTAACGCCCCGGATTCGATGCGCCAGGTGTCCGTCAGTTATTCGCCGTCTTTGCCATGTCATGTGCTTGCGTGTCTCTCTTGGCCATGTCATCATATGCATTTCATATCATGTCATCATGTGCATCTCATTTCGCATACGTGTTCGTCTCATGCATCCGAGCATTTTCCCCGTTGTCCGTTTTGCAATCCGGCACTCCTATGTCTCCCGGCGCCCCCTTTTACCTCTTTTCATGTGCGGGTGTCAAACGTTCTCGGAATGCCCCGAGGTTTGTCAAGCGGCCTTGGTATAGCACCGGTAGACCGCCTGTCAAGTTTCGGATCATTTGGAGATCGTTTGGTACTCCAACGGTTAACCGGGTAACCGCAAAAGCCTCTTTTGTGTTGCAGCCCAACACCCCTTTCTAAGTGACCCAAAACACACCAAACTCCCCTCCATGCTCTCGGTCGTTCGATCACGATCGCGTGGCCGAAAACCGCACCTCATTTGGACTCTCCTAGCTCCCTCTACCTATAAATATGTCCTCCCTCCAAATTGCGGTCAATCCACCTAACCCTAGCCTTCGTCCTCCTCCTTGGCCGGACACGTCCGGACCTCACGGACATGTCCGCCTCCACCTCACTCCGGCGAATCGCGCGCCTCCACGTCACCTCCGCCGCCTCCCTCCTCCACTCACCGCTCGCCACCTCAGCCTGGGCCGCGCCGCCCCCATCGCCGCCCGGCCGCGCGGGCCCATGAGCCCGTCCGCGGCCCTCCCGCCCGGTGCGGCGCCCGCCGCCTGGTGCCCTCCGGCGTCCCGCCGCTGCTTGGCGCTGCTGCCGCGCTGGCCCGGCCGCCCCGCGCCTCCAGCGGCCCGCCGTCGCGCCTCCGGCGGCGTCGCCTCGCCCGCTCCGCGCCTCCGCCGCCCGGCGTCCGGCGCTGCCGCCGCCGCCTCCCGTCGTGGCCGACCTCGCCTCGCCGTCGTCCGTCACGGAGTTCTCGCTGCTCCGCCCGCCGCCGGAGCCTCGCTGGCGCCCTCGTCGCCCAGCCGCCCGCTGCTGCGGCCGTCGCCTGCCAGCGCCCTTGCCGTGCCCCGCGCCCGTGCTCTCTCGCCGCGCCGCCCCCCAGCCGGTCGAGCTTCGCCGGCCGCCGCCCGAGCCCCTCGCGGACCCCGCCGCCACTGCCGTTCGGGCCCGCCCCGGCCCGATCCGCGGGTCCCTCGCCCGGATCCACCTCGCCGGACCCGATCCACTCCGCGTTGACTTTTTCCCTCGAGGTTGATTTCGTCTAAGTCCCAGATCTGCAGTAATTTTGTTGCATTTTCGTTACATCGTAACTCTGTCATCGTTGCTCCGTTTTGCGCGCGTAATATGTCAAAATGTTCGCCTCAAAGAGTAGATCATTTCATCTCATTGCATCATTTTAATTTGAGCTCATCTTGATGCCCGAAATGCTGTTAGAGGAGTGCTATGTGATGTTAGTTTCTGATTTTTATCAGAACTTGCACTTTTGTCATTTTTGCCATGATTGATGTGTGCATCCTATGGACTTGAGTCCTACATGTGTTTTGTAATATGCCATGTCCTATTTTCAGTGGTGCTTGCTATGTATTTTTGTGATCTATGTGGTGACTAGCACAAGCATGCAAACTAGGTGTCTTGTTGTTGCTGATTTCAGCCCTGTTTGCTGTTATTTTGATGCCATGTTTACTTGATGCTACCGAGAGATCCATGCATATTTTGAGATACTTCAGTAAGGATGTTTTGTAAAGCATATATTTCTCTATCCACCCATGCCCTTGTTTGCAATTATGGAGTAGTCTAGCTTGAGTCAATCGAGCTCTACTTTTGCTATCAAATGTTTCCTGGCAGATTGTATACATGTTATTCAATTTTGCCAAGCTTGTTGTGGTTGATCCGTATATGCTATGCTATTGTTCTTGCCATGTATGTATTCTATGTCATGTCTTCTTGATGTATGTATGCTTAGTTTATCATTTAAGGCTCTGTAGTGAGTGCATTGAGCTTGTAAACATGCCTTCTCGTTATCAGTTTTTGACATGCCATGTTGCTGAATCTGTTAACGAAACTTTCAATATTGACATGGGTGTTACTATATTTTCTGATCCTTTTTGGCTCATGGTCACTAAAGGACTTTTGATATATGCTTTGAGTAGATTCATGCCATGCCTTTGTTTGCCATGATAAGTTCCTGTAACATGTTGTTTCATAGCTCTAAACATTGCAACCTGATGTTGTTTCTGCCAATGCCTGAAACTGTTAATAGTTGCAATTTGCCATGTCATTTTGAGCATGTTCTAGTTGTTTCTGTAGGTAGCTCAGTTCTCATGTTTTGTAATTGCATTACCTGTACATCATGCCCATGCCTTTTGTTTCCATATTGAGGTCCTGTAGCATGTTGTTTTGATGCTTGCAATATGCCTATTTGCTGTTTTGGACAGCTTGTCCTTTAAACTTGTATTGTGTGTATGTGTTGAACCGTTGCTCCGTTTTGAGTGTGCTCTATATGAAACTTGCTTGATTTTGCATGTAGTTTCATATTATCATGTTGCATCCTTGTTTTGAGGTGTTTGCTTGATGTTTGTATGCATTTTGCACCAATGCCATGCTTATCTTGTTTTGCTCATATCTTCTAGGCCGTAGCTCCGAATCTAATGAACTTCATATGTAACTTGACTAGAATTTCGTGTAGATCATCGTGGTGCATATTAAATTGCTGTTTAACAACTTGAACATAATGTTTATTCAGATCTGGACCAATTTCGAAATTTGCATATGAGGACTTACCGGAATTGTTTTATGTTGTTTCAGGCCTCATTTAAACTTGCCTTGATGTGTTGTCCTTGTTTGCCTCATCTCTTGCCATGAGTAGCTTCATGTAGCTTTGTCATGCATCATGCTTGGTTGTGCATCATGTCTTGTTCATGTGTGGAGTGTTCACTATGTTGTGTGCTTCTTCTTGTTAGTTCCCGTTTCGTTGCGATCGTGAGGATTCGTTCGTCTACGCTTGGTTCGGCTTCATCAGTTCGTCTTCTTCATGGACTCGTTCTTCTTCCTTGCGGGATTTCAGGCAAGATGACCGCTACCCTGGATCTCACTACTATCATTGCTATGCTAGTTGCTTCGTTCTATCGCTATGCTGCGCTACCTATTACCTGTTTATCAAGCCATCCCAATTGCCATGTCAGTCTCTAACCTTTTGCACCCTTCCTAGCAAACCGTTGTTTGGCTATGTTACCGCTTTGCTCAGCCCCTCTTATAGCGTTGTTAGTTGCAGGTGAAGATGAAGTTTGTTCCTTGTTGGAACATGGAGATGTTGTTCCTTGTTGGAACATGTTTACTTGTTGGGATATCACAATACATCTTATTTAATTAATGCATCTATATACTTGGTAAAGGGTGGAAGGCTCGGCCTTATGCCTGGTGTTTTGTTCCACTCTTGCCGCCCTAGTTTCCGTCATATCGGTATTATGTTCCCGGATTTTTGCGTCCCTAACGCGGTCGGGTGATTTATGGGACCCCCTTGACAGTTCGCTTTGAATAAGACTTTTCCAGAAGGCCCAACATTGGTTTTACCATTTGCCTCACCACCACCTACTTTTCCTTGGAAGTCACTCTCTCGGGTCATCTTTATTCAGCCCCCGGCCAATGCTTGTCAAAGTGTTGGTCCAAACTAGAGTGCTTTGCAGCGCCACCTCAAGGAAACTTGAGGGCTGGTTTTAGTTGTACGGACTGCTCATCCGGTCGTGGCTCGGGACGAGATCTGCTGGCTACTACCGTGGTGTCGGCACGCCGGAGGTCTTGCTGGTCTTGTTTTATTGCTGTGAAATGTCTTGTAGCCGGATTCCGAGACTGATCGGGCTTCCGGGAGAAGGTCTATTCTTCGTTGATCGCGAGAGCTTATCATGGGCTAAGTTGGGACACCCTGCAGGGTTTGAACTTTCAAAGCCGTGCCTGCGGTTATGTGGCAGATGGGAATTTGTTAATGTCGGTTGTAGAAAACCCGAAGTTGATCTTAATTAAAATACACCAACCGTATGCGTAATCGTGAGTGTCTCTTTTCGGTTTGATCGAAGGAGAACACGGTTTCTGGGTTATGTCTGACGTAAGTAGGAGTTCAGGATCACTTCTTGATCATTACTAGTTGACGACCGTTCCTTTGTTTCTCTTCTCGCTCTCTTTTGCGTATGTTAGCCACCATATCATGCTTAGTCGCTGCTGCAACCTCACCACTTTACCCCTTCCTTTCCCTTTAAGCTTTGCTAGTCTTGATACCCATGGTAATGGGATTGCTGATTCCTCGTGGCTCACAGATTACTACACCACCAGTTGCAGGTACAGGTTTGCGATGATCATGACGTGAGAGCGATGTTTGCTTGTATTGGAGTTCTTCTTCTGCTTCTTCTTCGATCGGGGATAGGTTCGGTCGGCAGCTGGGCTAGCGAGGTGGATGTTGTTTGAGTTTCTGTTTATGTTTCATCCGTAGTCGGATGTTGATCTCTTGTATATGATGTTGATGTATTCTTGTGGCATTTGTGCCTTATGTATGTATCCCCATCTATTATGTAATGTTGATGTAATGATATCCACCTTGCAAAAGCGTTTCAATATGCGGGTCTATCCTTGGTGGGACCGTCGAGTTCCTTTTGGATAGGGTCGCATATTGGGCGTGACAAGTTGGTATCAGAGCCTCGACCGACCCTAGGAGCCCCCTTGATTGATCGTGTAGTTTGGCCGATGTTGAGTCTAGAATAAACTGTTTTATGAGTCTAGTTATATCGAGAGTAGGAATTCTTTTACTCCTCAGCCCCTTAAATGCCGCTCTCCGTAAGGAATCCTGACGTAGGTGTTTTGAACTACTCCTCTTCCCCTTCAAAATTTTTCTTTAGGATCACGCAGTTGGTTTTCCGATCGTTGTTCCTCTGCTCTTTTGTCCGGTGCATTTCTCGTCAAGTCGACTCGAGCCTCTTCATCGTTGAGTTCAATCCTCAGTTCTTCCTCCGACGTCGTTGTTTTTCCTTGTCCGAACTTGTCCTTGTTTTTCCCACCCGCCCTCCCTTCTTCGTCTCGGAACCGGAGTCCGTAATCGAGTATCCATCCTACTCGTGCGAAGTCTTTGCTTTCTTTCCTCAATTATTTCAACCGGTGTTTTCTCTTCAAATTATTCGTCGGTTCCCCTTCCATGTTGTCTTTGTTTTTCCCGCCCACCCACCCTCCTATTCCCGGAGTTCGAGTTCTTCCGACCATCAATTCCTTTCGTGTGGAGCCTCTTTAGTCTTCTCTCATTTATTTCAACGGGTGAATTCTTGTCTTGTTCGTCATTCTTCATTTCTTTTTCTTTCCGGTGCACTCAATAAAAGTTTTGAGGTTGATCATATTCTTTTCCTCGAAGTGTTTTTCCTGCTCGTTCATCTCTCGCCAGTTTATCCTTCCGGAGTTCGGAAGATATCTCAGGAGATTCGTCTGTGTTCCAATTAATCCGAGGTTGTCACCTCATCCTAATATTTCAACTGTTCCGGTGCATCATCTATCTGTTCAACATCCCTTTCCAACGGTGTTTTCTTTTTAGTGGGCCCTAACCCACAGGTCTTTTCCCAGGATCTTACCTGACTCTTTTAATTTTCCCCGGAGCTATTCTCAATTCTTTTCGGAATTTGATGTAAGTATGAATTTCATCAGTCAGATGCCATCCCCAAGATCGCTCCCAAATTCTTTTCATCTCGGGTTCTACTTTTCCTCTTTTTCATTATTCCGGAGTTATTCTCAAGTTCTTTTTGAAGTGTGACGTAAGAATGAATTTCATCAGTCACATGCCTTCTCCAAGATCGCTTTCAATTCTTTCCACTCTTGGCTCAACCTCTGTGTTTTTTTTCTTTCTTCCGGAGTATCTCATTAATTTTTGTGGTGTTTCTCGTCGTCCTTGAAGACCGAAGTAGAGTTTCTCTTAAATCTTGTCCGTTCTCCCGAAGATTCGTGGTTCTAGCTTCATGCTATCCTCTTGAATCATTCCATTTGTCAGAGATTCTTTTCTTTCCCATCCGGAGTATTTCAGAGTTGCTTTTCTGTTCGATCATCCGGAGGTCATCTTTTCGAATATTTCTTCGTTCCAAGTTTTCAGCTTCGTTCATCTCAATATTCTTCCGGGGCTTCCTTCAAGCATTCGTCAATCAGTTCGCGATCTCTTCGTTCTCTTGTCTCTAATTTTTCCCTCAAGTATCTTCGTGTTTCTAATTCTTCCCGGTGATTCATTCTCTTTCGTCAGGCATTTTCAAATTCTTACGGTGGTTCTTTCAGATTCTTTTTCCTCGACTATCATTTTAATTCATTCGTTCTATCCAATCTTACCGGTGGTTCATGAAGTCTGTCTCAAGTTCTGTGCTATCCCTTCTCAATCCTTTTTTCAAGAAGAATAAGTAAAATGCGAAATCCATTGTTGGTCATCAATTTAATTTGATGAAGGATAAGCATACAATAAATCTTATTCTTATTTCATCCAAGTGTTTAATCCTTTTCTTCGGAGTTTGTTCTTGAGGAATAAATTCTAGTTCCTAGTCTTTTCATCTTTTCATGTCCGGAGTTCAGTTTCCTCGACCATTTCGTCGGAACCTCCATCTTAATCATCGCAACGCTCATCTTATTCTTTCTTCCTTCATTCTATCTCATCATCCTTTTGTTACCGGAGTTCTTCATGGTGGTTCTTCAGGAGCTAATTCATTCTTCAGGAGTGCATCAAGATTCTTGTTGGAGGAATTCAAGTATCTTTTCTTCTCGCGTCTCGAAGTGCAAAGAATTCTTCATTTTCTTGGAAAGTGGAGTTTTGCATTCCTACGTTTTTCTCAGCTATTCAATCATTTCCGTTTGCGGTTGGTTATCACCTCATTAATTTCGAGATGTTTTCCATAAGTCCACAACAAGCTTATTCTTTCGTGGTTGATTTTCTCAAAAAACTCCGTTCAATCCTTCCTTCTAAGTTCTTTTCATTCAATTCTTTCAATTCTTCCGGAGGCATTGTGTTGTTCATCTCGTCAAGTTTCATTCCATCTTGTGAAGTTCGTGTTCTATTCCTCCATGTTTTAGCCGGAGTGCTGCATAAATCCTTTCAGTCCTATTCGTTTCTTTTCTCATTCTAACCACTCCGGTTAGAACGAGTGCTTTCATAGTCTATCTGATTCAGTGAGCTTTCGATTCTCGTCATTCTCGTTGTTCCTCTCTTCTTCTCGAGTGCTCTCGATTCTTTGCTTCTTCTTTTCAGTTCTTGTTTCACTTCATCCCTTTTCTCTTCCGTCTCGGTCCTAAGATCTCGGGACGAGATCTCTTGTTAGTGGAGGAGTGTTGTAACGCCCCGGATTCGATGCGCCAGGTGTCCGTCAGTTATTCGCCGTCTTTGCCATGTCATGTGCTTGCGTGTCTCTCTTGGCCATGTCATCATATGCATTTCATATCATGTCATCATGTGCATCTCATTTCGCATACGTGTTCGTCTCATGCATCCGAGCATTTTCCCCGTTGTCCGTTTTGCAATCCGGCACTCCTATGTCTCCCGGCGCCCCCTTTTACCTCTTTTCATGTGCGGGTGTCAAACGTTCTCGGAATGCCCCGAGGTTTGTCAAGCGGCCTTGGTATAGCACCGGTAGACCGCCTGTCAAGTTTCGGATCATTTGGAGATCGTTTGGTACTCCAACGGTTAACCGGGTAACCGCAAAAGCCTCTTTTGTGTTGCAGCCCAACACCCCTTTCTAAGTGACCCAAAACCCACCAAACTCCCCTCCATGCTCTCAGTCGTTCGATCACGATCGCGTGGCCGAAAACCGCACCTCATTTGGACTCTCCTAGCTCCCTCTACCTATAAATATGTCCTCCCCTCCGAAATTCGCGGTCAAATCCACCCTAACCCTAGCCTTCGTCCTCCTCCCGCAGCCGGACACGTCCGGACCCCGCCGGACATGTCCGCCCTCCACCTCACTCCGGCGAATCGCGCGCCTCCACGTCACCTCCGCCACCTCCCTCCTCCACTCACCGCCGCCACTCAGCTGGTCGCGCCGCCCACATCGCCGCCGCCGCCGCGGGCCCATGAGCCCGTCCGCTGCTGCCTCCGGCCCGGCAGGGCGCCCGCCGCTGGTGCCCTCCCGTCGTCCGCCCGCCTTCGCCGCGGCTGGCGCCGCCGCCGCCGGCAGCTGGGCGCGCCTCCGGCGGCCCGCCGTCGCGCCTCCGGCCGGCGTCCGGCCTGCCGCCGCCTCCCGTCGTGGCCGACCTCGCCTCGCCGTCGTCCGTCACGGAGCCCCTCGCCGGCTCCCGCCCGCCCCGGAGCCTCGCTGGCGCCCTCGTCGCCCTGCCGCCCGCTGCTGCGGCCGTCGCCTGCCAGCGCCCTGCTTGGCGGCCCCCGCGCCCGTGCTCTCGCCGGCGCGCCCTCCCGGCGGTCGAGCTCGCCGCGGCCGCCGCCCGAGCCCCTCGCGGACCCGCCGCCACTGCCGTTCGGGCCGCCCGGCCCGACCAGCTGGTCCCTCGCCCGGATCCACCTCGCCGGACCCGATCCACTCCGCGTTGACTTTTTCCCTCGAGGTTGATTTCGTCTAAGTCCCAGATCTGCAGTAATTTTGTTGCATTTTCGTTGCATCGTAACTCTGTCATCGTTGCTCCGTTTTGCGCGTGTAATATGTCAAAATGTTCGCCTCGAAGAGTAGATCATTTCATCTCATTGCATCATTTTCATTTGAGCTCATCTTGATGCCCGAAATTCTGTTAGAAGAGTGCTATGTGATGTTAGTTTCTGATTTTTATCAGAACTTGCACTTTTGTCATTTTTGCCATGATTGATGTGTGCATCCTATGGACTTGAGTCCTACATGTGTTTTGTAATATGCCATGTCCTCTTTCCAGTGGTGCTTGCTATGTATTTTTGTGATCTATGTGGTGACTAGCACAAGCATGCAAACTAGGTGTCTTGTTGTTGCTGATTTCAGCCCTGTTTGCTGTTATTTTGATGCCATGTTTACTTGATGCTACCGAGAGATCCATGCATATTTTGAGATACTTCAGTAAGGATGTTTTGTAAAGCATATCTTGCTCTATCCACCCATGCCCTTGTTTGCAATTATGGAGTAGTCTAGCTTGAGTCAATCGAGCTCTACTTTTGCTATCAAATGTTTCCTGGCAGATTGTATACATGTTATTCAATTTTGCCAAGCTTGTTGTGGTTGATCCGTATATGCTATGCTATTGTTCTTGCCATGTATGTATTCTATGCCATGTCTTGTTGATGTATGTATGCTTAGTTTATCATTTAAGGCTCTGTAGTGAGTGCATTGAGCTTGTAAACATGCCTTCTCGTTATCAGTTTTTGACATGCCATGTTGCTGAATCTGTTAACGAAACTTTCAATATTGACATGGGTGTTACTATATTTTCTGATCCTTTTTGGCTCATGGTCACTAAAGGACTTTTGATATATGCTTTGAGTAGATTCATGCCATGCCTTTGTTTGCCATGATAATTTCCTGTAACATGTTGTTTCATAGCTCTAAACATTGCAACCTGATGTTATTTCTGCCAATGCCTGAAACTGTTAATAGTTGCAATCTTGCCATGTCATTTTGAGCATGTTCTAGTTGTTTCTGGAGGTAGCTCAGTTCTCATTTTTTGTAATGCATTACCTGTACATCATGCCCATGCCTTTTGTTTCCATATTGAGGTCCTGTAGCATGTTGTTTTGATGCTTGCAATATGCCTAGTTGCTGTTTTGGACAGCTTGTCCTTTAAACTTGTATTGTGTGTATGTGTTGAACCGCTGTCCGCTTTTGAGTGTGCTCTATATGAAACTTGCTTGATTTTGCATGTAGTTTCATATTATCATGTTGCATCCTTGTTGTGAGGTGTTTTCTTGATGTTTGTATGCATTTTGCACCAATGCCATGCTTATCTTGTTTTGCTCATATCTTCTAGGCCGTAGCTCCGAATCTAATGAACTTCATATGTAACTTGACTAGAATTTCGTGTAGATCATCGTGGTGCATATTAAATTTCTGTTTAACAACTTGAACATAATGTTTATTCAGATCTGGACCAATTTCGAAATTTGCATATGAGGACTTACCGGAATTGTTTTATGTTGTTTCAGGCCTCATTTAAACTTGCCTTGATGTGTTGTCCTTGTTTGCCTCATCTCTTGCCATGAGTAGCTTCATGTAGCTTTGTCATGCATCATGCTTGGTTGTGCATCATGTCTTGTTCATGTGTGGAGTGTTCACTATGTTGTGTGCTTCTTCTTGTTAGTTCCGCTTGCTGCGATCGTGAGGATTCGTTCGTCTCACGCTTGGTTCGGCTTCATCGTTCGTCTTCTTCATGGACTCGTTCTTCTTCCTTGCGGGATTTCAGGCAAGATGACCGCTACCCTGGATCTCACTACTATCATTGCTATGCTAGTTGCTTCGTTCTATCGCTATGCTGCGCTACCTATTACCTGTTTATCAAGCCATCCCAATTGCCATGTCGGCCTCTAACCTTTTGCACCCTTCCTAGCAAACCGTTGTTTGGCTATGTTACCGCTTTGCTCAGCCCTCTTATAGCGTTGTTAGTTGCAGGTGAAGATGAAGTTTGTTCCTTGTTGAACATGGAGATGTTGTTCCTTGTTGGAACATGTTTACTTGTTGGGATATCACAATACATCTTATTTAATTAATGCATCTATATACTTGGTAAAGGGTGGAAGGCTCGGCCTTATGCCTGGTGTTTTGTTCCACTCTTGCCGCCCTAGTTTCCGTCATATCGGTATTATGTTCCCGGATTTTTGCGTCCCTAACGCGGTCGGGTGATTTATGGGACCCCCTTGACAGTTCGCTTTGAATAAGACTTCTCTAGCAAGGCCCAACATTGGTTTTACCATTTGCCTCACCACCACCTACTTTTCCCTTGGGAGTCGCTCTCTCGAGGGTCATCTTTATTCAGCCCCCCCGGGCCAATGCTTGTCAAAGTGTTGGTCCAAACTAGAGTGCTTTGCAGCGCCACCTCAAGGAAACTTGAGGGCTGGTTTTAGTTGTACGGACTGCTCATCCGGTCGTGGCTCAGGGACGAGATACGCTGCGGCTACTACTGTGGTGTCGGACGCCGGAGGTCTTGCTGGTCTTGTTTTATTGCTGTGAAATGTCTTGTAGCCGGATTCCGAGACTGATCGGGCTTCCGGGAGAAGGTCTATTCTTCGTTGATCGCGAGAGCTTATCATGGGCTAAGTTGGGACACCCTGTAGGGTTTGAACTTTCAAAGCCGTGCCGCGGTTATGTGGCAGATGGGAATTTGTTAATGTCCGGTTGTAGAAAACCGAAGTTGATCTTAATTAAAATACACCAACGTGTAGCGTAATCGTGAGTGTCTCTTTTCGGTTTGATCAAAAGGAGAACACGGTTTCGGGTTATGTCGACGTAAGTAGGAGTTCAGGATCACTTCTTGATCATTACTAGTTGACGACCGTTCCTTTGTTTCTCTTCTCGCTCTCTTTTATGTATGTTAGCCACCATATCATGCTTAGTCGCTGCTGCAACCTCACCACTTTACCCCTTCCTTTCCCTTTAAGCTTTGCTAGTCTTGATACCCATGGTAATGGGATTGTTGAGTCCTCGTGGCTCACAGATTACTACACCACCAGTTGCAGTGTACAGGTTTGCGATGATCATGACGTGAGAGCGATGTTTGCTTGTATTGGAGTTCTTCTTCCGCTTCTTCTTCGATCGGGGATAGGTTCCGGTCGGCAGCCTGGGCTAGCAGGGTGGATGTTGTTTGAGTTTCTGTTTATGTTTCATCCGTAGTCGGATGTTGATCTCTTGTATATGATGTTGATGTATTCTTGTGGCATTTGTGCCTTATGTATGTATCCCCATCTATTATGTAATGTTGATGTAATGATATCCACCTTGCAAAAGCGTTTCAATATGCGGGTCTATCCTTGGTGGGACCGTCGAGTTCCTTTTGGATAGGGTCGCATATTGGGCGTGACACAAAGTAGTAGATGAGTTCCGGCAGCATGACAGCGTGATGACGGTGTTGGTGAAGAACAATCTCCGCAGGGCTTTGCCTAAGCACTACGAAAACTATGACGGAGGATAAACTAGAGGGGACGGGGTTGCCGGCACGCGGCTTGGTGTTTCTTGATGTGTCTTTGGTGCTAGCCCTGCCCCTCTATTTATATGTTGAGTCCTGGGGTCGAAACTTGGAGTAAAAGCCTCCTCAAAGTCGGTTTTGCCTGAAAGGCAAGAGTCCTTCTCGGACTCCAGTACCAAATGCCACAATCCTTGGCGTCTGGCTGATACGTCTCCAACGTATCTATAATTTTTGATTGCTCCATGCTATATTATCTACTGTTTTGGGCAATATTGGGCTTTACTATCCACTTTTATATTATTTTTGGGACTAACCTATTAACCGGAGGCCCAGCCCAGAATTGCTATTTTTTGCCTATTTCATTGTTTCAAAGAAAAGGAATATCAAATGGAGTCCGATTGACCTGAAACTCCACGGAACTTATTTTTGGACAGAAGAAGCCCACGGAGTACCGGAAGTTCACCAGAGGAGTCCCGGGCTGCCCACGAGGGTGGGGGCGCGCCCACCCCCTAGGGCGTGCCCCCTACCTCGTGGACAGCTCAGAGGTCCATCAACGTACTTCTTTCACCCATATATACCCACGTACCCTAAAAACTTCAAAGGACAGAATAGATCGGGAGTTCCGCCGCCGCAAGCCTCTGTAGCCACCAAAAACCAATTGGGACCCTGTTTTGGCACCCTGCCGGAGGAGGGAACCCTCACTGGTGGCCATCTTCATCATCCCGGCGCTCTCCATGACGAGGAGGGAGTAGTTCACCCTCGGGGCAGAGGGTATGTACCAGTAGCTATGTGTTTGATCTCTCTCTCTCTCTCTCTCTCTCTCTCTCTCGTGTCTTGATTTGGAACGATCTTGATGTATCGCGAGCTTTGCTATTATAGTTGGATCTTATGTTTCTTCTCCCCCTCTACTCTCTTGTAATGAATTGAGTTTTCCCTTTGAAGTAATCTTATCAGATTGAGTCTTTAATGATTTGAGAACACTTGATGTATGTCTTGCCGTGTATGATCTGTGGTGACAATGGGATATCATGTGATTCACTTGATGTATGTTTTGGTGATCAACTTATGGTTCCACCCATGAACCTATGCATAGGGGTTGGCACACGTTTTCGTCTTGATTCTCCGGTAGAAACTTTGGGGCACTCTTTGAGGTTCTATGTGTTGGTTGAATAGATGAATCTGAGATTGTGTGATGCATATCGTATAATCATACCCACGGATACTTGAGGTGACATTGGAGTATCTAGGTGACATTAGGGTTTTGGTTGATTTGTGTATTAAGGTGTTATTCTAGTACGAACTCTAGGGCTGTTTGTGACACTTATAGGAATAGCCCAACGGATTGATTGGAAAGAATAACTTTGAGGTGGTTTCGTACTCTACCATAATCTCTTCATTTGTTTTCCGCTATTAGTGACTTAGGAGTGACTCTTTGTTGCATGTTGAGGGATAGTTATATGATCCAATTATGTTATTATTGTTGAGAGAACTTACACTAGTGAAAGTATGAACCCTAGGCCTTGTTTCCTATCATTGCAATACCGTTTACGCTCATTTTTATCATTATTTACCTTGTTGTTTTTATATTTTCAGATTACAAAAACCTATATCTACCAGCCATATTGCACTTGTATCACCATCTCTTCGCTGAACTAGTGCACCTATACAATTTACCATTGTATTGGGTGTGTTGGGGACACAAGAGACTCTTTGTTATTTGGTTGCAGGGTTGTTTGAGAGAGACCATCTTCATCCTACGCCTCCCACGGATTGATAAACCTTAGGTCATCCACTTGAGGGAAATTTGCTACTGTCCTACCAACCTCTGCACTTGGAGGCCCAACAACATCTACAAGAAGAAGGCTGTGTAGTAGACATCAAGCTCTTTTCTGGCGCCGTTGCCGGGGAGGCTAGGTAAGCAGCACTCACACCCCGTCAACTAAGCTCTTTTCTGGCGCCGTTGCCGGGGAGGTGAGCGCTTGAAGGTATATCTTTAGATCTTGCAATGAATCTTTTTGTTTCTTGTTTTAGCACTAGTTTAGTTTATAAAAGAAAACTACAAAAAATGGAATTGAGTTTGTCTCATACGCTTCATCTTTTTAATATCTTTCGTGAAAATGATGGAAAGGAAAATTGTGCTCAAGTGCTAGAAGAAGAATGCATTATAATGTTTGGCACTAAATGTTTATATGATGAGCATGATTGCAATGTTGCTAGTATGAACTCCTTGAATATCCATGGTACTAATGATGATTGCACTAGTTATGATGAAAATGTCTTCTATAAACATGTCAATTTTTGTGGATTGCATTGGGTTTGTAAGTACACACCAAATAGGTAAGATAGATATTGCAAGAGGCATAAGCACTTAGAAACTAAATTGTTGCAAGAAAGGCTAGATGATTGTGCTGAAAATTTAAATTTTCTTGGCCGTACTTGTGAACTTTGCAATGAACATGGTCATTTAAAGCTCCAATGCTATTTGTTTCATGATCAAGTCGTGTCCAAATATTGTGATAATTTGATTACCCTTGAGCATTGTAATGAACTTAGCTTGCTTATGGGTTGCGAAGAAATGAAACGTTTAACTAATTATCTTCCAGAATTCGCCCGTTAAAAACTTCTGGGCTTTGATCTAGAGAAGATTTATATGTATTGTGCGGTGAATTGCATTGAAAATCCTTATATTGCCAATTACATAAAGAAAAGAAAGAAAATAGAAGATGAAGAGAATACTAACGAAAGGGAAGAGACTTCCCAATATCCTCCTATTATTTCTTATGATGAATCAGGTAACGAGGAGGAGCCTTCTATTCAACCAATCTCATTAATAAGGAGCCCCAAAAAGAGGATTGAACCCACACATGATGTGGTAAAGAAAAAGAAAAGAAAAAGGAAGAGAGGTAAAAAGGAATCCCTCCCAAATAATGTTGCTCCTCTTATTGTTGTGCCTCATGAAAATGAATCAAAAATAATTGTGGAAGATGATACACTTGATGATGATCTCGTTGTGCCTATTGCTTGTTGTGATGATTATGATTGGGAAGATAATGATACTTCTTATGACCTTGAAAATCTTTTTGGCACTTGCTTGGAACAATATGATAATTGCTATACTATTGCTGCTATCCATACTATTAACGATGAGAGTGATTATGCTTATGATATGAAAAGGCCCAAGCTTGGGGATGCTATGTTTGATGAAGATGATGTTTTTTAAAAATATTTGCTGCAATTAATGTTTGTCCCAAGCTTGGGGATGCTATGTTTAATAATGATGATATTTTTAGCCTCCCAAGTTTTGATATGCAAAGTTGTTATGATGATAGCATGCCTTCTACCTATGATGATTATATTGATGAAAGTGGGTTTGGAAGAGTGTCAACTTTAGGAAGTAATGATCCCACTATTTTGGAGGATGTTGAATCTTATAATATTTATGAAAGTGGATTTGGAGAGGTCATGACTTTATTTAGTGATGTATCCACTATTTCGGAAGAGGTTTCAATTGATTATGATGAGAACAAAGTTGCTACTTATGATGATTATTGTGATGAAACTTATGCTATAAAGAGTAGTGAGGATTATATTTATAAAACTTGTCATGATTATGAGTACCCTTTCTCTGAACATTACTCTTTTAATGTGGAAACAATTTATAGTATTCAAGTCTCTTATGATACTCCCACTATTCCGAATGAGAAGAATTTTGCTTATGTGGAGAGTAATAAAATTCCTATGCTAGTAGATCATGAAAAGAATGCTTTAGGTGCTGGTTATATTGTTGAATTCATTCATGATGCTACTGAAAATTATTATGAGAGAGGATCATATGCTTCTACATATTGCAATAATATCAAGTTTCCTCTCTATGTGCTTAAAATCTTGAAGTTATGCTTGTTTTACCTTCCTATGCATGTTGATTCTTGTTCCCATAAGTTGTTTGCTCACAAAATACCTATGCATAGGAAGTGGGTTAGACTTAAATGTGCTAGTCATATTCTTCATGATGCTCTGTTTTTGTTTCAATTCTTATGTCTTATGTGAGCATCATTGAAATCACCATGCCTAGCTAGGAGCGTTAAACGATAGCGCTTGTTGGGAGGCAACCCAATTTTATTTTAGTTTCTTGCTTTTTGGTTCTGTTTAGGAATAAATAATCCATCTAGCTTCTGTTTAGATGTGGTTTTGTGTTTTAATTAGTGTTTGTGCCAAGTAGAACCTTTGGGAAGACTTGGGTGAAGTCTTTATGATCATGCTGTAAAAAACAGAAACTTTAGCGCTCACGAGATTAGCTTCAACTTTTTACTAGAGAGTGCTATTTAGTTGATTATTTTTGCAGATGATTACTAGAAAAATTCCTCAGGTCCACCAATTTATTTTAGGAATTTTTTTAATTCCAGAAGTTTGCGTTAGTTACAGATTACTACAGACTGTTCTGTTTTTGACAGATTCTGTTTTCATTGTGTTGCTTGCTTATTTTGATGAATCTATGGCTAGTAAAATAGTTTATAAACCATAGATATATTGGAATACAATAGGTTTAACACCAATATAAATAAATAATGCGTTCATTACTGTACCTTGAAGTGGTGTTTTGTTTTCTTTCGCTAACGGAGCTTACGATTTTTCTGTTAAGTTTTGTGTTGTGAAGTTTCAAGTTTTGGGTAAAGATTCGATGGACTATGGAATAAGGAGTGGCAAGAGCCTAAGCTTGGGGATGCCCAAGGCACCCCAAGGTAATATTCAAGGATAACCAAGCATCTAATCTTGGGGATGCCCCGGATGGCATCCCCTCTTTCGTCTTTGTTCATCGGTAACTTTACTTGGAGCTATATTTTATTCACCACATGATATGTGTTTTGCTTGGAGCGTCGTTTTATTTTCTTTAGCTTTGCTTTCTGTTTGAATAAAATACCAAGATCTGAAATTATTAAATGGGAGAGTCTTCATATAGTTGCATAATTATTCGACTACTCATTGATCTTCACTTATATCTTTCGAAGTAGTTTCTTGTTTGCTCTAGTACTTCACTTATATCTTTTAGAGCACGGTGGTGGATTTGTTTTATAGAAACTATTGATCTCTCATGCTTCACTTAGATTATTTTGAGAGTCTTAAACAGCATGGTAATGTGCTTAATCCTAATATGCTAGGTATTCAAGACTAGTAAAAACTTTCTTATGAGTGTGTTGAATACTAAGAGAAGTTTGATGCTTGGTGATTGTTTTGAGATATGGAGGTAATAATATCAAAGTCGTGCTAGTTGAGTAGTTGCGAATTTGAGAAATGCTTGTGTTGAAGTTTGCAAGTCCCGTAGCATGCACGTATGGTAAACGTTATGTAACAAATTTGAAACATGAGGTGTCATTTGACTGTCCTCCTTATGAGTGGCGGTCGGGGACGAGCGATGGTCTTTTCCTACCAATCTATCCCCCTAGGAGCATGCGCGTAGTACTTTGGTTTTTGATGGCTTGTAGATTTTTTCAATAAGTATATGAGTTCTTTATGACTAATGTTGAGTCCATGGATTATACGCACTCTCACCCTTCCATCATTGCTAGCCTCTTCGGTACCGTGCATTGCCCTTTCTCACATTGAGAGTTGGTGCAAACTTCGTCGGTGCATCCAAACCCCGTGATATGATACGCTCTTTCACAATAAACCTCCTTATATCTTCCTCAAAACAGCCACCATACCTACCTATTATGGCATTTCCGTAGCCATTCCGAGATATATTGACATGCAACTTTCCACCATACCGTTCTTCATGACACATTTATCATTGTCATATTGCTTAGCATGATCATGTAGTGGACATAGTATTTGTGGCAAAGCCACCGTTCATAATTCTTTAATACATGTCACTCTTGATTCATTGCATATCCCGGTACACTGCTGGAGGCATTCATATAGAGTCATACTTTGTTCTAGTATCGAGTTGTAATCATTGAATTGTAAATAAATATAAGTGTGATGATCGTCATTTAATAGAGCATTGTCCCAAAAAAATAAGAAGAGAAAGGCCAAAAAAAAAGAAGGCCCAAAAAATAAAAAAGGGGCAATGCTACTATCCTTTTTTTCCACACTTGTGCTTCAAAGTAGCACCATAATCTTCATGATAGAGAGTCTCTTGTTTTGTCACTTTCATATACTAGTGGGAATTTTTTATTATAGAACTTGGCTTGTATATTCCAACAATGGGCCTCCTCAAGTGCCCTAGGTCTTCGTGAGCAAGCAAGTTGGATGCACACCCACTTAGTTTCTTTTGTTGAGCTTTCATACATTTATAGCTCTAGTGCATCCGTTGCATGGCAATCCCTACTCCTTGCATTAACATCAATCGATGGGCATCTCCATAGCTCATTGATTAGCCTCGTTGATGTGAGACTTTCTCCTTTTTTGTCTTCTCCACATAACCCCCCTCATCATATTCTATTCCACCCATAGTGCTATATCCATGGCTCGCGCTTATGTATTGCGTGAAGGTTTATAAGTTTGAGATTACTAAAGTATGAAACAATTGCTTGGCTTGTCATCGGGGTTGTGCATGATGAGAGCATTCTTGTGTGACGAAAATGGAGCATGACTAAACTATATGATTTTGTAGGTATGCACTTTCTGTCAGCGTTCTGGGAACGGGGGTCCCCAGACTTGCCTGCCTGCGGCCTGCGGCGTGGCTCAAGTGGTGGCCCAGTGCGGCCCATCTTCATCAGCACAAGACTCAAGACCCTCGAGAGGGGCCAAGCCTCGCGGGGCGGATGACATAAGACTTCCTCAGGAGCGGCCTCGCCAGACAGGCTCGCGAGGAGGCGGAGAGATCAAGGCAGGGTACCTCGCGAGGTGCTCGTGATCCAAGCCATGACGATGGAGACCAGGCGGGCGCCGGCCTGCGCAGTGTCCTTGTTTCCTCTTTGGTGCAAAGGGGGCAAGCTCAGACATGGAGTACCGAGGCATCAAGCAAAGGTTGCCATTTCAGTACAGCGAGACCAAGACCAGCGGAGCAGCAGGATGGAGGTCACTGTGGAGCCCAAGACGGCGTCATCGCCAGTGCTTTTAGCAGCCGAAGACCAACTTTAGTCAGGATAAGTTGTACTAGATGTTCCCCTTTGAAATGGCCGTTGTTAGCGCCCTTCCCGCTCAATATTTGGGAAGAGGACCAGGGCCCCTATAAATAGAGCTAACCACCACCGTGGAGAGGGAATCGAAAAAGATCTGATAGAACCCTAGCCAGAGAGAGAGAGGCGATCGAACTCACCCAAGAAGTTCATCGCATTAGCTCAAGAACACCTCTCGCGAGGCTGTTCTTCCTTGTACTGTTCATCATCAGCCCCTGAGGAAATCCACCACACCACACATTGGAGTAGGGTATTACACCACATCAGTGGCTCGAACCAGTATAAATCTTGCGTCCCTTGTGTTGCTCATCGTTTTCAGCTTAGATCTTACGAGGCGATCGGACGTAGATCGGTAGGGGAGAGATATCCGTGCGCACCCCAGAGTTCAAACCTTAAGGGTCTGCCGGAACCCCACATACGACATTTGGCGCGCAAGGTAGGGGGTGCGTCAGAGCTCTCCCTTCCGTTGACCCGTTCTCCATCGGCACCGCACTTCGCCCTCATGGCGAGCAACGCACCACCCGCTCCAGCTGGCGATGCTGGCGCGGGAACCAGGGGCTCCGAGCCCTGGCCCCCGCCTTGACAGGTGCGGTGGCCGAACAAGTTCAAGCCGGACATGTCGCCGCGCTACGACGGTGCGGCCGACCCGCTGGCCTTCCTGCTGGCGTATGAAGAAGCCGTCCTCAAGGCCGGAGGCGACGACAAGGTCATGGCAAATTGGCTGCCCATGGCCCTCATCGGCGTCCCGCGCATGTGGCTGCTCCACCTGCCGGCGGCTTCCGTGGCCTCCTGGGAGGAGTTGCGCAACCTCTTCCTCGCCCATCATGTCGCGTTGGCACCCCTGGTCGTCGCAGCCATCCTAGGCGGATTGCAGGCACCACCTGCGATTCGCCACGTCAAGCCGTTCATCCTACAGATTGGCGCCGTCCTCAAGCACCGTGAAACCCCCCCCGGGCTGGGTGGTACCCAAGGCCGATCTGACCTTCAGCTCGGATGATCACCCCTCCAACACCGCCAGTTCGGGCGCACTCCCGATGCTATGCACCCCCACCATCTTCCAAGTGGCCGTCACCAGGACCCTCAACGACGGTGGTGTCGGCCTCAACATGCTCTCGATGGAGGCCTTCAGCCTCCTCCACGTACCGCCAGGGCGGCTTCAACCCAGCAAGCCCTTCTCGGGCATCGGAGGCGGTTCCACCGGCTCCCTGGGGCAGATCCGCCTCCCGGTGACCTTCGGCACCCACGACAACTTCCGCACGGAGCTGATCGACTTTGACATCGCCCCATCAGCCTTCCGTACAACGCCATCCTCGGCTACCCAGCCTTGGCCCAGTTCATGGCAGCGACTCACCCGGCGTACAACCTCATGAAGATGCGCGGGAGCAGCGGCGTCCTCACCGTGCCCGGGGACACACGGGATGCACTGCAAGCGCTAAAGCTTGCTTTCAAGACGGTCGCGGTGGCGCAGCCCGTCAGCGCAGATGCCCTCGAGCCCATGGGGGCTGCACCAGCTAAGAAGAAGCAGCTATTCACCCAAGACAAGGCGGAGACCAAGCAGGTACCGGTCGACGAGGATGGGCCCACGGGCGCCGCCTTCACCATAGGCGCCAACCTCGACCCTGAGCAGGAGGAGGCCTTGGTGAAGTTCCTGCGTGCAAACAAGGAGGTGTTTGCATGGGAAGCAGATCAGCTGGCAGGGGTCCCTAGAAATGTGATTGAGCGTCATCTCAACATGTGCCCCAACGTGCGCCCCGTGAAGCAGAAGGAAAGGCGACAGTCCACTGAGAAGCAGGCCTTCATCGTCCAAGAAACCCGCAAACTAGAGGCAGCGGGCATCATTCGCGAGGTCCGCTGTCCTGAATGGCTGGCCAACCCTGTTGTTGTGCCAAAAAAGGGAGGAAAGGAACGCATGTGCGTCGACTTCACCAACCTCAACAAGGCCTGCCCGCAGGATCCATTCCCGCTCCCTCGCATCGACCAGATCATTGACTCTACTGCCGAGTGTGACCTATTGTGCTTCCTGGATGCCTTCTTGGGCTATCACCAGATCAAGATGGCGGTAGAAGACGTGGAGAAAACGGCCTTCCTGACCCCGTGTGGAATGTACTGCTATACCTGCATGCCGTTTGGGTTGCGCAACGCAGGCGCGACCTTTCAGCGGCTGATGCACATCGCCTTGGGCCGGCAGCTCGGGAGAAACGCCGAAGCTTACGTCGATGACATTGTGGTGAAATCTCGGGAGGCAAAAACCTTGATACAGGACCTGGAAGAAACCTTCGCGAGCCTCCATGAAGTGGATCTGCGGCTCAATCCGGAGAAGTGTGTATTCGGAGTCCCCTCGGGCAAGCTCTTGGGCTTCCTTGTGTCTCACAGGGGCATCGAGGCTAACCCAGAGAAAGTCAAGGCAGTCGAAGACATGAGTCCGCTGAAGACCCTCAGAGAAATGCAGAAGCTGACCGGGCGTGTAACTGCGCTAGGATGCTTCATCCCCAAGCTGGGGGGGAGGGCACTGCCCTTCTTCAAGCTGATGAAGAATAAGGGCCCGTTCGAATGGACTGAAGAAGCCGACAAGGCATTCCAAGACCTCAAGAAGTACCTTACCAGCCCCCCGGTGATGGTAGCTCCGCGCCCTCAGGATCCCTTGGTGCTTTACCTTGTGGCCACCCCCTACTCTGCCAGCGCAGCCCTGGTGGCGGTTCGAGAGGAGCGCCAGGCCAAGGCCGTGCCAGCCGCCGCCCTGGCCGAAGCAGAGCAAAGCCAAGAAAGCCTCACGAAGACCATGGCGCAGCAGATAAGGACCAGCACCAGCAGGGGGACGCACCCGGAGCAGAGGAAGCCTTGCCAGGCGAACAAGCGCTGGGGCCACCATCGCCTCAACCTCCGGAAGATGCGGGCTGCGCCGGCACCCTCAACCACGTCGAGCACCCTATGTACACTACAAAAAAAGACACATCCGTGACATTTTGGGCCGAACGAAAAAAATTCTGTCATACATATGACACTTGTATGATGATAATCGTGAAAAACCCCGGTATCATCATAGATGTGGTGGGCTCCTACTTCTATGACAAAAAATCATGACAGAAAATGGGCTTTTCGTCCTGGGCGGGCCGGAGACGCAGCTGCATGACATTCTTTGGGCCGTCCATGACGGAAAAAACCGTGGTAGAAGCGAGGGGAGGAAAATTTCAGGAGTTCCTGTTACGGTGGGAGGTCGGGGGCGGCGATGCATCGTTCTCTTGTACACGTGACGCTGTGTGTGCGGCGTTAGCTCTAATCGAACCCGAAGCGAGGCGTTGGGCTCTAATCGAACCCGGCGATTGCCTGCAGGCTACGCGTTCTCGAACCCGAGTGATCGATCGATGGCTGTTAATCGAACCCGATCGAGCGATTCTTCGCCATCGCTGCTAATCAAGCCGATCGATGCTGCCTGGGATGAGCGATGAGCGTTGCGGGGGTTGGATGAATAGTGGCGGTGGCGCTGCCTCGGATGAACAGGACCCGTGGTGTGGTGGAGGGCTGGATGAGCGATGAGACGGTGGAGGGGTGCCCGTGGAGGGTGGTTGAACAGGACCCGTGGTGTGGAGGGCTGGATGAGCGATGAGACGGTGGAGGGGTGATTGAGCAAGAGCGGTGGAGTACGCGCGGTGGAGGCTGGATGAACAGGAGGCCGTGGAGGCTGGAGGAGGTCGACGGTAGCCCGTGGAGGCTGGAGGAGGTCGACGGTGGAGATGAATAGTATCCCGTGGAGTCCCGTTTTGCGGTACGCCACACCCCCTCCCGATGAACAGGACCCCTGTTTTGACCGTAGCGCTCCAACACAAATCCATTTCGTCCGTTTTGCGGTACGCCACACCCCTCCCGATCAACAGGACCCCCGTTTCGACCGTAGGAGGTCCGTTTAAATCCGCTTTGGCGGACGCCACACCCCTCCCGATCAACAGGACCCCGTTCCGAACGTAGGAGGTCCGTTTCCTCCGCTGTTCGGTATGCCAGGCCTCGTTTCCATCGCATGTTCCGTCCAAGCCCTCCCGATGAACACGACCACGCATTCCGTTCCGACCCAGCCGGTTGGCTCCCACGCGTTTCGTTGCCTCCCGATGAACACGACGCATTCCGTTGCCTCCCCATGAACACGACGCATTCCGCTGCCTCCCCATGAACACGACGATGACGATGTTTCTCCGTTCCGACCCAGCCATGTACACGAGCCCTGGCCGTACGTATGCGCGAGTAGGCGTTCGAGACCCCGCCCGTATGTATACATACGTGGCCGTATTTTCTTTCTTGCACCCTGGCCGTAGTACGTTCGTGTACATGCTACATGCGCGCCTCTACTACGACACGTGTTCGCCTCTACTACGACACGTGCGCGCCTCTACATCGACCAGTATGTACGTACACGTTCACGACCAGAATGACAACGCTACGTACGCTTCGACCAGGTGGGTCCCGATCGTGCACTTCCTTGCGTGCGAAGATGTAGCTGGTGGGTCCCAGCAATCGGGGCGAATTGTTTTTTGCCCGCACGCACTTCCTTGCGTGCGAAGATGTAGCTGGTGGGTCCCGGCAGTGGGGAAACATTTTTTCCCGAAATCGGTGGCCCGTCCGATGGGTCCCCGCTGTCGTGGAGGAATAATTATTTTGCACGTAATAAGGAGGCACTTCCTTGCTGCGGCCGTGGACCCACTGTCACCTCTCCACGCATGATCACGCCCGATGGAAGTCGCCTTGACCACGTTGACCACGCCGCGCCGAGAGCACCAGGCGGTGGACGACGGCGAGGCCTAGGAAGGGGACGACGCGAGCCGGGAAGACGCGGCGGTGGATGCCCACGCCGGAGAGGAGTACAAGGGTTCACCGGTTCGGGCTTGCCGCCGCCGCCATGAGAATAACAAGGGTGTGGGTGAGTGGAGTGGAGGGATGGCCGCCAGCGGTGGGAGTAGTATGGGCGGTGAGGCCTCCATGTAGCACAGCCGCCACGGAGGCAAGAGCAGCGACACGACCGGCGCTGCTTTGGGCGGCTGGAGCAAGAAGACCAGAGGTTGAAGAAGCACTACGGCCGTTGGATGGACATCGTACGGTCAGTCGAGCTAGAATCGTGCATATTGACTAAGCTGACAAAGCCCTTCGTCCCCGTCAACTTAGTAGGCCCACTATACTGGATCCCAGCTAGCAGGGGGAGTATTCATTTTTTTTGTGCATAATAAGGAGGCACTTCCTTGCGTGCGAAGATATAGCTGGTGGGTCCGAGCTGTCAGCGGTGGTAACATTTTTTTTGGGAAATACAGAGGCCCTTTCGGTGGGTCCCAGATGTCAGGTGGAGGAATCATTATTTTGCGCGTAATAAGGAGGCATTTCCTTGCGTGCGGCTGTGGAC
This sequence comes from Aegilops longissima, assembly GCA_021605205.1. Taxonomy (NCBI): domain Eukaryota; kingdom Viridiplantae; phylum Streptophyta; class Magnoliopsida; order Poales; family Poaceae; genus Aegilops; species Aegilops longissima. The sequence continues at coordinate 482,410,386 of CM038678.1, read as the reverse complement.
CCAGCTGTCGACCTCTCCACGTCTGATCCACTTCAGATGCATGTCGGTTGTTGACCATGTTGACCACGCCACGCCGAGAGCACCAGGGCGGTGGACGACGGCGAGGCCTAGGAAGGGAACGACACGGAGGCAGGTAAGACTCGGCAGTTGTTTTTGTTTCCCACGCGGAGGGGAGTAGGACTGTACAAGGGTTTACTGATTCGTCTGCCGTCGCCGGAGAATAACAGCAGGTGTGGGTGAGCAGAGGGATGGCTAGGCCAGCGATGGGAGTACGGTGGGGCGGTGAGGCTCTTGGGCAAAGACACCGGCATGGGAGGAGGGAGCAGCAGTCCCGATGGCGCTTGTTTGAGCGGTGGAGCAGGAAGAGCAGAGATTGAAGAAGACGACGGCCGTTGGATGGCCATCCACGATCATTGCTTGTCGCCAACCTTTTTAGGAAAGCCTCAAATCTGTGGAAAATAGCATACAACCCATCTGCCATTATTTCTAATAATTTACAGCCCATTTGCTAATTATTAAGGTTTTTTTGAGCCCATTTTCTTTTTGTTAGCATTATAGCCCATATTGTGGCCATGGTTAAAACATTATACGAATTTTTGCATATTTCGGTGCGGTCCGAACTGTTTTTAATCCCGAAATTTCGACTCACATTCAAACTGATTTTAAAAATAAATGTATATCAATATAAAATCCAACAAATTCTCCATGCATAAAAATTAATGTAATTTAAAATCTCGAAATGAAAAAAAGATATTTAAAACTAATTGCCGGTTTGATGTGTTTTAAAAATGTACAGCCCATTTCTCATTACTGATGGGCCATTTTCTCGGCCAGCCGAATGAAAGCTCTCCTCGTCTTGAAAGATTTGCAGCCCAACACGCCTGACAAAGCGACTTACTTGGCAAATCGCAAAAAAACTGGGCTGTGGCCGTGGACCCAGCTGTCAGCCCCTCCATGTACAGTACTCTTCCGATGGAAGTCGTTCCTTGACCACGTTGACCACGCCGCGTGGAGAGCACCACGGCGGTGGACGACGGCAAGGCCTAGGAAGGGGACAACGCGGAGCCAGGGAAGACGCGGCAGTGGAAGCCCGCGCGGAGAGGAGTACGAGGGTTCACTGGTTCGGCTGCAGTGTGAGGCTGTCGTCGCCGCAGGGCCTGGCCAGCGGTGGGACTAGTAGGGGGCGGTGAGGTCTCTGAGGCAACACAGCCGGCCACGGGAGGCAGGAGCATGCGGCACGACCGGCGCTGCTTTGAGCAGCTGGAGCAAGAAGACCAGAGGTTGAAGAAGCACAATGGCCGTTGGATGGACATCGTACGGTCACTGGAGCTAGAATCGTTCATATTGACTAAGTTGAGAAAGCCCTTCGTCCCCGTCAACTTAGTAGGCCCACAAGTCAGCCTCCCACCAAGGTGGGTCCCAGCTAGCCGGGGGAGTATTCATTTTTTTGTGCGTAATAAGGACGCACTTCCGGTGGGTCCGAGCTGACAGCGAGGTGAACGTTTTTTTTGCGAAATACGGTGGCCCGTCAGGTGGGTCCCAACAGTCAGGGGGCAAATGTTTTTTTCGCAAAATACGGTGGCCCGTCCAGTGGGTCCCTACTGTCAGTTGGAGGAATCATTATTTTCCGCGAAATAAGGCTAGCCATAGTGGGGGTAACATAAGTAGTATCATGTATTTAGGACTCGCAAACATGCTTATATGGCAGGCAATTAAAAGAGAGAGAGATGGTTATAGTAATGTAGGTAGATACTGTAACATAATAAATGTGATGCAAATATGTGTGATGCATGGCAATAAATGAGACTACATATGATACTAATCTATGATACTATGCACTATAAAGGTAGTAACATAGACTAGTAACATATGCATGTTACTAGTCTAAGTTACTCCCCACTATGACAAACCTAAGGAGGCACTTACTTGCTGCGGCCGTGGACCCAGCTGAGACTCTCCACGTACAGTATACTTCCGATGGAAGTAGTTCCTTGACCACGTTGACCTCGCCGCGATCCGTTGCATGCATGCGTCCATGGGCGTGGTGCGTCCCCACTATCAGCCTCTCACGTACAGTCATCTTCCGATGACTCTCGGTTGTTGACCACGTTGACCACACCATGCCGAGCCCACCCAGACTGGAACGACCCGGAGATGGGGAAGAAGGGGCAGTGGAGTTGCAGATGGAGAGGAGTAGGAAACTTCACTGGTTCGGGTGGGCGGCAGAAGCAGCTGGTGCCGCCACGGAGGCAGGAGCAAGAACAGAGGTTGAAGAAGGAGCACGGTTGTTGGATTAACATCCAACGGTCCAGCTGCTAGAATCATTTGTTGATTGTTGACAAAGCCGTGCGTACGCCCGCTTAGTAGGCCCACAAGTCAGTCACCGTCGAGCGGTCCCGGTATCAACGGATGAATAATTTTTTTCACAAAACAAGGAGGCACTTCCTTCCGTGCGAAGATACAACCGATGGGTCCAAGCTGTCAGGTGGAGGAAACAATTCTTTTCAGCTTAATAAGGAGGAACTTTCCTTGCGTGAGACCATGGACCTCGTGGGTCCCAGCCGTCAGGCTCTCCATGTACAGTCCTCTTCCGATGACTCTCATTTGTTGACTACACCGCACCGAACGCAGCGAGGCGGTGGACGACGGCGAGGCCCCGGACGGGAACGACTCGGAGATGGGAAAACGCGCCAGTGGAGCCACAGATTGAGAGCAGGAGAAGGGTTATAACTGGTTCTGTTGCGGCGTGGGGCTATAGTCTGTGGAGAATAACAGGAGGTGTCGAGGGGTGGAGGGATAGCCTGGCCGGCGGTGGGGTAGCGCTTCGCATTGATGCGTGCTAAGCAGAGCCGCTAGTCGCCGGAGGCCGGACCAGGCGGTCCCGGAAACGCTGGAGGAAGAATACGAGAGATTGAAGGTGCATGCCGGCCGTTGGATATAAATCCAATGGTTGTGGATGACACAATCATTTGTTGACCAAGTTGACAACGCCCTGCGTAGGCTTCGACCTATTGGCCCACATGTCAGCCTACAAAAATGTGGCATATATTTAACCCATGTTTTCTAGAATGTACAGTCCATTTGCTGGGCTGGGTGAACAAATAATTTCGCGTCAATCAGGCCCATTTATATTTTCTAAGAAATCCCAGCCCATTTGCACTTCCTTGAAATACACGTATTAGGTGGGCTCGTTATGTATATAATGTTATGTTAGAAGGAGCAATTAATATCAAAGAATAAACCAGAGAGGCACATTTTTTATATATACAATTAAGAAATTAGCGAGTTAGTGCTCAAAATAAAATGAGCGTTATTATTAAATTGGTCCTTAAAATCTTCGCAAGCTTTTGTGCATAATCACCAGGATTTTCCTTGCTCGTGAGTCAAAAACAACCAGGATTTTCCTTGCCAACTTCCGTTAAACATTTACTTTATATGTTAATAACATGTGGGATGTTTTTATAATGTATATATAAGTCTCTATAAAATATATGATAATAGTAATAATATAAATATATATAATGTGGTTAGAAGGGAAAACATAAATTGGACACATCATTACTTTTATAAGAGACCTGCGTTTTATACCCCACATTAGGCATACTAACAAGTTCACACACAAATACAACAGAAAAGGTAAACATTCATATCAAACTCAGGTTCACAGGACACGTTCATATTCATAGCCAACATTCACTATCAACAACTCAAACGATTCATATATACACAAGCTCAGCATATCAATGCATCCAAATGATTGATAGATCACACGACAATATTCATACATAATTCACAAAAAGATCCAGATATACACATGTTCAGTATGTCTATGCATCCAAATGATTGAGATCACAGCCAATATGATCCATGGACGAACTTTAATTGCCTGGGGTACAGACTGGTAAATGGTGTTCAATCGGAGGTACTTCTTGCTAAAATTAGTTCTTGTACGAGTAAACTCTCGAGTACATAAGAGGCAGCACAGACAATCTGAACTTTGCTTGTAGGTTTATCCTCAAATAGTGGCCTCGTGCCGAGGGAGATTTGAGCAACTTGGCCACTACTTTCATCCAACTAGTTTATGGCTCATCTTGGTCCACGTATCTCGCCAAAATTCTACATTGCGACGAGAAAGGAGGCGGTTGAGAAAATGAACCACCCAAATTTTTGTGCAGTTCAACTGAAATGGAGCATCCTTGGCATGCGGTGATTATGCCGATGAATATACGCGTCAACCAACTTGTCCGGAATCTTTAGACTCCATGCCATATAGTTCGCTACCATATGTGCCGATAACCAAAAGGCACAAGTTGGGACCAAAGATGGACTGCGTTTTTCTAGGCTATGCACCAAGCAATATTTTGGCGTTCACTCTCCTAATACTTGAGTTTGACAATTGGTTGACGCTGGTTGATACTCGAATGAATATAGGCACTTCTTGTCAACATCGATGCTTGTGCGAGGGAACTTTGGAGTACATAGCAGCAGCATAAGTACTGTCCATGTGATCATTTTGTGCAGTTCTCTGAAATCACCCGATGTAATGATTTGCTGCGAGTTCGGGCTCCAAATTACTCCTTTATGAAATCGGCAAACAGTAGCACAATACCAAATTACCAATACATATGACAGGCACAATAATCAGGATAAAGACCAGTACCAACATGTGTGAGGTAGCATATCAATTACTATTTCCTTTATTTCGAAGCCGAGATAAGCCAAGCGATCGACAAAGACAAAGGAATAAAGCAAGCGGAGATTAGTGACTGACAGGAAAGGACGGAAGCTGTCGAGGCAATGAAGCACCCAAAGTTTTTGTGCAGTTCCACCAAAATCGAGCATCCTTGTTGGCACATATATTGAGAGGGAGTGAGATTACTGTAATAGTGGGACTAGTTGATGAAACATACACTAACAAATAGAAGCACCCTCATTATCTTAATGGGTAAACTTAGCAACATAGTAGTCTTGCTTAAAGAGAGGTATTAGTTTATTTAATCAATGCCAATTAGCTCAACTCAACACTCAAAGCATTGCCATTTATCATAGGTTGCAAAACTTTAACGTGCAAAGATAAAGGAGTTTCTCATGACAGTAGCACGATACAAATAGAGATGACAGCAAACTAATATGGATGAAGGCCTTAGGCCTGTACCAACTGAGAAAAAAGCTTATTCATGTAGTCCCATAAGAGATGATAAAGCACTCTTTGGAATCACACAATAGTATATATTTTGTGAACTTCAAATGTATGATTGAAATCACTCTTGTTTACCAATCTTTGAGATTATATGGAAAGATTATCAAGAACTTCCAGAGAGTTAAAGCATCGGCTGGGATACAATTCATTGTATTGTCTTGTGTAGTTCCACTAAAATGTATGATTGGCACAACATGATCCCTGTTTGCACAAGTAGGAACAAGGTGAAACCTTCATTAGCTTAGTGAGAAAGGATAGGAAGACATTAGCATATTACTCAAACAGTAGCATCAAATTCATGATGGACAATACGCAAAACATTGCCTCATTGAACCAATGGCAATAAATTGACATGCAAAACAATAGCACTATTATGTCATGACACTAATAATATTCCCTCCCTGCTCCACCACATGATTCACCTCCATAGACAAACATACACACGTACATGATTCAACATAGGGTCCTACTAAAGATTTGTTGAACTCCAACAGGAAAATTAGGCAGTAATAAATTAGTGGTACTTTAGTACTCCTAATTAATTAAGTGAGACACAGAAGTGGAAGGGCTCTCGGAGGATCGTCTCACATGTAAGGTAGTCATTGCGGAGCCCTTGAATGGCCTCGACCGAGGCCTCAGCTTCAACAAGATCGCTTGGCACTGTTTATTCTTCTTCTTCTTCCTCTTCATGCTCGTTTCTCTTTCTCCTCACCAGGTTGGTGAAACCAAGCACATGATTGGCCTTCTAATTCAGAATTGGTTTTGTCGGTGAGGGAGTACAAGTGTACTAGTAAAAACAACATTATTTTCTCATGGCAGTGGAAAATAGAGATGAACACATGCATTAAATATCATTCTTACCTAAAGGAAGGTTATGACGCGTAATATGGATGATGAGGATTGGAACACAGATCTCCCTTTGTGCAGTTCCACCAAAATGAACCAACTGTTCCATTCTGACATTCCACTTAAACAGCACAAAAGTCACTTCTTTTAAGAAGTGTTTTGTGTAGTGCACCAAAAGGTCACAACAAGAACTGTGTGAATTGGATATCCTGTTTGCACAAAAAGGCACAGAGGAAACAGTCAGAGTCTCAAACAATTACAGGCAAAAACATTTGGCTAAACTTTTCATGGCTTATAACAGTGGCATGGCTTCATTTTTACCAGGGACATTAGATTAAGAACAACTAAATATTTTGTATAAGGGCATGGGACAGTGGGTGCACCAGCAGTCCAGCACCATGTACGTAAACAGGGGCATAAAGTGGTGATTCATAGTTCGTTGCCCCGAGAAACAAACATCCAAGAAACATATCTGGGTTGGTCCCATTTTTGTTCACTCTAGCCACCTACTCCTATGTTTGGATAGCAAATCTAGTCCTGGTCATACCACCGTGTACAGCGTTACCCCTATATTTCCCTTTTCGACCAAGAGGCCAGTTGGATGACCAGTCTGTACTACTTTCACCCCCTTTCCTTCCTGTTTGTACCAAGTCCGATGTACATACTAAATCCCCCCACCCCACTTTATTTCTTGTTTGAACAAAGTACTCCCTCCGTCCGGAATTACTTGTCATCAAAATGGATGTGTCTAGAACTAAAATACATCTAGATACATCCATTTCAATGACAAGTATTTTCGGACAGAGGGAGTACAAGATTCGACTCCATGAAGTAGCTTTACCTCTAACAATAGAAGAAAAAAATATGTAACTTGGACCATCCGGTCGAGAGGGGATGAGAGGTAGAAAATGATGCACATGCAGCGACGTAGCGAGCTGGGGAAGTAGAGCTAAGGCGGTTTCGAACGAAGATATACCTGAAGGTCGTCGGGATGTGGATAGGTGGGCGGCAGGAGGCGGATCCGCCTACGAGCAACGCAGCGAAGGATCGGAGGACCTCCAAGACCCGGCGGTCGGCCAGAGATAACGGTGCGGCCGGCAGTGGGTCTCCTCCCTCGCTGTCGATGACGGCCTAAACGCTGCCCCTCCTCCCCTTCACCGGCGGAGGGGGATACGTCTAGATCTGTAACCAGCGGTGAGGATAGAAAGCCAGTGTTTTTTGAAGGGAGAAAGACAGTGTTACCACCCCTATCTTATTTAGATCTGGAGAGGATGAGAGTGTGTGAATAGAGAAACCCTAGCAAGCAAGTGCGGAGGCTCCGGCCTATATATACGTAGTGGGGTAGTTTTCCTTTTTCACTCCATCAAAACAATCATTTAAAATTGTGTACTACTACATGCCAGGTCGCTTTTTTTTAGTTGTTGATTGTTTTTTGAGATAGCTACCCGCTTGTTCCAAGTGGTGTTACGGTGTGCCAGGTCGCACTTTGTATTGTTCAAGTCTGGTACTACAAGTCCCTCCATTAAATGAACAACCACCCCCTCGTAAAAATTGTGAACAAGCCCACGGCTAAAATTAGCGGGAACGTGGGTTGCCCCAACATGCATTATTATTTATATTTTCTACTCCCTCCGTTCCTAAATACAAGTCTTTTTTATTAGCCACACCTAAGACAAGAATTTTTTTATTAGGAGTGAACCCCACATGTCATAGACACAAAATTGTGGCAAGATTCCCTTAGGTAAGCCAAAGTGTGTCTAACAATTTGATCAACTCAGGTTAGGCAAGTGTGGGAAAAATAATGTGGCAACATAAGACAAACATAGTCACAATCCAAACAGCCCTGTAATTTTTTGTGACATGCATGATAATTTGGTTAGTTAAATTTATAGTCAAAATTTGGCAAGGTGCATCAAATCAACACATGCAAGTATCAAAAGGAAAGTCACGGCATGCATGCATGCATTGTACTCCCTCTGTTTCCAAATATAAGTCTTTTTAGAGATTGCAACAAGTGACTACATACGAGGCAGAATATGTCTACTCCTACATATTACGAAGTAGCCCATTTGAAATGTGTAAAAAGACTTATATCGAGTGCAGTGCTTTGATGTGTCGCGTCAACTCAGACAGACCGAGAAATTTGATTACTACAACGCCTCTCCCTTGCGGACTGAGCTCGGTGTTTGAATCGCACTGCCTTTGGTTGCATGACAGGAGGTCCAACCACCTGTTGGGCCCACCTGTCATAGACGCAAAAGGCAGGAGCAGTAAGTAGAAGCTTTCGCTACATGCTATCCCTCTCGCACGAGGTGGATGGACATGCAGCAGTGGATTCGATACTGTAGAAGTAGGAGTAACATCATTGTTCGTCTTCTCGAAGAGGCAAAGAGCCAAGCGCAACCCGAATGTGGCAGTTGCGAACGCTCGCGTGGTGCGGTTCCTTGGAGTACTAGCCAGGCTCTTGCATGAGACAAAATTGCTATTGTTTAACAATTAAACTCCATTATCCATTGGTTGATACTCATTCTCCATAGGTCCAGCGCTTAGCACCGTTTCCTCCTGGGGTCACCAATGTTTATTTGCTAATTAATAGCATTGCATGCAATGAACTAGCCATTGCAAGTCATTAAAAGCATGCACACCTCTCATCTCTTATTGGTTGATATGTCAAGAAACAAGAAACAAGGTAGAAGTTAATGCACCGCGCCTAGTAACATGCATATGTTACTCCCTCCGTCTAGGTGTGTAAGTCATCTTACGTTGTGCACCGCGACCAAGGAGGAAAGGAAAAATGAGAAAACTTAATGTCTTTTTGCTAATTAATAGCATTGCATGCAATGAACTAACCACTGCATGTCATGTTTGGCAGTCTCAAGTCATTGAAAGCATGAACGGCCCACATCTCTAATTGGTTGATATGTCACAAAACAAGAAACGAGGAGGGAGTTAATGTACGGTGCCTAAGTGTTTTGAGATTATTTGATTTTCGTAAGGTGACTTACATACCTAGACGGAGGGAGTACTAGTCTATGTTACTCCCTCCGTCTAGTTGTGTAAGTCATCTTACGAAAACCAAATAATCCCAAAACACTTAGGCGCGGTGCATTAACTTCTACCTCGTTCCTTGTTTCTTGACATATCAACCAATAAGAGATGTGGAGTGTGCATGCTTTTAATGACTTGAGACTATCAAACACGACATGCAGTGGTTAGTTCATTGCATGCAATGCCAATAGTTAGCAAATAAACATTAAGTTCTCTTGTTTTCCCCTCCTCCTTGGTCACGGTGCACAACCTAAGATGACTTATTCACCTAGACGGAGGGAGTACCACCTTCATAGTGGGGAGTAACATGTATGTAATAACATGCAAGCCATAATTTATTAAGATGTAGACTCATTTTTCCTTGGAATGTGTTATGTTACAGTAACATATTATGTTACTCCAACCATCTCTCTCCTCATTAAATACATGCCATGTAAGCAATTTTTTTTAGATGTGTTATGTTACTTGCTATGTTACTCCCACTATGACCAGCCTAAGTGTTTTGAGACTATTTGGTTTTCGTAAGATGACTTACACACCTAGACGGAGGGAGTAGTATAGCCTTGTAAACTGGAAAGGAGTATTTGCCTTTCTAGAGATTTCAACAAGTGACTAGACTATACCGTGTGCAGTACTCCCTCCCTTCCGGTTTATAGGGCTCAAATGTCAAATCTCATGAACCAAGGCATTTTGCAATTGGGGGAATGTATCTCGTACTTTACAAAACTACCCTAATTAAACTCATGCATTAATTACGTAGTTCTCTCGTTTTCCTCGCTGCCTTGGTCGTGGTGCACAATATTGAGCACTCCTATATGACTAGCCGCTCTATCTACATGCGGGACATTTCAAAGCATCCGGGCCCGCGTGCCATCCACCAAATCACAGCGAGGTGCTACAGTCGAGACTCACCTGTCACCCCGGTGTGGCCGTCATGACCCGTCGTATCACAAAACCCACACCTTTACCAGCAGTGGTAAGGTGGCCTCCAAGCTGGACTGGACGAAGCAACCATCATTTCACTGGAACGCTCGCTCAAGCCCTTTCTTCCCTTTCTTGAAGAAAACCTCACTGTGCTACTCACTTCGCCATTTTTCTTACAGATCGATGAAGGAAAGGTGGGCGAATCAGTTATGCTGCTATATTTTCATTCCAAGAATCTTCTTTTTATGAAGCACCAACCGATACTCACATCCTATTCTTTTCCCATTTTCATTGCGATTGTGGTTTCTTTTTGATTGCTTTTTGTTTGTCAGTTCATTGATGGATCACGGAGCACTAGGCAAAGAGTTGCGGCGGACAACCCTTTGGAGACAGCGATCTCGGGAAGCGAGCACCGACAAACGAGTTGACCATGTTGGCGGGCCAACCCATGGAGACGAAGAACTCCAAGAAACAAGCACCGCCAAAGAGTTGAGGACGTTGGCGGACGAAATCCTCAAAGAAAGTTGGAAGAACAGCAAGGGCCCCACCGTGCCTACCCGGGAACTCGATTGCCACCTATGTGAGGCTCAAGACCGAGTTTGAGGAGATAGTCGCCGTGAGAAGCAGCATTCCCCTGGCAAGGTGATGGCCCCCATCGAGGACGAGGAGATGGCCCCTGGAGGGATGAGATCCCCCGGTGAGCTGCACAAGGTAAAAAATAATGGCTTATTACCATAGTTGTGGTTTTTGATTATTTCAATGTGCTTGCTAATATGTTAGGGTTGTGCAGGTGTCGGTGGACGTCCTTGATGATTCCGATGTCGTGGCCCGTCCTGTTGGCATCGCCCCGGAGATCGATTCCGATGCCGCTGTCCATCCTGTGGACATCGCCCCAGAGATCGATTCCAATGTCGCGGTCAGTCCTGTGGACATCGCCCCAGAGATCGATTCCGATGTCGCGGTCAGTCATGTGGACATCGCCCTAGAAATCGATTCCCATGCCGCTGTTCGTGCTGTGGTCATTGCCCGAGAGATCGATGACAAGAAATAGTTGGTTGCGCTAATCCTTCAGGGTAGTTTGCATTGCCCTGTGTTTAATTACCAGAACAATGCGTGTTATCAAACCATCTTAGGGCTAGTGCACTGTCTTGTGTGGGAGGATCTTGCTACTTTTGTTTGATAGTGAATCATGCGATGAATCATGCGAACCCTCTCCGAGTTATGGAAACAGATGTATCCTCGCCAGCTTTTGATGTAATATATGGCATGCTTAGATGTAAGTTTGAACTGTTTATCATATCAGCAGGGCTTGTTTGATGATTCTTGGTGTTAGTAGGCAAGCTACTGTGCGAGCTATAGTACTTGCAAAACACTCACCGAAGAGAAACGTTGGGGCTAATGAGCTCGTGGTACGCTTATACTTATCCCTCGTCGATCGACCAATAGCCCTAGCTCCTAAAAATTGTAGGCTTAGAGATCGATCAGACAATAGTCGACATACATTCAGGCCTCATTTGGTTCATAGGGTAGGAAAATCGTAGCAAAAGTACAGAGAACGTGCAACACAAAATCATAGCAGTGCAGAGACATACTCCCTCCGTTCCAAAATAGATGACCTAGGCGGGCTAGTTTGGCCTAGTGGGTTTCAGTGATATGACATGGTACAATGCCGTCCAGTCTTCGCGTGTGGTAGCAGTATTGCGGGTACAGTGAGTTTTCTTGAAGAAGCGGAATTCAACGAAGTCATGATGGTTCCTTCGTCCGATTAACTTTGTGCATGGCAGGTGGACCGGGATAATTTTGTGCATGGCAGGTGGACCAGGATGGTCGACGTCCCACATGTCGGCGAATGAAAGTATTCTTTCTGATATAGTGGATGAGCAACGAGTATTCATTGTTTATTTTTGATGAAACCTATTGTCTCCACTATTACGACGGAGGAGTGTGAAACACGCAGCCAGTGAACTTGGCATGTGCACCACTCCCTCCTTCCTCATGTAATACTACCATAGTGTTGACTATAAGGTTACAAATTTTCTCACTCTCTCTATCTATTTCCTCTCAAATGTTTTTTACCTTTGTTTTTTAGACACAATTGTTTTTATGCCTCTTTTTAGAATTAGTTTTTTATACCTAGGAGCACGTGTAGAGGCGGGCTCCTGCAGATCCACTCCTTGACTTTGCGATGCTCTCTCTCCTCCACATAAGCGAGCTCGCCGAGAAGACAAGAGATGGTCTCTTAGCACAATATGTTTCACCGTGTTTTAGGAATAACTAGTTATTGAAGATAAGGCTAAGAGATGATCCATTGTACACATGTTTTTTGTCATCTCTAAATTACATGCAAGACTTATGATAAGACTATCTTATCAACCATTGTACATGCCCTTTATAGCCCAGAATTTTACCTGGTACTACTTGCTATGAATGCGGGCAGCTGGCCTCGAGGGGGGAGGAGGAGGTGGTGGGTGGGGAGGGTTTCAGTGGGCAGGCGGTAAGAAGCGGGCTTGGAAGCAGGTGCGGACTCCCGCACAGCCCACCTCACATTATCACCACATATTTCTTGGAGTCCGTGCACGGTAGGCGGGCGATCTATTCTCCCTCCCCCATCTCTCTCCTCTCAGCCGACGCCCGCCGAGCGATTAGATTTCGGCTATTGACGGTTTATTCAATTGGAGTCCCACATGTCAGTGAAAATGCAAGATAACGCATGTCCCCTCTGGTGAGCGGAGTGCGAGCCGGACTGTCGGGGGTGCGACGTGAATGCGACGCGTACGAGTTGTAAGTGTGCCGCCTTTTTCCTTTTGAACTTGCAAAGCGTAACATTTTCGTGCGATCGATTGATAGAAATCCAGAACAAAATGATGAGGCCGGTGCTTTCCCGCGTGTTAGGCGGGCTAGTTTGAGTGATATGACGTGCTACAGTGCCGTCCACTTGCTCCATTTTTATGTAAGCAAGAGTCTACACTCTTACATGGGAGGAGTGCGAAACACGGCGGATCTGATTTTGATCAAGGGATAACTGTTCCCTGCGAAATGATGGAGCACTGTTAGCGGTTATAGCATGATAGTTAGGGCATCTCCAGCGCTGGCCCTTAAATTTACACCGGCATCTGTCCGAGGACACTGATGGATGCCATCCAATGCTGCCCGCATACCTTTCGACAACTATATGAATTAACCGGACAAAATTCATGCAAACAAAGCAAATTTCAAATTGACTGGATGAAATTCATTACATTTCGAGAACTTTTCCTATAAACTGGACGAAATTCATTACATATTTTGCACAAACTGTACTAAAACCTATTGTAAACCTAATCTAAATGATCGCCGGGCCCCGACCACCATGTCCGGCCATAAACCCGAGAAAGCCGGCCATTGCCTTTGCCTCCTCCTTATCCGCCTCGATAACCTCCTCCTCCGGAGCACAAGGTTATGAAGATTTCCGCCTGCACGTCGCTGCCAAGCGGCTAAACGGCCGCTGATTTTTATCCCACCAAGCTTGGCGTTGACTGAGTGGAGGAGCGGTGGCCTTCCTGGGACCAGAGCGGTGGCGTCCTACCATGTACTACTCTTCCTCGCTGCCGGCTGCGCCCGCGCACGCGCGCCGGCTTTGTGGTCATGGTGATGGAGGGCGGCCGGGGGGGGGGAGCCGATGATCTCCTTCATCTGCTCATGCGAGAGTACGTCCAAGAGAGCTTTGGAGCGCGCCTGGAGCGGAGCCACCGATGTCCTTCGTATGCTCCTGCGACAGTACGTCCAAGAGAGCTTTGGAGTGCCCGGAGGCCATGGTTGGAGTGGTGCCAACAGAAGGAAGGGACCAGAGGAGAATGAGTGTGGGTCTTTGGCTATGGCTGGGAGCTGGGGCTCAAGTTAATATAGCCGGCGAATGGCAATGAGCCGCGGTAGACGGATGGACGGCTGGCACCAGAGTAGGTTCGTCGGCAGCCGTGGTGTCATTAACGCGGAGCAGTCGCTTGCACCGGGATGCCGCGCGGGTGGCGCTCTCTCGGTCGTCGCCGGCGCCAGTGAGAGGTCGCGTCGGGCATGAATGCGGATGCTGCTTCAGTGACTTAACCGCAGGTGCGTTGTCTCACTGACATGTGGGCCCAACGGGCATCAGGCCCGCATGTCAATGACACACCAACTGCACCTGCAGTTAAGGCCGGTGAATGCGGCATTGACGTTCTGGAGAGACTGTGATCATTTCAGGCGGGAAGCGCGCACTAGCGATGGAAGGGGTTTCGGTAGGCCAGGGCGGTTAGACGCCGGTGTGGTGGTAAAATGTGAACTCATGGATGATGAGCCTTTGAAGCGTATGCGGCACGTATTGACAACCAGGCGTCCATGCAACCGATCTTCTCACAAGCTAGCATTCGACGACCATGATTAGACACCACACAACCTTACATAACTTATGAATAATGGACGAATCGATCAGACACACACTCGTGTGCAGTGGCACTATGATCGCTTGCTCACGATAGTTCATACTCCGCACCATAGTACCCTCTCTAGCTAGGCTGTTTTATAGATTGTCGTTGTGATGGACGATATACATGAGCAAGGCGCCGAGTCACGAGTATGACCGTTGGTGTTGAGCCAGGTGAATACATGCTCGGTGTTTGCGGAGGCCTCCAGCAAACGTCTAAACAGTAATGTCACATACGCATAATTTTGGTTTTTATTTCTTTCTCCACTGACAGGTAGGCCCGCATAGATAGATAGATAAAGAACACGAGCTGATGAGGCGCATGCGGACTGTTTGACTGGTCAACCAGACAAATACGAAGCTATACGCCGAGCCAGTGACCATATAATCACCATATCTCGTATACAATGATCAAAGTGATCTATCAAGACAAGTTCAATGACCTCCAATGCATTTTTACTCGGTAATAAATGACCAGGATTGAAGGGGAATCCAAATTTCCTTTGTCTTCTGTCCTTGAGCTCTTGACAAACCAATGCACTTTACGGTTGTCCGGCCACTCCACCCCAGAGCTGTCACCAAGCGCCGTTCATGCCACCGCGCTGCACACTAACCGGTAAGGAAGCGATGGCATCCCACCGCGCCGAGTTCCTCGCTGCCCACGACCGCACACAGAATGGTAGGCAAGCGGTGGCATCCCGTCGTGCCGAGTTCATGGCCGCTCGCGACCTCACACCTATGTGGGCGGAATTTGAAGCTGCCAAGGCCGACTGGGCGGTAGAGCAAGAGGCGGCCAAAGCCGCATAGACGGAGCGGAAAAGTCAGAAAGCACTCAAGAAAAGAGAGGCCCGTCGCCGCAAGAAAGAAGAGGACGCACGCGCTGCTGCGGAGAGGTCGGCGAAGATCCAAGCACGGTGGGGTGTCGCCGACAAAGCCGGGAAGGAGAGCGACGGCGTCTGACCAGCATGTGAGAAGTAGTAGTACTAGTAGTTAGTGTGTGTATGCGTGTGCGAGTACGAGCATGTACCAAGACTACTAGTTACTACTGTAGTTTTTAGAGCAAATTATCAGTACATTAGCCTAGACTAAATGGAAAAATTCCTATCCTAAGCATCAAATGGCATCTCTTTCTCTATAGGAATTGAGATGCATGTCATCTCACTTCCTATGATTTTCATATTCCTATCCTATGAACGAAAAGAGGCCTATGTTGGAGTAACTCATCGAGCTAGCAGATCGCTGGTACAAGAGTTTTCTTCAAGAAGCGGAATTCAATGAAGTCATGATGGTTCCTTCGTCCGAGCAACTTCAAAGTGGGAAGTGGGCCTGTGATTTGACGGCTCATTAGTCATTGTTACTGCGGCGTGACGACCTGGGTGACTCTCCCTTGGATTTCTGCGTGCATGGCAAGTGGACCAGGATGGTCGACGTCCCACATGTTGGCGAACGGAAGTATTCTTTCCGACATCGAGGAGCAAGGAAACCGTGTGGTATAGTATCACTGCTGATTGGTTCGCAAAAAAATAGTATCGCTGCCTATTTATAATTATTTTTTATTTCTGATGAATGCTAGCGTTTCAACTCTTACGATGAAGGGTGCCAAACACCGCACGTGCTGGATGTCCCACACGTCAGCGAAAGGAGTGGGACATGAACAGCGTGGTAGAGCCCAGCGTAAAAAAAATAGTGTGGTAGAGCGTCTCCACTTCTGGGTCGGAAACCACACGTAGTAGTACTTAGTGGTATGAATGATACAAAGTGCGACCTGGAGAGAAAGACACGTCTAGTTGGAAGGTCTCGGGGCATACACGTAAACAAATATAAAAGTTAATATGTGCCTCCAACTAATATATTAGTAGTAGAGTACTTAGTCACGTACTCCATAACATCACCGTGCATTGCACGTACAACATTTAGTGGTAGTACGTAGTAAGAGACAAATGCCGCCCAAGAGTTCCCTTCTCGACCTACTTTTGGGTGTTTGGTAGAGTGTATGGAGGGTGCATGAGTCCACACTAGTTTAGCACAAATACACTAGAAGCATGCATGAAGAGGGGTGTTGAGTTGAGCATGCATGAAGAGGGAACAACTATGCTGAGACGAGAACGCAACCAAACACACCCTATATGCCACACATGTTCATACCATTTGTGCCTTTCTACTTCACTTGTTGCGCTACATTACTCAGGTTCGTACGTCCACTCCTGGGTACATGTCCGTCTCGTAGTTCCAGTCCCACGTGTTCTTCATATAGATGGAACGATCCTTACATAACACGTGCACCTTGATGCTAGATGTATCGCGTGTTGGCAAAAGGATGAACAAAGCTCATGTAAAAAAAATAGAGTGGAAGAACATAGATTCCGGACGACCGAGAAGGAGCAAGGAACCTTGTGGTGGAGCGTCTGCACTCATAATATTTAATATTATTCAGCGATATAAAATTAACAATCATCTCCACAGTGGACTGGAAGAGTATGAAACACGGCAGCCCAGTGTAGTTACATCATACTAGTACATGGCTAACCCACGCTATCACCATATTTCTTGGCTTACGTGCGACACCTATCCCTAGTACTCCCTCCGTCTAGGTGAATAAGTCATCTTAGGTTGTGCACTGTGACCAAGGAGGAGGGGAAAACGAGAGAGCTTAATGTATTTGCTAACTATTGGCATTGCATGCAATGAACTAACCACTGCATGTCATGTTTGATAGTCTCAAGTCATTAAAAGCATGCACACTCCACATCTCTTATTGGTTGATATGTCAAGAAACAAGGAACGAGGTAGAAGTTAATGCACCGCGCCTAAGTGTTTTGGATTATTTGGTTTTCGTAAGATGACTTACACACCTAGACGGAGGGAGTAATCCAGCAGCCAGTATCGCTTCTCCCTCCTCGTCTCTATATCAAAGTGCGGCGGGCTGGCATTTCTGCCGTCTATTGAGGTCGGTTAACTATCACATGTTAGCGACATGCCAAGAGCATTCTAAAAAAAATTCCTTTCACGTTCCGTTTTCAAAATAAAAAATCCTTTCACGCATTTAATTTGCCTATATGCTTTGAGCAACTTGCATGTCCTATCTGCTCCTATTTGATACTCTAACTTAGCTAGAGGTTAGACTAACTCATGACTAACCCTGAACTAATCAGTAGCCAAAGAGGTGTTTGGGTGACAGGTTAGATTGACAATAAATGCACTTCATGGAGAGAGAAAAGTGATTTTCGGTGGTCCCAATGAGATCTATCTCGATTAGCACCTCTTGGGTGGGATAGTTTTTTTGGTGGGTTGGTGCAACTTGCTCCAATTTAAACCCTCATGCTTGGATACTTTAGGGCTATTTGAGCCCCAACTAGCTCAAACTAACTCTAACCCATGGATCCAAACAGGGCTGTGGCGATCTCGACGCGGAGCGATCGCGTGCACCAGAAGCGGCGCTCTCTCGGCCGTCGTGCAAAGCCGGCCTTGATGAGAGGTCGCCTCCGCTCTGGCGGGCATTAATGCTGATCGACGCTCGAGGTGACGCTGACCGTTTCACGTGGGAAGCGCTACTGGCAAGGGAGTAGGAGTATAGGTTTTGAACCGTTTGGTGTAATCTTGGTAGTTTGCAAAACTACTCACTTATTGCACTCCGGTTTCCTAAGAAATTGTGGTAAAAATGTTACTCCACAGCCCGCTTCCCTTCTCCTTCCTCTTCCACCGCCACAAGCGTCCACGAAGCGACCGGTCAACCCTTATATAGGAGTGCTAGCACAAAAGATGCATGCATGACCACTAAAATTTCCATATTAAAGCGCCCGCTCCGTGAGAGTATGGCGTATGTTGTTACCTTGGCGGCCCATGGCTACCGGCAACGGCGACGTGAGAAGAAGCGGCGGGAGGGAATGAATGCAGCTACTGTTTGGGTTCGCCTTCCGGCTTAAATAAATGCGCAGCATCACGTGTACCCGCGGGTGCACAAATTGTAACATACGTGTCTGCTTAAGTGGGCGTCACGTAACTGGTGTGTGTGTGAGAGAGATTCTGAGAGACAGAGTGCGTGTATGCGACTCTACTCTTCGGACATGTACTCAACCTTTTGCATTGGGATATAAGTATAATGGTATTTACTTTAGCTAGTGATTTACGTGGCCATGTTAATGTGGTTGTGTCAAAAAAATGTCACTTCCAGCTCGTGATTTGCGTTATATAATTACAAGCAAGATTCTCGTGCATTGCACGGAACATCAATATGCATTTTTTTTACAAAACACTTGTTGTGATTGACCCATGCAGTAGTAATCCCATGTGTAAAAACTAATGATATCTCAAGAATTTTATCGAAAAACTGGTATCTCGAGAATGTCATCGAAAAAATGAAAGATGAGAGCTAAGGCGAGGAAGAGTGGAGCGTGGTGGTGACTGGTGGTCGGAATGGGCGGAGGCATGGGGATGGACAGTGCCGGCAGGCAGTAGCGGCCACCATGCATGCTAGATTGTTCCAGAGACTTATTCCTTTTTTAATTGCTGAGCAATGAGGTTGCGGGAGATAATGATGTGGAGAGAGGTGCGGGTATCTTTTGTAAAATTATCATAGTTTGCTTTCTATCCTCAGATATAGATCATACGGTATGTATTACAAGATGGCAGGCACACCATCACCGCCAACTCGTTTTTCTATAAGGGTACAGATGATACGTTTGGTGACTACTAAAGTAAAGTGGAATTTGTCCATGTTATGCAAGTAAATAAAGGTGATTGTTTATCATACGGGTAAGGTTGGATGAAGGGTGGTAGGAACAAATACTCCCCTAGAGCATGTGTGTGTGAGATGGAGTCTTAGTGTGTGTGTGTGTGTGTGTGTGTGTGTGTGTGCGCGCGTGCGTGTGTGTGTGTGTGTGAGAGAGAGAGAGGAGAGAGAGAGATGGAGTCTTAGTTTGTGTGTGTGTGAGAGAGAGATGGAGTCTTAGTGTGTGTGGGGGGGTGCGTGTGTGCGTGTGTGTGTGTACGTGTGTGTGTCGGGGGTTGGGTGCGACATATGCCAAAGGATGGCTTATCATGAAGGGGGCAAGTAGAACGTCGCGGTGCACAGAAGCAGGATGAGGCGAAGACATGCACGCCGTGAATCTTACCCAGCCTGGGGCTCTCGAGGAGATAACACCCCATTGCTGCTCTGCGGGGTCTCCGCATGATCACTATGGAAAAGTGAATACAAGATGCTCCTTGAGCTGTTGGGGTGAGGAAGGAGAAGGGCACGGCTAGCTCTTCTCTCCCTCTATGAGTGTGTCTAAAACTACTAGATTCCAACCCTTTGCATGGGTGCCCGGGGGTTTATAGGCCTACCCCGGGGGCCAACGGCAATAATCCAGTGAGTGCGGGTCCAAGCCGTCGATCTCTAAGTCGCCGTCTTCTCCGCCGACCTCTAGGGCCCGCCGACTAGTGGGCCCCATCGGCGGCTCCAACATGGGGCGACAGCCCTTGTCCTTGTGGCGGTCTTTGCCGCTGCAGATTCTGTAGCCGTGCTTCTAATGTGCGAGCTTGGTCATGGGGTCATGGCAGCAGATGCCGCCGCCGGGCGGGCGATCACTGTTGCCATTCCCCGTCTTGTCTAGTTAATGGCGCGTGGAGCCCGTGGGAGGGGCCGGCCGACTCCCGGAGGCCGACTCCATCGGGTCCGTCTTTGGGGTGCTCTCGCCGTCTTCGGTTCTCCGCTTGACAGCGGGTCCACCGTTGCCGGTCGTGCAGACGAGGCCATCGTGGGTACAGGAATCTGCCGCAGGGCTGATGTCGAGACAGCGTGCCAACAGATGCCGCGCGGACGGAGATCTCCGTCGATGGGCTCTGTGGCCATACCTGCCCTTTATGGGCGGGGCAGGGATGGCCGCAGGCGGCTTTATCCCATCCCGACCATAGTCGCTCGAGCAGGAGGTGGTTGGGGTCGTGGGCCGACTCCCGTGGCTTGACCTCGCTGGAGGTCGGCTGGCTTGGAGTCGGCTCGTCCGAGGCCGTCTCTGGGACTCGGCCTGAGAGGCGATCGGTGACTCTGTTGACTCTCTCAAGGCGGCTCTTTGTCTTGGGGTCTTGAGGCGCGATGCTGCCTCGATGTTTTGAAAGGTTCGAGGGCTCGGGTTTGCCTACCGTGGCCCATTACTCAACAATAGTCCCGAAGCTGGTGGCGCCGAGGGCAGCCTGTCGAGGCCTCGATAGCTTCATCCCTTTGATAGAAGAATCGGACTCGGCCCGCGTCTCCATCTGAGTCGGCCTTGCGAGGCCGTCTTGCTCTTCAAAGGTTTGAAGGTCGCGGCGGGATCCGGGCGGCGTGCTGATAAGCTTCCGGCAGCCGCCCGCTGCGGGCCGCCCGCGACGCCACGGCGCAGGCGATCTGCCAGCCCACGCGTGACAAGACAGGCCCGTCGGCGGGGCCGCCACTACCGTGCCCGCGGCGCAGCAGATCCGCTTCTGGTCGTGCGGCGGTTGGGCTCCACGCCGTTCTGCGCGCGATAGCGTCGTGGTTACCATCGTGAGGCGTGGGGGCGTGGCGCGATTAATCCCGCCCGCCCCTCGGCCGCAGCCTTGGCGCCTATAAGTAGGCGGGGAGGGAGGCGTGCGCGCGCTCTCTCATCCCCGCTCCCTGCCTCGTCTTCTTCCTCGTTCCACCGCGTCGAGCCTCGTTTCTTCCTCGCTCCACCGCGCCGAGCCTCGCCGCGCCGCAGAGATGAGCTCCTCATCCGCCGTCGCGCCTCCCACCGCGCGCTCCGGCGTGTGGGACGGCTCCATCATCGACGACGACATAATCGAATTCCTTCGTCAAACGCGCCGCATCCCCGGCAGCCACCTAGTGCGGACCCGCGCCGCGTCGGAGGGTGAAATCACGCCGGTGCCGGAGGAGGGCGAGCGGTGATTTTCTGCTCGCACCTCATGCGCGGGCTAGGGCTGCCGGCGAGCGGCTTCTTCCGCGCGTTCTTGGAGTTCTTCGGGCTCGGCCGCACCACCTCACCCCCAACACGGTGGTGCTGCTGGCCGCCTTCGCATCCTTATGCGAAGGTTTTCTAAAGTTCTCCCACCATCGAGTTGTGGGGGATTCTTCAAGCGGCTTCGGGACCCACGTCGCTCGCGTGCGGCTCAGTCTTGACACGTTCATCATCAGAGGAGGCGGTGCCGAGAACCCTTTCCTGCCACCACCCTCATCAAGTCGGTGAAGATGTGGCATCGTTCATACTTATACATCAAGAACTCGCCCCCGAAGGCGACTGGGTCAACTTGTCGCCCTACATGGGCGGCGAGCTGGTGGGCCGACCCACCAGCTGGTCCTATAGGGCCCGGACGCTAACTCCATGAGCAACGCCGCCGTCGTGCTCAGCGTAATGTCTGATCGGAGGGCCTGGTAGGGCAGAACTTGCTGGCCACCTTCATGGGCGCCGAGTTCTCCCTCTTCAAGGCCGACCTCATCTGATCCGCTAGATGGCGTCGCAGGGACAGCCGGCTGTGCTCCAGAGGACATGCCCCACGCGGAGGTGGTGGACACGGTGAACTTCTTGGCGAACTGCGACCTCACGGAGGAATGGCATTTCGGCAAGGAGCCATACTCGCTCGTCAATCCCCCGCCGTTGGTAAGTCGTTTCTTGCTTCTCTGTTTCCTTCTTTAGCCGGATCCGGCTCTTACTTTCCTTGGTCTTTTCTGACTTAGAATCCTCTCATGCCGCCCTCGACCGGCGCCGTGGGGCCGGCTCGTGAATTCGTCCCCGACCGGGCGGAGAGCGACGCCGACGACCCTGACTTGGGTGTGGCGGCAATGGAGGCCGACGCCGAGGGAGGGGGAGGGGCCGACGATCTCAGGCCTTCGGCCACCTTCGCCGACCGGCGGCGATGATGGCGTCGAAGGAAGTCGCCCCGCCGCCAGACAGAAGCCGGCCATCCAGCGCGAGCTCCTCCGCCGCCTTTGGGGGTCGAGGCGCGTGAAGAGGCACCGGCCGGGCCGAGTCAATAGCTGCCAGGCCAAGAAATTGAGGAGGCGGCCGCGACCAACGCTGAAGAAGCGGTCGAAGGCTAACCGCCCGTAAGGAGGTGAAGAAGCCACCGCTGGTCTCCAGCGTAAATTATTTTATTCTGTCTTGTTTCCTTCTGGTCCGTCTTGCCCGAAGTCTTCTCATGTCCTTTTTTCATCGGGGCTCCCTCACCTTGGAGAGGGTCGCCGCCTCCGTCATGGGGTCGGCGGAGACGTCCGCCAACATCGGCGGGTTGACCTCGCCCGCCCTCCGGGAGGCAACAGCAGTAATCGCAGGAGAAGCGCGACGAGGAGGAGGCTGCCCGTCAGAGAAGGCGGAGGCCGAAGGCGGCGGGCCGCCATCGCAGCAAAAAGGCGAGCCGAGGAGGCCGCGCCTCGGCCGGGCGCTGCTCGTCACTCCGCTGAGCTCAGGCGCCACCACCGCGGAGTTCATGGGGCGGTCGGAGGAGTCGGTGGTGAGGTCCCCGTCGCAGGAGGGAAGGCGGCGAGGTCTCTTCGCCGGGGCGGCCAGCGCCACCTCCGCCGCCTCCGCCAGATCCGAGATTGCGCGAGGCAAACAGCCGGGCGGACCCGCCTGTCACCCGTCGACCAACGACGAGGCCGTGCGCAGCGGTGCTTCTTCAAGTCGCCGCCCGGCGGGCGTCGTCTTGAGAAGGCGACCTCGGCGCCGCGCCAGAGACCCGGCGCCGCCATTTCGGCTATCCGACGCTGAGGCGACAAGCGCCGCGCCCATTGGGTGGGTGCGAGGAGGCGGCACGGGCCCGCTGAACACGGCGCTCCTGGACGTCCAAGTGAAGCTACGGGCTGAAGGCGACGCCCTCCAGAACCTTTCCAAGGCGCACCTGGCGTCGCGATCCGCCGTGCGGGTATGTTTCATTCGAATTTTCTCTTGATCTTCTCTGTAGAAGGCGTAGCACTCCACTGGTGTAATCCCGAGTTTCGGGCGGCTCTTTGCAAAGCGCCCGGAACTTTATTGCTTACTTCAAGTTTTTACCTATGTCCGGAATTCTTGTTACAGGAGTATCACAACCTCGCCTCGCCTTCAACGCAATGTTGAAGAACTGAACAAGCGGGCTCTTGACTGGCGAGCCGAGGTGAGTTTTCTTCTTGGGCGGTAGCTGGCGCTCCAGGCTGTAATCCCGAGATTCGGGCTGGCTCGCCGCTTGTGATCGGGCGGATCTTCCTGGCGACCTTCTTAATCAGCGACGATCCTTCTTCTTTTTATTCTTGAGTCCAACGCGCTCTCTGCGGGGCAACTAGGTGCGGCCGAGACCACCTTGCGCGCCAAAGAGGAGGAGGCGGCAAGCTCGCCGCATGAGCGCGACCTGCTGGCTACGCAGTTGGCGGGCAGAGGGAGCTGCTCAAAGGCGGCCTTGGCTGGCGGAGAAGAAAGAGGCCGCCTGCTGGCGAATTCGAGAGCGAAGGCTCCGCTGGACCGACTGGAAGCGCAGCTGACCTCCGGCTTCCATGAAATCGAAGATATCGTCGATGGTAAGTTTGCTTTACTTTCTCTTTTGGGTTGCCGACTGCGGGTTAAGCCCGGCTCCTTTTTTTCGACTTGCTTTTTCTTCTTCTTGGCAGACTTCTTCCCGGTCATACGCAGCGCCAATCAGGCCATCGAGGCCGAGCGCGAGGCGCGGAGGCGGAGTGGCGCTGAGATCCCAGCCAACGCCCGGACCCTTGACGAGCAGCTCCTCGAGCATTGAGGCTCGTCTCATGCCGGCACATTGATGCTGCACCGCTCTTGACGTGTGGTGCCCGGCGATTGCTGCCTGTGGCGGACATGCCGGTTCTGCGACTCCCTACCGGACCGCCGACCGGGTTGGAGGTCGCGCTTGGCGTCTTGAGGCTTGGAAGGGCTCCGTGGCTCGCTTGAGCTCGCCGAGCCCTCGAGTTAAATCAGCGTGGTATCGTGGCTCGACACTGGACCGGCTGGCGCGTTCGGTCGGCCCAGCGGAGCTGGCTGCTTGCGAGGGCGCCCTCGTCAGCGTCTGGCGGCGATCGCCGACTACATCGACACAGTGTCTTCGTCCCGAGCGGGCTGAAGACGGGGAAGCACCGCCGAGTGGTTCGATGAACCCGACTACGGCGAGGACTCGGCGGAGGTGATCGACTCCAGCACCGAGGATGAAGACGAGGCGGAGGACGGAGACGGCATGGAGGCGCCAGAAGACGGAGCGGGCGGCCAGCCTCAGCTCGACCGTGCCTCCAGGAATGAGTCGCGCCCATCTGAGCCAGGCGCTGCCAGAGACGATCAAACCGAGACTGCCCAGCCAGCCGCCTCGGCGCCTGACGCCGCCGCCACCTCCGGCCTTCCAACCCCATCCGCTGCTTCTTAGGCCGCTGCCTTGTCTTTATTTTATCTGTTTGCTAGTCTTTTGAAAGAACTTTGTTAATTCGCACAATTCCACCCGCGGGGTGTATTCTGAACCTCTGTTCGAAGATCCGGCCAAGGGCCTAAGTTTGTGTAAATATTATTCTAATTTCATGTTTCCTTGCTTATTGCTCTTGTGGCTTTTTCCTTTGCCGCCTTCCCTTAGATGCCGCCTTGCCCGTCGGGCAACCGCTCTGCGGATTGCCGTCTAGGTCAAGTGCTTGGCTACTTTGAGAAGGCAAGTACTTGGCCATTTTAGAGTCGTTTAAGCAAGTTGGGTAGAAAACGGCAAGCCGGCTTCTTAAGAGTCGGTTTCACGAAACGGGTTGGGAGCCGATTTAAACTATGTTTATGCTTTGGGTCCTTAGCCATTTTTTCGTAGGCGCCCATTTACCTTACTCCTGCCCACCAAGCAACAAGCTCATGAAGCTGCGGCTTTCGACAGAGGCGGCTTGGGCACCGCACGCTACTTGTCCGACTTCGTGAAGAACTTCATAGCTCAAAGGCGGCGAGTCCCCAGGCCGACTAGTCGAGCCCGTGCCAAACAGCATAATCAAAGGGTAACGTACTAAAGCCATAATTTTATCATACGATAACAAAGAGGGCAGTCCCCGAGCTGCGTCTCGGGGCGGAGTCTTGGTATTTCAAACACAAAAGGGTAGCGTGGTACATCTTGCATCAAGCAGTAAAATCTTTGGAGGAGATTCAGATTCCATGGCCGCCTCCGTCTCCTTGCGGAGTCATCCCTCTTGCATGCTCGGGCTTCGGCGCCGATCGTAGTAGGAGTCGTTGCTTGACACTTTATCGATGATGAATGGGCTTTCCCAAAGCGCCGACGGCTTGTGCTGGCCGGGTTGTTCGCTAGATCAGCCGGAGCACAAGGTCGCCCTCTAGGAATGATCTTGGCTTGACCTTCTTGTTGTAGTAGCGCGCGAGCTCTGCTGGTAGATCTTTGGACCGGTGAGTGCCAACAGCCGCCCTCTTCCAAAGCAGATCGACGCCGCCTTGACGTGCTTCTTCAGCCTTCCTCCTCGGTGTACATGGTGACTCGGGAGTCGAACTCTATATCCGTTGGGATGACGGCTTCGACACCGTGAGACGAGGAAGAAGGGTGTGAAGCCGCTGACTTGTTTGGAGTCGACGCAGACTCAGAGGACGGCTGGCAACTTCGTCAAGCCAAAGAGCCGCCGAACGCCCGATGGTTCGACCTACCGAGGCTTGATGCCGACAGGATGAGGCGTTCGTTTCGCTCCACCTGGCCGTTGGACTGCGGATGGGCAACGGACGCTAAGTCCAGTCGGATGCCCTGCGTCGCGCAGAAGCGGGCCAGGGCGCCTTTGGCGAAATTTGTGTCGTTGTCCGTGATGATGCTGTGTGGTACGCCGTACCGAGTCGTTATGTCGGCGATGAAAATCACTGCCGTAGGACCATTCAACTTCTTGATGGGTTTTGCTTCTATCCACTTGGTGAACTTGTCCACCGCGACAAGTAAGTGAGTTAAGGCCACCTCGTGCCGTCTTGAATGGTCCCACCATATCCAGCCCCTGACAAACAAAGGGCCAGGCGATGGGGATAGTCTTGAGCGCAAGCCGGGCTGAAGCGGCTTGGAGCGAACACCGCACCCCTTGCATTTTGAACTAATTCCTTGGCCTCTTCTAGGGCAGTTGGCTAGAAGAAACGTGTCGGAAGGCTTTGGCGACGAAAGTGCTCGAGGCTGCATGATGGCCGCTTTTCGCCTCGATGGATGTCTTCAAGGATTGCTTGGCCTTGCTCGATTCGATGCAGCTGGTAGACACCGTGACGCTGCGCGACCAACTCTCTATTGACTATAGTAGGCTGCCGCCGGCGCTGCACTTTGCCGAGCCAAGGTTTCATCAGTTGGTAGCTCTCCGCTTATTAAGAACTTCAGGATGGGCTGGGCCCATGAGGGTGCTGCTATTTCTTCGACTGCCAGTACTGCTACTTGGACGAGGGCGGCTGGGCTGGGAGGCGGGTGGTTGGAGTCTGCAGCAGCTTGCTGGGTTGAAGAAGTCCCCGGGCCGACTGGCGCAGTCCCCGGGCCGAGTACTGGAGTCTTCGCAATGGTCGCCGCAGTCCCCGGGCCGGGTTCTGAAGTCCCCAGGCCGGCTTTGACTGCCACGTTCTTGGGGGCGTCTGCAAGGATTCTTGTGTCGTCTGCTGAGGCTCTGGAGTCGGATCCGGCTTCTTCAGGGGGAGCCGGCACAAAAATGGAGTCGACTCTGGTGACGACTTGATGATGGCTTGAGAAGCGGCTGAAGGGCACGCCGGATGGTATTGCTCGACAGGTGGAACCGATTCTTGCCGTGGCATCTGCTTGGTCGTTGTCGTTTTGGCACGTGAGGAATTCGCATCCCTCAAAATATCCACTCAGCTGCTGTACCGTAAAGCGGTAGCTCGCGATATTTGCATCTTGGCGCCCTAGTCGCGGATGACTGTTGGACCACCAAGTCGAGATCGCCATAGCAGGATCCGCGAATGCCGAGCTCTTTGGCAAGCCGGAGCCCGTGGATGAGCGCCTCGATTCGGGCGACGTTGTTGGAGGCAGCGAAATGGATCTCGCAGCGCGATTTGAGCTTGTCGCCTTAGGGAAGTGAGGACCACGCGGCTCCCAAGCGGTGCACATCTTCGAGCCATCAAAGTGCATCCGCCAATGGGTGGAGTCGGCCGCGGCGAATCTTGGGTCTCGCCCAATCGGCGAGGAAGTCGGCCGGCGCTTGTGACTTGATGGCGGTGCGGGGCTGGTAAAAAGATGGTGTAGGGGCCAACTCTATGGCCCATTTTGCCACTCGCCTGAAGCATCTCGGCGTCCGATGATCTCGCTAGTGGGGCCGTGCAAACCACGGTGATTGGATGCTCTTGAAAGTAAGGCTTCAACTTCTTGGCGGCAAAGTGCACGCGTAACACATCTTCCGGTAGTGGGGGTAGTTACGCTTAGAGGTCGGCGGTACCTCAGGTAATACACTTGGTCTCTGGACAGTAGCGCCTTGCCTTCCTCCTTGCGCTCAACTACAATGATCAGGCTGACTACCTGGCTGGTGGCGGCAATATCTGAGGAGCATGGGCTGCTTTGGAGTCGGAGCCGACCAAAGGGGAGTAGTCAAGATTCTCTTCAAGCGGAGAAAAGTCGTCCGCTTTGAGTTCCATTCAAGAAGGTGGTCTTCTTCATAAGCTGGTACGGAGGAAGAGCTTTCTCACCCGACCGGTCGATGAATCGGTGATAGGCGCCAAGCAGCCGGTGAACTTCGCACATCTAGCGGTCGGCGGGTACTTCCATCCTCTCGATCGCCTTGATCTTCACGGGTTACACTCTATGCAGCGCCAGATACTGTGAAGCCAAGGAGCTGGCGGTGGTACTCGAAGGCGCATTTTTTCGGGTTGAGCTTGATCGGAATCGGCGCAGGTTTTCAAAGGTCTCTTTGAGGTCTTCCAACAGCGTTCCTCGCTTCTCCGTCTTCACCACCATGTCGCCCACGTAAGCGTATGGCGCTAAGTTGCTTGAGGAGGCACTTCGCATGCAACGCGAAAGGTGGCGCCGGCGTTCCTCGCCGAACGTCATGGTCGCAGCGAAGGCTCCAAATGGCGGATGAAGGCGGTCTTCAATCTGTCGGTCGGGTTCAGCTTGATCGGTGATATCCTGAATATGCATCTAAGAAGCTCAACAGCTCGCATCCCGCCGTGGAGTCTATCACTTGATCAATTCTTGGCGCAGCGAACGGGTCCTTAGGGCAGGCTTTGTTGAGGCTTGTGTAGTCAATACACATCCGCCATCGCTTGTTCTTCTTTAGTACCAAGACCGGTTTGCCAACCATTACGAAAGAAAACTTCCATGATGAAACCGCTGCGAGGAGCCGGGCTATCTCTTCTCCAACAACTCTTCTTTTTCTTCGACACAGGGCGCAAGGGCTGCCTCGACGGGCTTCACATCGATCGGATATGTAACTTGTGCTCGGCGAACTCCGCTTCGGTACACCTCGGCATGTCTTTGGGGGACCATGCGAAGATGTCCTGATTCTCACGGAGGAAATCGACGAGCTCGCTTTTCCTATTATTTGCCGAGGTTTGCACCTATGACAACGTGATTCGGTGCTCCGGTCCAAGGGTATCCTCTTGGTCTCTTTGGTCGGCTTGAATGAGCCCTCGACTTCGACTCCTTGGGGTCGGGCGATATCTTCTGGCTGCTTGCCGCCATTGCCACAACCCGATCCAGAGCCGCTTCTCACCGCGATCACTGTGGACTTGGCTAGCCGGGTTGCTTTCAGCACCGCACAGCGGACGACTTTCAGAAGTCGCTGCCACGGTCGAATCCCCTTGAGCTCGGCATCTTCATCTTGAGGTAGGCATAGTGGGGATCGCCATGAGCTTGGCCAAGGCAGGTCGCTGCAAGCAGGCATGGTAGGGCTTCGAGGTCCACCACTTGAACCAGACCGCTCTCGGTGAAGTGATCCTTGTCCCCAAAGAGGACGCCTATCAAAATCTTGCCAATCGGTGAGCAGGAAAGGCCGGGTACAATCCCGTGGAACACAGTCCGACTATGTTGAAGCTGGCTTTGCTTGATTCCTAGCTTCTCCATCATATCCTTGTACAGGATGTTGATGCTGCCGCCTCCGCTTATCAAGACTTTCGAGAAGCGAAGCGCCCACCTATCCGGGCAAGGGTGGCTCCCAAGACCGTATGAGGAGCCCGGATTCGCATCACCGGGTGATAAGCACGGCTCCAGCCTAATGGGTTTCTCGGACAGTGCATGAATTCGGGGTATCCGATGCTATCAGATTCACTTCTTGCCGCCGCTGTCCGCGGGCGATCATCACCATTACCGGTAAACACGACATAGGCGCCTGCGGCTCTTCCGGTAATCGTTTTGTATCGCTGCCGACCGGCATGACACCGGCTGCCGGGGGTGGTGGAGGCGGCGGCCCAAGAAAGCGGAGGAGGGCAAGGCCGTCTCCCTTGGCGATCCTGGTGAGCCAATGGCACTTCCGAGTGGTGTGATTTGACGGCTTCGCGCTGCTGTGGAACTTGCAGGGTCCGTCCAGAGTCTGCTCATAAGAGAAGGCCGGCAACCAGTTGGACTTGCCGCTTTTCGCTGGCCTAGGTGAGGCTGCCCTCCGCCGCTGGTTCGATCTGCCGCCACCGCCGGCCAAGAAGCCGCGGGCCTTGCGCTTATGATCATTCTCGTTAGCTGCCGCCGATCGGGCGCCGCCACCGGAGTTCGGGAGCATGAGGAGCTACTTTGCCGGGCCAGCATCGACTTCGATCTCCGACTTCATGGAGGAGTCGGCTGTATGCATTTGTCCGCTATGACCAGCAGCTCGTCGAGGGTCTCCTCCTGCCTGCCGCAAAGGAGCTTGTGCTTGAGGAGGGTGCCTTCGCACCCGGGCGGTGAAGTACTCGATTGCCTCACTCGTGCACTCCTTCGCAGGAGTTCCGGAGCTCGCCCAGCGCAGGAGGTAGTCGCGAGTAGACTGCTAGCCTTGCACGCACAAGGACAGCCGACGAGGCTTGGGAGGTCGCTTGTATGTGCTCGTGAAGTTGCGGACGAAGGCCTCGGTGAAGTCGACCCAGCTATTGATGCTGCGGGCTTCAAGATGTTCAACCATGTCCGCCGTGCCCTCGGAGCATGAGGGGAATATACTTACGGCAACGCGCTTGTTGCCGCTCGCTTATGCCGACGGCCGTGGAATAGTCCATGGCCAGTCCTCCGCTTCACGGAGCCGTGTATTTGGGTGTGTCTGGGAGTGTGAATCTGCTGGAAGGGCTCGCCTTGATGCGAGGTCCGAAACAGGGCGGGCCCAACTCGCCTTCTTCTTCTAGCACCAGTGGATCGTGGAGTCGCCGATCCGGTGGGGGCGCCGTTTTCCGATTTCTCTCGGCGGCAAGGCGGTCGCCGAGTTGATGCTCGACGGGTGGCGGGAGACTCGCTTTTCTCAAGGGAGGAGGAGGCTGATAGTCGCCCCGCCGCTTCCATCGCTTCTTGGGCGGCCGCTTCGCCGCGGCCGATGGAGATGTGAGTCCGCTATGGCCGACAGCCGGATCTCTTGTTCTTTTTCCGCGGACGCCGCCACCGGGCGTCCGAGATGTCGCGCTTTGATCTCGGCGAGGAGGCAAGTCGCGCAGTTGTCGCCGTGGCGCCTCCGCGCGGCGGCAGCCGTTTTGCTGGTTTTGCGCGCGGCCGCGACGAGGAGTTGCCGGACTCGCTCCGTTATCAGCGGCGCCTCGCCTCGGTTATCCAGCTTCGCTCGCCGCCGCCGGGCAGCGCGAATGTTCTCCGCAGCGTGGCGCATACAGTGGCGATCGCCTCAAACAGATCGGGCGATGGTCAAGGCTGCCAGCCGGACCGCCGCTTAGGCGTTTAGGCTGGGCCGAGCCGGGCGAAGGGCCCACGCTACGATCCATCTCAGGCTGATAGGCTTCCGGCTGCCGCCTCATGCTTGCTAGCTTCGCTGCTGGCGCCACGCAGGAGCCGGAGGCGGCATGCTTCCAGCGCTTCAGCGCCGGCATCCTCCGGAATGGAGGCGTCAAGTCTTGCGTAATTGCCGAGAGGGTCACGAGCCGGCCGGAGGGCTCGCCAGACCGGCGACGAGTACTGCGGACGGTGTTCCGCCGCCTCCGCGAGGGAGAGGCTCGTCGAGACCACCACGCTGGTGGGGGAACGCGCCGAGCGACACGGTGTCGGAGTCGACCAGCATCGGGTCGGTGGAGCCCACGGACTCTGTGTGTCGGCGGCAGGCTCGCGGCGACGCGGAGCTGCTCGAGGAGGCCCGCGAGGAGGCTTTCGGGCCGCCCTGCGGCTCGCGCTTGATGCGTGCTCGCCGGAGAGGCGAACCTCGCCGACAAGTTCGGGCAAGCAGCTCGCCAGCACAGCGCACTCGGGCGCCATGCAGCCTGCCGGCACAGACTCAGTTCTTGCGCAGGGCCGGCTGCGCTGCTGGAGGAAGAGGGTTCCGCCTGCAGGTCTCCGGACGACGGTGCACCAGGCCCCACGGTGGGCGCCAAATGTCGGGGTTGGGTGCTACATATGCCAAAGGATGGCTTATCATGGAGGGGGCGAGTAGAACGTCCGGTGCTCTGGAAACGGATGAGGCGAAGACATGCACGCCGCGAATCTTACCCAGCTTTAGGGCTCTCCGAGGAGATAACACCCTATTGCTGCTCAAGGGGTCTCCGCTGATCACTATGGCAAAGTGAATACAAGATGCTCCTTGAGTTGTTCGGGTGAGGAAGGAGAAGGGCACGGCTAGCTCTTCTCTCCTCTATGAGTGTGTCTAAAACTACTAGATTCTAACCCTTTGCATGGGTGCCCCGGGGTTTATAGGCCTACTCTCGGGTACAACGTAATCCGGGTCAAGTGCGGGTCCAAGCCGGGCCTCTAAGTCATCATCTTCTCCGCCGACTGGGGCCCGCCGACTAGTGGGCCCTGCCGACGGCTCCAAAGATGGGGCCGACAGCCCTTGTCCGCCGCTGGCGGGTCTTGCCGGCTGCAGACATCAGTAGCTGTGCTTCTAATGACGCGAGCTTGGTCATGGGGTCATGGCAACAGCAGTTGCCGCGGGCGGCGATCACCGCTGCTATTCCCCGCCTTGTTCGGTTAATGGCGCGGAGCCCGCGAGGGTCGCGCAGACTTCGGAGGCCGACTCCATCGGGTCCGTGTTTGGGGTGCTCGCCGTTTCGGGTTCTCCCGCCGACAGTGGGTCCCGCCGCCTTCGGGTCGCATGCATGTGCCATCGCGGGTACTGTGAATCTGCCCACGGGCTGATGTCAGACCGGCGTGGGCAACAAGGTTGCCACGGACGGAGATCTCCGCTCTTTGACGACGCTCAGGCTATACCTCGCCTTTTTATGGGCGGGCAGGGATGGGCCGCGAGGCGGCTTTTATCCCATCCCCACCGTAGTCGCCAGCAGAGGTGGTTGGGGTCGCGGGCCGACTCTCGTAGCCGGCCTCACTGGAGGTCGCCGGCTTGAGTCGGCTCTGCCCCGAGGCCGCCTCGGGACTCGCCTAGAGGGGCAGTCGGCACTGCTGCCGACTCTCCAAGGCGTGCTCTTTGTCTTGGGGTCTTGAGGGGCGCAGCCTGCCTCGATGTTTTGAAAGGTCTGGGGCTCTGGGTTTGCCTACCCGTGGCCCATTACTCTGGCCGTGTGTGTGTGTGTGTGTGTGTGTGTGTGTGTGTGTGTGTGTGTGTGTGTGTGTGTGTGTGTCGGGTCCTCGTGGCGGATGTAATTTAAGTGTGCATGGCTTCATCATAGAGAGGTGATGTGTATGGCAGAGGCCACCAACGATGGGGTGCGAGAGAGAAAATGCCCGTAGAGAGGGAAGATAAGGTGTGTGCACGTGAGAGGAGTCGACATTGAGAGAACGTGTTTGTTCGAGAGACACCGAGGAAGACTACTATATATCGATGGTGCATGTAGGCGGAATTAAACAAAGGGATGGTCTTATTGGTTTGGGGATATAGGGAAGAGTGAGAGGCGGGGAGGTAGCTAGAAGGAGATTGTTAAGTGTGAGTGTGTGTTTTACCCATCCATGCGGAATTTATGTGCACAAAGAGGAGAACGATTCGATGTGGCGGAGGATTGAGGGTAATTAACTCACGATGGAGACATAGAGACCTTGAACGTGCATGTGTGAGAGGTATACATGTATACGTGGATGTGTGTGTGTGGCGCCGCATGATCGAGATAAAAGAAAGAAGACATAAGTCATAAGATCAACAACATGGGAGAGATGGATCAAGATGACAATATGCATGCATGTGAGAATGCAGGAAGAAGGCCCACAATTGAGCATGTGTTTTTGTCTTTAAGAGATAGTGGCGGGCTGGAGCATGCATCTATGGCAGCAGAGGGAGGAGGCTAACGGTTGTGCAAAAGAGACCAACCTATAAATGCATATGTATGGAGAGACATATAGTGTGGGTGATAGGAAGCAAGACTGCAGTGCGAGAAAGAAATGTTGACGGAGAAACTACAGATATATACAGATATGGAGATGCTAGCTAGAGGGACATCCGCTAGTTTGGGTGTTGGAGATGACCGTTGGGTGGTTCAAAGGGTGAAGTTATATATGTGTGAGAGGGCGCTTGACTGCATGTAGAGAGAAACATATGTAGTGTGTGATAGGAATCAAGAGTGAGGCGAGAAAGAAGGTTGATGGAGAAACAGATAAATAGAAAGATAAAGATGCTAGCTAGTGTGCTGTAGAGATAGGAGTCGAGTGGATCGTAAGGCTGGGTTATGTGTGGGTGTGAGAGATAGAGAGAGGGTGCATGTAAAGTCACATACAAACAGATATCGAGAGAAATGAGATCCAAAGAGACGGAGTTTTGTGTCTGCGAGAGAGAAAGATATTTCACAACGAGAGTGATAGCTAGAGAGACATACGAGGGAACGCAAGATATCTCTAGGGAGAGAGGGTGTGCGTGAGCGACATACAAGAGAACAATGGAGAAATATGAGACCCTGGGAGATAGAGTTTGTGTTTTGTGTGAGAAAGAGATATTGAAGAGGAAGAGTCGAGGTTCTCATATCTAAGGAGCAAAAGACATCTCTCAGATGAGGGGCAAAGAGTGGCACACATGGGAATAGTAGATGTAAATGAGACCCTGGAGACAAAGTTTTGTGTTTGTGTGAGAGAAAGAGATTCCACATGGAGAATCATAGTTAGACACATAGCAGGGAGCGAGATATACTTAGAGAGAGATAGAGTGATGAAGGTCGAGGAGAGAGTACCGCAAGCATGCTATGAAAATAAAAGATCATTGTTTACATACAGTAGCACGAGAGATACCGAGAGACGATGAACGCAGATAGGTCCAGAGAGATAGTCCTATATATGCATGAGTGATAGCTATATGAGACGAATATCTGGATTAAAGGGGATTCAAGTATTTAAACTGGAGATGACGACATCGATAATATCATAACGCAAATTGGTGTATCAAACATGCATATTCATTTGAATTTGGGCACATGTGTAATGTTATATAGTTTATCAATATTGGTGATCCATAGATTCTTCAATTACAAACAATGCATGGTTTATATGCAATTAATGTCTAAACGGGATTACACTATATGTTGCGTGTGTGAAACACATTATACATGTTTGAGAAGTAAAAAACCCCGCATGAAACACACATTAATTGGAGACAATTAGCGAGGAATGTATAGATTGGATTTCAACATAAAGTGGTTTCAAAAATTTGAAAATCCAAATTGATGGATACAACCTTATGAATCTGAGATCATGCCATTTGTAAACCATATTTATGTATAAATGGTGTTGTGCTTTTGAAAGTATATATATAAAAAATGATGTATATAGAATGCAATTCCAATTGAAAATGGATCCCGCCCGGAAAAAAATAGAATACAAACGGGATTTGTCGTGGTTTTGTCACGGCAGATGTCCTCATGAAAGGACTTAGTCGTGGATCCATCGCTACGGGTTAGCTTGAAGGGGTTAAAGCGGACACAAGGACGCAAGAGAGTTTATACTAGTTCGGCCCCTTCGATGAAGGTAAAAGCCTACGCCTAGTTGTGATGGAATTGATGGGGTTTCATGACTAGGAGCAAACAAGCTTCGCTTAAGTCTCGAGTTGTTGTCTGTCGTCCTGAATCGCCTCTGGGTCGTCCCCTTATATATATGGGTGGCGCCCATCGGTTCACAGAGTCCCGACGCCGGTTTATAGATGTATCCAGCTCGGTCTCTGCTATTCCTAACTTACAATACAAGTTACATACCCATGCCGGTTTACGGCTACATGCCTTAAACCGGCTAGGGGCCTTAAGCCCTCATCTGCCTACTTGGGCTTTAATATACTCAACTACTAATGAAGTTAACACGGCCTGTCCTAACCGGTTTACGCCCAGTAGTAATATCCCCAACATAAGGCCCCAGATTGATTTGAACAGGTTCATGTCAATCCTCAGCAAAAAACTTCGTCTTCAGGAACTTTGTGTAATTGGGTGAACCGCCATGATGTCATTTTCTCTGGTCATCGAACCGCATGACGTCACCGTCATAAAAACTATCCACAATACCTTTTTTGTTTAATAGACTCGATAATCGAGGCGACACTCCGCTTCCAAACTCGGCCCCTTGATTCTCGCTACCGACACATGTCCTTGCTTTATAAATAAGATGAAGGGTCATTTCTTTTTTCCTTCGTGCCCCTCCGCTTCGTTTTCCTCGCGCCCAGCTTCGAGCTCCGCCGCTGCCGCCAACTTCTGCACCAACCTTGGTCAGATCACCCTCGAGTATACCAGAGCATCGGCGGTCTTCCGCTTTTTCCTCACCGTAAGTCTTTTATCTTTTCACCATAGATCTGTTCTAGGGTTTCCATGTTCTTCGGCTCATCGCTTGCTTCTTGCTCATATGATAACTTTTAGTTAAGTCTGTGAATCCTTGTTCGTGTAGCGGTAGTTTTTAGCATCCGCTGTCACTTGCGCATCTCAAAGCCATAGATCTCCTCGCACGCTTGCTCATTGATTCGCATCGCTCGCTTTGGACCTTGAATATTTATTTCTTTTTCGAATATGCTCCAGATCCAAAATCTGTGAAATACTTTTGTGAAACCTGTTTTCGCACATCCACTCTTGATTCATCAATGCTTTAGACTAGGCGGTTTAACTTTGTAGAGAAATTGACAACTCGGCATATACCATTAGTCCCCTTGTTGAACCGCCAAGATTTCCCAGCTTATGTATTGCCACCTTGCGTAACTCCGTTTATAAGCAACTTCTTCCGTTTAACAATGAATGTATCAATATATAGCCTTCCAACATATTCTTGAACTGCATTATGCTTTGCAGATTGCACCATGGCCAAGCAAGTGTACGAGTGTAATTGGGTCCCTTCGAAAGTGACTGAAACTCAACTGGATAACTTAGTCCGCACCGGCGCTTTAGGCAAAAAGACGCTATTCATCGGAGGGTCCCTGCCCGAGAGTCCTCCGTAACCCAAGGATGGAGAAGTTGTTGTTTTTGCTGACCATTTAGCCCGGGCTTCAATCCGCCGTTCAAAGTTTTATCGGGATGTCTTGGCCAACTTCCAATCAAGGCCCACAAGATATTGGCCCCAACTCCATAACCAATATCCGCTACTTTCAAGTGCTCGTGAGGTGTTCTTTCAAGAGGAGCCCACAGCTTGAATTGTTCAGAGATTGCTTCCATCTAAACCGCCAGACTGAATTTTTCTCGACAGTCCCAACACCGAGTTGGGTGGTGTGGCGATTCAAAATGGAAAGAGGTCACTTACCTCACGCCAAACTGCATGTACCATCCCAAAGAGTGGAATTCAACATGGTTTTACTGCAAAGATACCTCTCCCGAGGGAGAAAATCCTTATCGGGTTACCATCCGAGCGGCTAAGCAACACACATCCCTCCTCACAGCATCGATCGCTAAGGAAAGAAGCAAATATGCCCTCAACTATCCAAGCTCCGGCCTTCATGGCCAATGGGTTGACAGGAGTTGATCTTGCTCGCTGCGGATATCTTGGAGTATATCGCCCTAAGCTCAAGGCCCGTTTGATGTGCAAATACACGTAAGATGTGAAAGACCCTCACGGCATATTGAGATCCAAATGATGACGATGAAGTTATCGAGGCTGTTAAGAGGATGTTAAACTAACCGAAGTCGCTTGTGCCCAAACCGCATGGCTCCCTTTTCGCCATTAACAAACCGCCACCGTAAGACTCATATCTTATGCCTTTATAAAATCTGACTATGTTTAAGTACTCTTTGTTGATATTAACATCTTTCAAACAGGGTGATGATCCATTTTGGAGCAGGAAAATCCACAAGAGAAACCGAGAAAATAACCCGCCCAAGACCAGAGTTGTGAAAAACCAGCCAATAGAAAGAAAACCACCGCCTCCTCCGATCCACCACCGACGATGATGTGGGTAATCCGGATCTTGAGGTAGAATTTGACTCACTTGGTTTATTTTTCACACGCCTTATTGATAATGATTATTGCCGTGATGATGTCAAGTCACCATGCCGATGTTGTAGAGGTAGTCGCTTTTCTTCCGATTCAAACCCTTTACCTTCAAGAAAATCCATCGGGCAAACCGAAAGTTAAATTTTTCACCCTCTTGCTTATTTGGACCGAAACTTTCTTATGAAGACACAACAGATGAAGCTCGTCAAGAACCCGGCACAAATGCCGTGTAGTTACTCCACCGGCCATCAATAGTCCGTTCGAAACGCTGCTCAGAGGTCTCTAACTGTTTCGTCAATGCTTATCCTAAAGCGGGTTGTATTCGTCAACCTCTTAATCCATCTGACTCCAATTATTAGGTGACTTCACATTCTTCGTCCGGTGAGTCGTCAGCCACCCAACTCCCACCACTTAAGACAGTGCTTGGGTGAGCCATACTCCTGATGATACTGTTTTGATATATCACTTTCAATGTTTTACTGGACTGGTCCGTCTTTTTCCTTTCAGTACAAGCCTAGGCCAAGCAAGAAAGCTCACTCGACAAAGCGCGTAAGAAGATGACGCCCCGAACCGACCAAAATACCCAACTCAAGAACACATCCAGATGATATGCTGAATGACCCACCACCGCAAGATCATGATGTTACCGTTGAAGAGGCACATGTTGATGCCACAGCCCTTCAAATCAACCCACGAGCCCCTGCTCAAACCGACAAAACAGCAAGTCCACCAAAGCATACAGAGAAACCGCGACCCCAAGCGAATCCAAGCCAAGGATGATGATGTTGTTATTACTGGCTTTGACCATTCCGAGCCAGGTAATCCTGTCGCCTTGTCTAAGCACACTGCAAAGGATGAATTTACTACGTTTGGTAAAGGCAAGTGGAATGTCGATGGCTACTTATGCCGCTTTGAATCCTCTTAAGATCTTCATTCAAGTTATCTCGAATCGTTATATACCAGCCGTGATTATGAAGCCACCGTAAATATGATGAAGGACAAATATGAGGTAAATTCCATATGACTCTCGCTTGTATATTTCAATCAGTCAACTCTAATAGCCCCAAGTGACGGTTTTAAGATGTGAACTTAAACCGACTTCCTAATATAATCCTGAGAAAAACTGTACTTTTGGGAAAGTAGTTCTCAAGGGCCGGTTCAACCTAATGTAGTTAAACCGACTTCTATAAGAAATCCAAGATCCTCAAGGACAAAGCAAATAAGCATTAGCCCCCAAGTGCCAAACTGAATACTTGTATTGAGCTTGGGACTTGATATAGAAATTGTAGGATGAACAAAGCAAATATGCATTAGCCCCCAAGTACCAAAGGCATAACTTGTTATGAGGTTGGTACTTCAAGTCTGCACTTAATCTCTATCTAATGATTTTTCAGATGTAGGCTGATCTGAACAAGAAAGAAAACCAAATCGCTGATCTCCAAGAAAACTGAAATCCCAAAGAAGCTGAAACCTCCAAAGCAAAGAATGAATTAACCAGCGCTTTAAGCGCCATGGAAAAGCTTAAGGAGGGTGTCGTGTCAAACCGTGGATCTCGGTAGGGGGTCCCGAACTGTGCGTCTAGGCGGATGGCAATAGGAGACAAGGGACACAATGTTTTTACCCAGGTTCGGGCCCTCTTGATGGAGGTAAAACCCTACTCCTGCTTGATTAATATTGATGATATGGGTAGTACAAGAGTGGATCTACCACGAGATCAGAGAGGCTAAACAATAAAAGCTAGCCTATGGTATGATTGTTGTTCGTCCTACAGACTAAAACCCTCCGGTTTATATAGACATCGGATAGGGTTAGTGAGGGAGTCCTGGACTAGGGGGTGTCCGGATAGCCGAACTATCATCTTTGGCCAGACTCCAAGACTATGAAGATACAAGATTGAAGACTTCGTCCCTTGTCCGGATGGGACTTTGCTTGGCGTGGAAGGCAAGCTTGGCGATATGGATATGTAGATCTCCTACCATTGTAACCGACTCTGTGTAACCCTAACCCTATCCGGTGTCTATATAAACCGGAGGGTTTTAGTCCGAGGACTAACAACAATCATACCATAGGCTAGCTTCTAGGGTTTAGCCTCTCGATCTCGTGGTAGATCTACTCTTGTACTACCCATATCATCAATATTAATCAAGCAGAGTAGGGTTTTACTCCATCTAGAGGGCCCAACTCGGGTAAAACATCGTGTCCCTTGTCTCCTGTTACCATCCGCCTAGACGCACAGCTCGGGACCCCTACCCGAGATCCGCCGGTTTTCACACCGACATTGGTGCTTTCATTGAGAGTTCTTCCGTGTCGCCATCTATAGGCCCGATGGCTCCTTCCGATCATCAACAACGACGCTGTCCGTGGTGAGACTTTTCTCCCGGACAGATCTTCAGATTCGGCGGCTTTGCATCGGGCCAATTCACTTGGCCATCCGAGCAGATCGAAGCTACGCCGGCCGCCAGTCAGATTTGGGAGTTTAAACTACACGGCCGACATCCGCTGGAGACTCGATCTTCGACGGATTCGAGCCGCAGCTAAGCGCCACAAGACTATCTCGATGGGCATGATCTAACTCGCCGCCAACAAAGGTCTTGGAGGTCAGACTAGTGTCCGGCCCGAGCATTGATTCGAGCCGATCTCGCCGACGAGGATGGTTGGTTGACACCACCCGGGGCTGAAATATCTACGGCGATTGAGCTGAACACCATCCCTGTCTCTTTGCAAAGACCGTGACTCCAAGGTGCCGGACTCTCTCCGACTCAACCTCCGCGCCCCGCCGATCGAATCTGATTGGGCAGTCAAGGAGTTCACCGCCATGACATCTTTCAGCACTCGCCTTTGGCGACATCTTGAAATCACTAAAGTCTCTCTCTTTATCAGGAGAGCCCTGGCCGGACTACGGTCAGGAAGGTTGGGATGCGGACGACGAAGAAATTCAACGCCCACCCACCACCCACTTTGTAGCCACTGTTGAAAGCTTACACGACGTGCTCGATTTCGACTCCGAAGACATCGACGGTATGGACGATGATGTAGGAGACAACCATGAACCAGCACCTATAGGATACTGGACAACCACCTCATCCCATGATGTATACATGGTGGATACACCCAAAGGAAGTGACGACGAGGAACGACAGGACACTACGAAGGATAAATCCCTCGAAAAGCAGTCAAAACGGCAACGTAAACGCCGCACCAAGTCCCGCCTCGACAAAGACCCTGCCATAGAGCAGGGCTAACCGTGGACTATTTAACATGCTATCGAGCAACCGTCCTAACAGACAACTTGAGAAACAACCTGCCCTCGGCGAAGATAACAGTCCGGACGATCTCACGGACAAATTGTTGGAGCAGAAGAACCTCCACAAAGGCTCTGCCATCGCTGTAGCCTGAAAAAAGGTAAGCGAAGCTCAAAACAGCAGAAGATGCACTCGTAATCATATGGAGCAAAGTACTCAACACCCAGACAAATACGGCGACAATACCGAACAAAGAGCTACCCAAAGAGAAAGTTATCGCTCGAATTTGATGAGGAGGCCGAGATCCCCACAATCAAAAAGTAAGAAGGCCACCCGTCGGATGGACGACCCACGGCAAAAAGAGAGCGGCAAATGGTGCCGCACACAAGCCGATACGCGATCCGCATAAGGATTCACATCAAAAGGATGGCCCGCTTAGGTCCATCTATGGGCCGAGAAAGCAAGCTCTTCAAAGCAATACAACACGCCAAATATCCGAATATCACCAAGCACCCCTATGTTTCACCGGCGAGGTGCCGGATCATGAATTTCCAACGGATTCAAGCCCGTAAACATAGAGGCATACGACGGAACAATGCACTCGAGTCTAGATTGAGGACTATATCCTCCACATACACATGGCTAGAGGAGATGATCTCCATGCCATAAAATACTTACCCTCAAGCTCAAAGGGCCAGCCCGGCATTGGCTCAAAAGCCTCCCCGAAATACCATTGAAGTTGGGAAGAGCTCGAGGATGCTTTTTCGCAAATTTTCAAGGGACTTATGTCCGCCCTCCGGATGCGCATAATTTAAGTCATATAACTCAACAACCCGGAGAGTCAGCCCGCAAATTCGGAACAGGTTCCTCACCAAAAGAACTAAATAGTCGACTGTCCGGACGCCAAGCCTTAGCAGCTTTCAAACACAACGTCCGAGATTAATGGCTCACGTAGACACCTCGCCAGAGAAGCCGAGAACCATGGCTGCATTAACAAGTTTCATGACCCGCTTATGCTGGAGAGGATAGTTGGCTGGCAAGATGCAGTACCAGCGATCCAAGTACATCCAAGTAAGGGATGGAATGGGAAACCACGACGCAAGCAAGGACCAAATACCGGATTAAGGGAACGGTCCAAAGAGCGTGGCGCCAACGCCGGATTCAAAAGCTCACGCAGAACAATAAAACCGCCTTAAGGACAATAGCGATGAGCTATCCAACTTAAACAAAATCTTGGACAAGATATGCCAAATCCACAAGATTCTGGAGGCTGCAAACCATACCCACAGAGATTGTTGTCTTCAAACAGTCCGCAGACTCAACGCCGAACACAAGGGGCTCGACACACCAAGTGAAGATGATGACGAGCATCACAAGCAGAGCCCCGGAAAACAAAAGAATTTCCCACAAGAAGTCAAAACAGTAAACTTACTTCAAGTGACAAAAGGGGAAAACAGAGCGGCACCCACTGAATTACGCGCCGCACAATCTACCCCAGCAGAGTACCAACACTAGTTGTCAAAACCAATCACCTTCGACCATCAGGACTACTCCAAAAGTATCCGGAACGCAGGATGGACTGCCTTGATATTGGATCCTATAATCGACGGATTCCAATTTACACAAGTCCTCATGGACGGCGGCAGTGACATAAACCTGATATATCAGGACACAATCCGCAGGATGGGGATAGACCCAACCAAAATTCGCCATAGCAACACCTCCTTCAAAGGGGTAACGCCAGGCCCATATGCCCATTGTACGGGCTCCCTCATGCTAGAAGTTGTGTTCGCCTATCCGACAACTTCCGCCGAAAAGTTAACCTTCCACATCGCCCCATTCGAAAGTATCTATCAAGCACCATTGGGCGTGAAGCTTTACCGCTTTTAACGCAATACCGCATTATGCATCTCTTACACTTAAAATGCCCGGTCCACGCGGCATCATCTCATTAAAAGGAGTATTATGTTACCCGAGCACGGAAGAACATGAGACTGCCTTGACAGCCTCACACCAATCCGCCCGCTAATCAAAGCACCTGAATAGGTCATTCAAACCCCGACACGGCTAGACGAGTCCGGCGCTTACTAGCGCATACCCCATACAAGGGCTGCACGCATGTACAACAAGAGACAATAAAGCTCAATTTTATTCACTTCTTCAATCATACTGCTTATTTAATACAGTACATTTTTCGTG
Source organism: Aegilops longissima (assembly GCA_021605205.1). Lineage (NCBI taxonomy): Eukaryota > Viridiplantae > Streptophyta > Magnoliopsida > Poales > Poaceae > Aegilops > Aegilops longissima. Next base: position 482,367,173 of record CM038678.1, on the reverse strand, counting down.
ATGATCTTTTTTTCAACTAAGTTCCTCTCTTTACGATGAACAACGCATACACCCGCCCGTGATACGGCACAACGGAGACACAGCGCAGACGCGCAAAGAGGGACCCGCTGCAAGGATTCTTTTCAGATTAAGACCTCGTAAACCTTTTTTACTGTCTCTTGTTGATACACATCCCCGGTTTCTAGCTATAACCAAGGAGGAGGTCTGGCGCTTTGGCATCGGGCCGCACTGAATTTTTGCACGCATTCTGGACACCAGAGGCTTAGGGCATTATTCTGCCTGCTTTTATAAAGACCGAATACCTTAGGGAGTGTTCGCGCCCGAAAGTTAGGCCTTATATGCATCAGTTCAATCATGTCTTTGGTCAAATGTTGGGTTTGCCTGGCTCCTCGTGTTTTGCTGCCTTATGCTCCGCTTCTATCGCTCACGCGCACTGTGGAGAACTACGCCATTGTGCCCCGTTCGCCGGGCGAGCACCTCAAGAGAGAAAGCCAAAACTGATGTCATGATATAGCGAGAGACTGGTCAACCACTCAATGACTCACCGAATGTTTAGAATTCTCCGCATTAACGAAGGACTGCTTTTCAGTCAGCACATACGCACCCCAAATTCGGGAGAGTACGGTGCCTCTCAGGGCTATATAGTAGCCCCACCCCGAACTCCTATGGCTAAGTGAAAGTGATAAAGCATTATAGTCTGGCTGCCTAGTTTGCTACGCTATCACCTCCTTCACGTGACCAAGACGTTGGATTATGTGAAAAGCGCTTATTTGCAAACATCCCCGCACTATGTGTGTGGGGCTGAAGTCAAGACTGCCATCTTTCAGTTATATATACATATACATCAACGTCAAGACAGGAGTAGTTTATTACTTGAACGCACAAGTATAAAAAGCTCTTCTATTATATTGAAACATTGTTTTCACAAATCATACATGTCATTTAAACATAATATCCTTCGAGCATCTGCCTCTATTAAACAAGCGCCTCAGTGACTTCCTCAAAATAGTGCTCGGTGTACTGCTTTTGTCCGAATCTTGGGATGCAACGTCGGTGGCCTTCATTTCGCCCAAGATGTCTTGACACGGGCAAGAGCCATCCGCCCCTCAATACACGCCGACCGCTTCATTGGCCGACACGGTACCGCACTAAGGAACTGCTGCACTAAGCCAAAATAGCTCTTCGGCCGGGTCCGCGTCGCCACAAATGAGTCATGACATGCTTCATGGCAAGTCCGATAATCGATTCAGCTTGGCCCATTCGCCAACCGATCGTTAACGGAAGAGGACGCCCGACTATGGAATTGCGACTCAATATAGCTCTTCCCTTCGCGCCTTTCCGCCTCTGGTGCTCAATCGCGTCCGCAGGTTTCGCCGCTAAGTCCAGATAAGCATCCTCCGAACTCCACAACTTGTCCAACTAAGCATACTTTGATCCAGATATTTCTCCGCAGAGAAACGGTTTTCCAACCGCAATAGCCCCGCTTGACTCAGCTCCTCCTTGGCAGCTCTCATAGCGAACGGCATCCTTGGATTCGGGCGGTGGCCTTTTAGGTCCTCTGTTCGCTTTGACGCTCTTTTTCAAGAACCCCGCAGCAGTCGGTAGCACTTTTCAACTTTATGGCCATATCGGCCATTTCTCTTGCTTCGGGCGCGAGCAGCCCATTCGCTTTTAGCTCTTCGCCGCCTCTTAAAGCGTCAGACATTATTTCTCGCTTGCTCTTTCGCTTGGCGAAGTTCCACCGCAGCTCCTCCACAGCAGCGGCACCACCTGCATTAAGCATACAAGTAGTAAGGCATGGGCGCCAAGCTCCCTTACCAGTGTCCGTAGAAGTCGATACCTTGTGACTCGTCAAACCGCTTATTGACCAGCGCGATGTCCGTGATCCGCCTCGCAAGTTGCCGCTTTAGTTCGGCATATTCATCATCCGGCTGGTTATCGGACGCCCGCCACCTATTTAGGAGCGGCGCAATGTTATAATCGAGATTATGATCCTCGCACGCTGTCAATTTTGACAACATACCGAGTCTCGTGGGCTACTATCTATACAGGTACATTCTATATGCATAACTCGTCAAGGTACATCATTTTTATGACTCAAACCCGCCAAGAAGCTTCGACGATTTCATGCAATCCGCCTCCCTGGATGCAATTTTTCAATCACCGCACCCATTAGCGCACGGTGATCTTTCGAGATAGCCGCCGCCCGAGCAGATCCTTCAGCTCCCCGATCAAGACGCAGCTTGGCGCCGGACCTTCCCCCGGCCGACTGAAATCCTCCGCGACGACACCTCGTGGTCGCCCGCCACCGCATGAAGGTGTGACAGGTGGAGGCGTTGGCTCCATCATCTCCCGAAGAAGATCCTCAAGACGAGCTCACGAGAAGGGCTGAGATCCGAACTACAAGGTATAATTTCGTTATCTTCTAAATAAATACAGGATGTCTTACTACAAGACCCCTTCTTTACTTACGGCTCATGGAGGGCTGATCCCTTTAGAAATAGTCCGCTGGGGTACTTCCTCAGCACGGACTCTCCGACGAAGATTTCTTTCCTCTTCGAGGCCTTGACCTCCGGATCTTCAAGTTGTCCTCTTCTCTCCTTGGAGGGTGGGACTTTTGATCCTCCTTCCTCGTGAGGCCTCCTTCATGGAGGCAGTTGCTTCCCCGCCCCCCTTCGCTTCTTCTTTAAAAGGCGCGCCTTCAACATCTTGGTCAAAGATGGGATCCGCGTGGTCTCCGGAGGGGGGCCGACACCTTATTAACTTTGCCTTGATATCCACTCCTGCTCAAGAAACGGCTCCTTAAAGGGTATATATATGATAAATGAATGAACAGCCTGTCCGGCACGGGACTACTTACTTGAGTATCCGGGCGATTGCAGCTTAGTCTGCGTCCTCGGCCAGGTCCGACACTTCTCTTGTGATCCAAGAACAGTTTATACATTTCACGGGTGTCATACCCATAAAATATTGAGAGCTCGTGGTCCCTCCGGATTAAATTCCCACAGACGGAGGGGGCGACGCTTGCAGGCGTATACGCCGAATCAACATAACTTGCGCCATCGCGACCAGATTGATCTCTTCTTGAGGTCTCGACACGGCCCCGCGAATGAGGAACGCCCTGGACGGCCCCCAAACGAGCCCCCAGCTTGACCCATGATGCCAGCCGCTGTGGTGGACTCGAGCGAAGGCGGTGGCGCCACTCCATTTGGTGCCCCCGAGCGGTGATATAAAACCACCCGCTGCCACGAACCAAGCTCCTCTTGAAAAGAGCCCTCGGCCACGGAGCATCAAGACACTTGCTTATGACCGCCCTCCAAGACTCGCTTGTTGCCCCTCGATCATCTTCGGCTCCACCTTGAAGGTCTTGAGCCACAATCCAAAGTGAGGGGTAATATGGAGGAAGGCCTCACATACGACAATGAATGACGAGATATGGAGGATGGACTCCGGATTCAAGTCATGGAAATCCAGCCCATAATAAAACATGAGCCCCCGCACAAAGGGATCCGTCGGGAAGGCTAAACCCCGAAGGAGGTGAGACACGAACACCACGCCTCGCTGGCTCGGGAGTGGGAATGACCTACCCCGAGCAGCAGCCTATGCGAGATCTCGCCGTTAGATACCGCGCCTCGCAGCTTTAGGACAACTTCTTCTCGTAGGAAGAAGACATCCATCGGCCGAGCTGGTCGGAGCCGGACATCGCCGAGGGTCCAAGCGCCTAAATCTGAAGCTTTGGGTGTTAGAACTCGGCGAGGCTAACTCGATGGAGGGTGGAAATGAAGAGGGCCTTGGTCTCATTATAAAGAGGTTGAATACCAAGAGCCTCCACGGGTCAATTAGGACTCGCCGATAGAGGAGGCGTGCCAACGGACACAAAGTTGGGTTACCCACGTCCGTATTGATGAGAATCCTGAATAAGGGGCATGATCTACGCTGATAAACGCGTTAAGGAAACCACCCGCTAAACGCTACCGAGGTGGATGTAAAAAACTATTCAATAAAGGCTCCGGCGTGGTGTGATGTCAACCGCTGAATACGCCGCAGATCTGTGCAAAAGTTATTCTCTACGGTAGTATGTGGAACTTGTTTTGCGTAGCCGGACACTATCCTTGTGTTCAAAACCTTCTATGAAGTATTCGGAGGAGGAACCCGCCTTGCAATGCGAAGACAACATGCGCTACGGACTGTCGTCATTGAAGCCTGGTTCGAGGCTACCGAGGATTCTGGACTAGGGGTGTCCGGATAGCCGAACTATCATCTTGGCCGACTCAAGACTATGAAGATACAAGATTGAAGACTTCGTCCCGTGTCCGGATGGGACTTTCCTTGGCGTGGAAGGCAATCTTGGCGACACGGATATGTAGATCTCCTAACATTGTAACCGACTCTGTGTAACCCTAACCCTATCCGGTGTCTATATAAACCGAGGGTTTTAGTCCGTAGGACTAACAACAATCATACCATAGGCTAGCTTCTAGGGTTTAGCCTCCTTGGTCTCGTGGTAGATCTACTCTTGTACTACCCATATCATCAATATTAATTAAGGTGAGTAGGGTATTACCTCCATCGAGAGGGCCCGAAACTGGTAAAACATTGTGTCCCTTGTCTCCCGTTACCATCCGCCTAGACGCGACAGTTCGGGACCCCCACCGAGATCCGCCGTTTTGACACCGGCCAGCTTAGGGTTACACGAGTCGGTTACAATGGTAGGAGATCTACATATCCAGACGCCAAGCTTGCCTTCCACGCCAAGGAAAGTCCCATCCGGACACGGGACGTAAGTCTTCAATTTTGTATCTTCATAGTCTAGGAGTCCGCCAACGGTGATAGTTCGCTATCTCGACACCCCTAATCCAGGACTCCCTCAAGAGTCCTCGATCAAGCTTCAAGGACGCATTTAATCTGGCGCCAAGATATTGTCTTCGCATTGCAAGGCGGGTTCCTCCTCCGAATACTTCATAGAAGATTTTGAACACAGGGATAGTGTCCGCTCGCAAAACAAGTTCCACATACTACCGAGAGAGAATAACCTTTGCATAGATCTCGCCGACGATTTCGCAGTCAAGGACATCACACCAAGGCCAGGCCTTCATACTTAATCGCTTTTATCTGTCCCACCTCAGCGCTGAGGAGGCGTTTCCTTGGCACGCCTTATCAAAGAGGAGATCGTGCTCTTTATTCCGATTCCCATCAATACGGACGTAGTAACCCAACCGCGCCATTGATTACGGGCGCTTGGGAGATAAGCTAGTTTTACCAGTTGGCGGGGACGATAGCTTCGTCTCCATATAAGGGATAAGGATCCACCTTTTTAACCCACGCCTTCTTCCTCCTTTGCTCATCCATTTCCTCAAGACTCGAGCTCCAGCCGCCTAAGTCCGCGACATCCCTCCCTAACCTTCTCCACCATGTCCGGAGCGGGAGGCAAGTGGATGGTCTCTCGCGGCCATGGAGGGACAAGTCAAAAGCGCGGAAGGTCGGATACTTGTCCAATGACATCGCGGCACCGCTCCCCGACGAGGGCAGTGTCGGTGTCAAACCGCGGATCTCGGTAGGGGGTCCCGAATCGCGTGCGTCTAGGCGGATGGTAACAGGAGAGAAGGGACACGATGTTTTTACCAAGTTCGCCCTCTCGATGGAGGTAATACCCTACCCCGCTTGATTAATATTGATGATATGGGTAGTACAAGAGTAGATCTACCACGAGATCAAGGAGGCTAAAACCTAGAAGCTAGCCTATGGTATGATTGTTGTTCGCCCCACGGACTAAAACCCTCCGGTTTATATAGACACCGGATAGGTTAGGGTTACACAGAGTTGGTTACAATGGTAGGAGATCTACATATCCGATCGCCAAGCTTGCCTTCCACGCCAAGGAAAGTCCCATCCGACACGGGACTAAGTCTTCAATCTTGTATCTTCATAGTCTTGGAGTCCGCCGTGACGATAGTCCGCTATCCGGACACCCCTAGTCCGGACTCCTCAAGAGCTCCCTAACCAGGCTTCAATGACGGCGAGTTCCGCGCGCTGATTGTCTTCGCATTATGAGGCGGGTTCCTCCTCCCAATACTTCATAGAAGGTTTTGAACACAAGGATAGTGTCCGCTCGCAAAACAAGTTCCACATAACAGAGAGAGAATAATTTTTACACAGATCTGCCGACGATTCGCGGGCGTGACATCACACCACGGCAAGGCCTTTATATGAATCGCTTTTTTACTGTTCCCACCTCAGCGGTTTAGCGAGGTAATTTCTTGGCACGCCTTATCAAAGCATAGATCGTGCCCCTTATTCCGGGATTCTCATCAATACGGACGTAGTAACCCATCCGCGCCATTGATTACGGCGCTTGGGAAATAAGTTAGTTTTACCAGTCTGGTGGGGACGATAGCTTTGTCCGCTCATATAAGGGATAAGGATCCACCTTTTCACCCACGCCTTCTTCCTCCTTTGCTTATCCATTTCACAAGACTCGAGCTCTAGCGCCTAAGTCCGCACATCCCACCTCAACCTTTCTCCAATCATGTCGAGCGGAGGCAGTGGATGGCCTCCTCCGCCACGGAGGGGCACATCGCAAGATCAAGGGAGGCCGGATACTTTTCCGCAACATCGCAAGACAAAGCTTCTTGGCGAGGGGCAGCTCATTCCAACCCCTGGGCCCCATGAGAGGGTGGTGTTTCTCCCCACTTCCTCAGCGGACTAGGCTTTCCTCTTCACCCATTTGTCCGGGGCTCATGTTCTACTACGGTCCTGGACTTCCACGACCGACCCCAATTTCATCCTCAACATCTCGGCGCTTATCGTCAGGTGCGAGGCTTTCCTCAGATCCCGCCCCACTTCGCTTATGGCTGAAGATCTTCAACGTCCGCCAAGGTAGTGGGCGTCCGCTGCTGAGGTGCGGAGGCGCCATGGTTGGCAAGATGGCCAAAGTCCCATGGCTCAAGGCGCCCGTGGAGACAATAAAGGTGGCAATCGGGTGGTTCTACATCACCGAGCCTCGCAACACCAAATGGGTGGCGGCCCTCAAATTCAGATCTGGCTTCCCTACACGGCTCGCCATGGAAAGAGACGGCCCGATGTGGGGAATTCAGACGAGACATCCGGACTTCAAACATGCGTCCGAAACCTGGTGGCCAAGAATCTTAGGCTTGTCGACGTAATCCAAGTGATTCTCATCCGCCGGATTCTCCCATGCCAACAAAGGGCCTTTAACTTGTGGGAGTTCGATCCAGCACAACACCAAACCTTGAACCGGCTCTTCGACACTACGCACGAAGATGCCCGGAAGGTGCTGTTCAAGGGCGCCAAGCTCCCAAAGATCCGCTACCAAAGATCGCGGGTACAGCTCGCAGCGCCCAGCCGCGAGGTAAGTTATTTTACCCTTTACGGGACTCTTTTTCATAGATTGACTCTACGGGATCTAAAACTCCCTAATCTTTGACAGATCGTTGAAGACGCCCCGACAGATTAACCGTCTGCCCTTTGCTAGAAGACCAGCGGATGCCCGATTGACGGGCTGCTGGCCCGCGCCAGACGTGGTGCCGGAGAAGAAGGCCAAGAAGGAGGTCACCGGAACTCAAGGAGCTCCCGACGCCAGTGCTCTCAGATTCAAGCGAATCTTCTCCAAGACGAGGAGGAAGAAGAAGAAGCTCCTCCCCCAGCCGGGGAGGAGAAGAAAAGGAAGGCCGCCTAACCGGGAGGCCGGAGGGTCCAAGAAGGAAGAACCTTCCTCCGGACTTCTCTACCAACGCCGACGACGACGAGGAGGATGGCCTCAAGGGCCAAGCCTCGGCGAGATCATAAGTGTCCAGATACCCATGGTTTTTTATTATTGCAGAGTGTTTCTAATGTTGAACAACTCGGCAGCCCGCCTAAGGGCGAAGTTCGCCGATTCATCGAAAGGGTCCTCGGCTCGCCGAAATTGAGAGTACTTGCCCACCGCCTCGCTTCACGCTATGGCGACGAGCCACAAGGGGCCCCAAGAGGGGCTTGGTCAAGAGGAGGTAGCGCAGAGGTGCCACAAGGCGACCTCCCTGACTCAGCGCTGGGGCAAGATCCTCAGGGCTCTAAGCCTCACCTCGTCCGACTCCATGCCGAACCATCAGCGATTCCGGCGCGACAGCGGATCCTTCGCAAGAAGGGTAAGACGCCGTGTCCTCCGGCCCAACCGAGGCACCGGATAGTTTACAGGAGGCGCTAACAGCGCCCATCAGGAGGAACACCGCACTGTCATGAGTGCGGTGATCCGACAGTTCAGTCCGCCAAGAGCGGATCGATCAAGCCTCGTATCAGCCTTCTAATGTGCTTTGAGGTAAGTTTTAGAATATGTAAAAATATAACAAGATAGACAGAGTCCCCGATGCTTAGTTCGTGTTTGGAAAGAAAAGCCGGACTAAGGATCTAAAAAGATATACGCAGGAGTCTAACATAAGTATGTCAATATGGGAATGCAGTTGCGTCGCCGACCTCTCGCCACACCGATCATGGAGGTTAATGCATTGAAGTAGAACTCGAAGCGTCCGAGAACGAGCTCTGACAAGCCAAGAAGGAGCTCGAGGACAAGGAATGTAAGTAATACCTTATTAAAGAAATACCTTATAGAAAAGGCTTTGGTTGCAAAAAATAAAAGGAATAACTTGGTATCGCAAGGGCCACGAACGAGGTGGCGACTCAAGGAAGCGTGTCCGTGGGTCGAAACAAAGCGGCTATGAACGCACCGAGCGAGAGAAGGGGAGGTGCAGCTGGCTACAGAGGCAAGAGCTCCAAGCTCGTGGAAAACACGAGAGTTTGGAGCGTGACTCAAGACTCGAGAGTCCGAGCTCGCCTCGGCTCTTGAGAGTGCCAAAGCTGCTAAGGCCGAGGCCCAAAAGCCCTCCAAGAAATTGAAGCACTAAAGAAGATAGCGGCGGTAAGGCATTCTTTATGCAAAGCAAGAATGTAAAAGTCAATTACTTGTTACTTACCCGGATTCAAGCTCTCCAGAGCATTCACAGATTTGCCCCAGAAAGGGCCCGATGTCAGCCAGATTCTACGGGCGCCAGGAGGGGAGCTCCACGGAGAAGGTGTTCGTCTCAAGATGTTGAGGCCGACCATCCGGTGTTTCGAGCGACCAGCTGAAACAGCTGGTCGAGCTCCATAAGGTCGCCGAACAGGCCATGAAGGGCCTTATAGCACGGTGTGGGCCATTGGAGGCCATGCCCGGAGCTACTTCGGCTTGGTGCAGCGGCTGGTGGATGCCTCGTCCGCGGCTTGAAGTCATCAAGCGCCTCCGCCTGCATTGAAGGTGTCCGTTGGCCCTTGCCCGTGCTAAAGTGCACTGGGCAAGCTGGATGCGAGAGGCTTGTGACGGACGGGCCACCAAGGGCATGAGCATCGCATCACCCAAATGTACTATGAGGGCCTCAGAAGGGTGCCCGCCGAATAGCGGATGAGTGCTCCAGGATGTAATTTTGAATAAACTCGCATTTGTTATCCCAGACGCTGAAAACTTGTTCATATGCACTAAGCAACGCTTATTAATTTAAAATATTACCTTCGTGCGGCCGCTTATCAAATTTGAGAGATGGCAAGTCGTTGGTTTCAGCCCCCATGCCACGAAAGTGCCGGGTGTTCGGATAAACTTGAGCACTCTTGTTCCCATTCTGGGTCCATCTAGGAGGCGCCAACACAACGAACAAGGCAACCAGACTTATAATGCTTGAACACTCTCACTTAGCCATAGAATTCTATAATTTTAAATTTCGCGAAGCCCCTAGTATTCGAAGACCGAGTTTGGGGCGCTATCCACGCCTTTGGCCGGACAATTCCGGTTCCTCGCCTAAGCGCATAAGTCTTTAGGGACCCAAAACCTCTCTAACAGCGCATCGCTCTCGCCTCTATCATGACGGCAGTTTTAGCTTTCCACTAAGGTGCTCGACCCAGATAACTGGGCACAATCGCAGTGGTTCTCCGGTGCTACCATAGCCGATATAGCGGAATGTAAGGTACCAAAACACGGAGCCGGCAAACCCAACTATTGACCCAAGACATGATTCGAGCCAATTCATATAATGCTATAAGTTCGGGTGCCGACTTGTGAAAGTGTTCGACTTTTCACACCACAATTTTGGGATACTTAAGCCCTCGGTGTAATGGCCGCACTAAAGTGTACGGGTTGCAACATGTCATGAAATGAACACATGTATATATAAAGGCAATAGAGCAATAATAAGCAAAAGCTGTGTATTGTTTATTCAAAAAGGTACCGCAATGGAAGCGTAACGATACAAATAGTGCGGTAAGCAAGGGATGGACTATCTAACATGTCCTTCTCCAGGTAAGCTGCTGGATGATATGTAAAACAGGTATAATGCTCGTAATAGAGACCACCAACACTTGACATGGCTTTCCGCTTCTCGGCTGTTGCATCGTGAGTTCGGCGATTCGAAAGTTTGACAAGACTTCTCAAAGACGGAGTCCTAGAAGTAAAAAAGGAAGAAAAAGAAAAAGAAAAAGGAAGTGACACAAACGGAGCCCCGGTGCTGCCGAGCCGCATTCTTGGTGTGCCGTTGTCTTGCTCCCTCCCCATGTGCCCATGGTATCTCTAGAGCGTAATTATGTACGCCGTAATACTAGCATCGCATTTCGTGAGGGCTGGGGTTAGCCGGATTGCTACCGTGCTGAAATCGTGCTGTGGTCTTGTTGCAGGTTACTCCGGCGCGCTGGCGGTGTCCGGACGCTTAGTGGCCGGACTCGAGAATTGCCGTGAGAGGCTGCTTTGCACCTCCGCCATGAGGGTCGCTGTGGTGCTCTCCGCTCGAGAGAGCGCTCGTGTTTCCATTGATCGTGATTACCTCGAGGGCCCGGCATCTTGAGCTTGAGGTATGCGAAAGCGGCACCGCATTGAACTTTGCAATGCGGTTCGTCTGAAAGCAAGGCATGATAGCCGCCATGAATGGGAAGATGTCAAGATTAACTCTTCGCTTGGAAGTTATCCGAGATCCAAGACCACTTCGAGTGTGACCGAGCCTGCATAATTGGCCTCTACACCCGTATGACACCTTTAAAGGTCGCCTTTGTAGGTTTAATCCTTGAGGGGTCTATGCCCATTTTGCACATCGTATCCTCGATAAAGCAGGTTCAGGTTGCCGCCGCCGCCCATCAAGACTCGTGAGGTGAAATCTGTCAATAATTGGGTCAAGAACCAATGCGATGCCGCCGCGGACGGATGCTAGTGGGTGGTCCTTCGATCAAGGTGATCGGGCAGAAGACCATGGGTTGAACTTTGGGGCGATCGCTCCATCGCATATACGCCCCGTAGTGCACGCTCGCCCCTTTGGGTATGTGGTTTGCGATATCATGTTCACCGTCCGCACTTGTGTGGGAAAACCTTCGTCCTCTATTGTTCGGGCGGCCGGGCTCTTCTTCGTCATTGCTATGCAGCCCTTGTCATTGAGTTCAGCACTTAACTTGCCTTTCTGCTTGAACACCAAACAACTCGTTGGTGTGGTTATTGGTTTTTCGGGGTGCCATGTATTTGGCACAAGCGATCGAGTATGCGGTCCAAGTTGGACGGGCCCCGGTATTTCTTTTGAATGGCTTCTTCCGCTGACCGGTTTAGAGCCTCAGATCCGCATTGACGGTCGATCTTCGTGATATCGCCATTAATGCGGCGCTTGTTCTTGTTGCGACGCGACTCGCCATTGCTGTCCTTGGTATCCGGACTATCAAGATGTTTGGCCAAGTTGTTGCTTCGAGCTAGCTAGCTGTCCTCTCCCGCACAAAAGCGAGTCATGAGGGTTGTGAGGGCTGCCATAGATTTCGCTTTTCCTGTCCTGTGTGCCGGGCAAGCCACTCGTCATGGATGTTATGTTTGAAGGCTGCAAGGGCCTCTCAGATCCGGACAATCAACTATTTGATTTTTCTTTGTTAGGAACCGAGTCCAGAATTGTCCGCCGATTCTTCCGCTGCTGAATTACGTGGCTAAGGTCATCGGCGCCTAGTGGTCGCACATATGTGCCCCGGAAGTTATCAAGGAATGCGGCTTCCGTGTCCTCCCAACAACCAATTGATTCGCCGCAAGCTATTGAGCCAATGTCGAGCTGGTCCTTTAAGCTTGAGTAGGAGGTATTTGATGGCATGTAGATCATCACCACGGGCCATGTGGATATGGAGGAGATAGTCCTCGATCCAGACCGCAGGATCTGTAGTACCATCGTATGATTCGATGTTTACGGGCTTGAAGCCCTCGGGGATTTGATGATCCATTACTTCATCTGTGAAGCACAGTGGGTGTGCGGCGCCTATGTATTGGGCTATATCACGACGTAGCTCATATGAGCTTTGTTCATCGTGTTCGCCCGCCGGTTTTGTCAGATCCGCGCGGGCGGTAATCATCCCGCATTGTTGGCGCCCACGCGATCCGTAGATCGATCTTGTGTGTTTTGCCTTATCCTCCAATGTATCTCGCAAGTCCGCGCGCTTTTCCCGCCTTGGTACTTTTTGAGCGGCGCCGAGGTGTGGCTTGAGCGAGGGTCTAGAGGTTCTTCTATCGCGCCACGGGTGGCCGGTCTACCATGTCATGCGCCTGGTGACTTGGGTGCTTCCTCCTCTAGTCGAGGCAACGACTCGCGCTTGGGGTAGCTTTTGAGGGCGCTCGAGTTCATACTCTTCGCCCAAGGACTTCACCATCTATCGCCTAGCAGGTCTTGATCAGCTCTAAGTTGTTGCTACTTTTTCTTGAGGCTGCTTGCCGTGGCTATAAGCCCGCATTTGAAACGCCTCCTGTTCAAGCGGATCCTTAGGCACGGCTAAACTCGCCATCGCCGAGGCTTGCCTCATCTTCGAGGGAGGCGATAATTATTGTCCTCAACCTTTTTTTCTTCTCAAGACCGTCAGGCGGGCTTGCTTCTCCTCCTCCCGCGCCGAGTCCCGCCGAGGGGGTCTCTTCGCATCGACCGGGTGTTATTATCTCCGTGCCGGAATCACCATTTTATTGTGGTGGATTTAGAGCGGTGCCACGACGCCGGGCGCTCGCTGTTTCTTGAAGGGGTCATCCTCCGTTGTTCCATCGTTGTTCCCATCTTTTGGGATGTCCACCATATATATGTCATATGACGAGGTGGCCTTCCAAAGCGCCTCAGAGGCGCTGGTCTTGGTCGCCTCCGCATCGCCGCCCATACCGCCGATGTCTTCGGAGTCGTAGTCTAGCATGTCGGTTAAATCATCGATAGTGGCTACCAAGTGGGTGGTGGGTGGGTGTTGAATTTCTTCGTCGTCTGCGATCTCAACCTTCCCGTCCGTAGTCCGCCGTGGCTCTCCGATAAAGAAAGAGACTTTAGTGAATTCAGGATGTCGCCAAAGGGCGAAAGTGCCGAAAGATGTCCGCGGCAGTGAATTTCATGACCGCGCCCATCGGATTCAATTGGCAGGGCGCGGAGGGTTCGGAGTCCGAGAGGAGTCCGCACCCGGAGTCGAGGTCTTCGCAGCGACAGGGATGGAGTTTGGCTCAATCGCCAGAGATTGTAGCCCCAAGGCGGTGTCCAACCACTCGCCCTCGATCGGGAATCCGCCCGGATTAAGGGTCGAACGGATGTGGTGCGGCCTCCGTGGCAATCGCTTGGCTGCAGAGCTAGATCATTCCCATCGAGAGAGTGCGGCGCTGTTGCTGCGGCTCGAATCCGCCGAGGATCAAGTCTCCGCGATGTCGGCCGAGATAGTTTAAACTTCCAAATCTGACCTGATGGCTAGCGAAGCTGATCTGCTCCAGATGGCTGCTTAATTGCCCGCAGTGCAAAGCCGCCGAACACGAAGATCTGTCCAGGAGAAATGTCTCACCCCGACCGCGCCGTTGTTGATGATCGAGAGCCATCGGGCCTATCGGGTGACGGTACGCAGGAACTCTCGATGAAAGCACCAATGTCGGTGTCAAACCGCGGATCTCGGTAGGGGTCCCGAATCGTGCGCCTAGGCGGTTGGTAACAGGAGACAAGGGACACGATGTTTTACCTGTGTTCGCCCTCTCGATGGAGGTAATACCTTACCCCGCTTGATTAATATTGATGATATGGGTAGTACAAGAGTAGATCTACCACGAGATCAAGGAGGCTAAACCCTAGAAGCTAGCCTATGGTATGATTGTTGTTCGCCCCACGGACTAAAACCCTCCGTTTATATAGACACCGGATAGGTTAGGGTTACACAGAGTCGGTTACAATGGTAGGAGATCTACATATCCAGACGCCAAGCTTGCCTTCCACGCCAAGGAAAGTCCCATCCCGACACGGGACGTAAGTCTTCAATCTTGTATTTTCATAGTCTTGGAGTCCGCCGCGACGATAGTCCGCTATACGGACACCCCTAGTCCGGACTCCTCAGCAGCTCATTCCCACTCCCTGTGCCCCATGAGAGGGTGGTGTTCTCACCCACTTCCTCCGTGGACTAGGTTTTCCACTTCACCCATTTGTCCGTGGGCTCATGTTCTACTACGGCCTGGATTTCCACGATCCGCCCCAACTTCATCCTCAACATCTCGGCGCTTATCGTCAGGTAAGTAGGCCTTTCTTCAGATCCAGCCCCACTTCGCTTATGGTCAAGACCTTCAATGTCAAGTCAAGGTAGTGGGCGGCCGCTGCCGGAGTGCCGAGGTGCCATGGTTGGCAAGATGGCCAAAGTCCTATGGCTCGAGGGCTCCTTTGTGGAGACCGTGAAGGTGGCAATTGGGGTGGTTCTATATCACCGAGCCGCAGGACTCTCAATGGGCGGCGGCCCCGAATTCTGATCTAGCTTCCCACACGGCTCACATCATGGAAAGATACGGGCCCGACGTGGGTGATTCGAAGAGCTGTCCGACTCCAAACCCAAGCGTCCAAACCTGGTGGACAATAACTCAAGCTTGTCAACGAATCCAGTGTGATGCTCATCCGCCGGATTCTCCCATGCCAGCAACGGGCCTTCAATTTGTGGAGTTTGATCCGCACAAAGACCGAATCCTTGAGCCGCTCTTCACACTACTTACGAAGATGCCCGGAAGGTGTTGTCAAGGGCGCCAAGCTCCCAAGATCCGCCATCAAGATCGTGGATTCAGCTCGCAGCGCAAGCCAGCGAGGTGTTATTTTACCCTTTATGGGACTCTTTTTCATAGTTTGACTCTATGCGGATCTAAAACTCCCTAACCTTTGACAGATCGGTCAAGATGTTCGACAGATTGACCGTCTGCCCCTTGCCGAAGACTCCAGCGGACGCCTCGATTGACGGGTTAGTTAGCTCCGCACCTCACGGTGCCGAGAAGAAGGCCAAGAAGAAGGCCACGGAGCTCAAGGAGCTCCCGGCGCCAGTGTTGCCGGACTCATCGTCCGACGACTCGAGGCGGAATCCTCCCCGGGATGAGGAGGAGGAAATAAGCCTCTCCCCGCCGGGGAGAGAATAAAGGATGGCCGCCTGATCGGGAGGCCGGAGGGTCCAAGAAAGGAAGGACCTTCTCCGACTTCTCCACCAACGCCGACAATGACGAGGAGGAGGGCCACCAAGGGCCAAGCCTCGGCGAGATCGTAAGTGTCCGGACCCTAATAGCTCATGACTTTTATTTGTCACATAGTGTCTTCTAACGCCGAATATAACCATGTAGCCCGCCTAGGATGAGCTCGCCGCTTGCCGAGCGGTTTCGGATTCGCCGGATGTGAACAGCACTTCACTTCCGACCGCCTCCTCCTCGCGGACGCAAACGACACCGCGGTGGAGTCCCAAAGGGGCCCAGCCAGAGGTGGTGGTCCCGAGGCGCCACAAGGCGACCTCCCGACCGGGCAAGAAAGGGGCGAGACCCAGAGGGCTCTAAGTCCGCCTCAGGCCGGACTCTGCACTCGTAACCTTCAAGGTTCCAAGTCCGCAAGCGCCCTTCGTAAGAAGGGCCAGATCGCGACGCCGGTGACTCTCCGGCCCATCCGGAGGCACCGGATAGCTTGTTGGAGGCGCTTAACGGCGCCCATCAACGAGGAGCACCGCATCATATGAGTGTGGTGATCAGAAAGTTCACCGCCAAGAGCGGGCTGATCAAGTCTGCATCAGCCTTTTAACAAAGCTTTGAGGTAAGTTTAGAGTATGTAAAAATATTACAGACAGACAGAGTCCCCGATACTTAGTTTGGTGTTCAAAAAAGCTGGACTGAGGATCTAAAAAGATATACGCAGGAGTCTAACATAAGTATGTCAATATGGGAATGCAGCTGCGCTGTCGACCTCCGCCAGACCGATCATGGAGGTCAATGCATTGAAGCAGAGCCTCGAGTGGTCCGAGAACGAGCTCGGCCTTGCCAAGAAGCAGCTCGAGGACAAGGAAGGTAAGTAATACCTTATTAAAGTAATACCTTATAGAAAGGATTTGGTTGCAAAATGACAGACTAACGTGGTATTGTAGGGGCCACGAACGAGGTGGCGACCTCAAGGAAGCGGTGTCCACGGCCGAAGCAAAGCGGCCGCGAGCGCCTGAGCGAGAGAAGCAGGAGGCGCGGGTGGCTAAGGTACGGCAAGAGCTCCGTGCTCGTGGAAAACATGAGAGTTTGGAGCATGACTCAAGACTCGAGAGTCCGAGCTCGCCGGGCTCTTGAGAGTGCCAAAGCCGCTAAGGCCAAGCCCAAAAAGCCCTCCAGAAATTGAATCATTAAAGAAGATAGCGGCGGGTAAGGCATTCTTTATGCAAAGCAAGCTTGTGAAAGTGAATTATCTATTACTTACCCAATCCGAGCTTCCAGAGCATTCGCAGATCTGCCCC
Organism: Aegilops longissima; assembly: GCA_021605205.1. Lineage (NCBI taxonomy): Eukaryota > Viridiplantae > Streptophyta > Magnoliopsida > Poales > Poaceae > Aegilops > Aegilops longissima. The sequence continues at coordinate 482,350,427 of CM038678.1, read as the reverse complement.
ATAGTGTGTCCGATGTGCCACGTTTCTACCGCGCCGAGGAGGGGAGCTTGACGAAAAGGTGTTCGGTCTCAGATGTCGAGGCCGGACATCCGGTGTTCTCGAGCCACCAGTCAAGTAGCTGGTCGAGCTCCACAAGGTCGCCGAACAGGCCATGACAGGCCTCATAATTCGGGTCAGGCCTAAGGAAGCCATGCTCGAGCTACTTCGAGCTAGTGGGCGGCTGGTGGACGCCGTCCATGGATTGAAGTCATCAAGCGCCTCGCTCACATTGAAGGTGCCTGCCGGGCCCTTGCCCATGCTAAAGTGCACTGGGCAAGATGGATGCCGAGAAGCTTGTGACGGACGGGCCACCACCGGGCAAGGAGCATCGCAAGCCCAAATGTACTATGAGGGCGCCTCAAGGGTGCCCGCTTTATAGCGGTGAATGCTCCAAAGATGTAATTTTGAATAGACTCGCATTTGTTATCCTCAGACGCTGAAAACTTGTTCATATGCGCTAAGCAACGCCAGAATTTAAAATATTACCTTCAGGCGGCCGCTTATCGAATTTGAGAGATGGCAAGTCGTTATTTCAGCCCCATGCCATGAGTGTCGGGTGTTCGATAACTTGAGCGCTCTTGTTCCCATTCTTGGGTCCTTCGAGGAGGCGCCAACGCAATGAACAAGGCAAACGGACTATAGTGCTTGAACACTCACTTAGCCATATAATTCTATAATTTTAAATTTCGCGAAGCCCCTAGTATTCGAAGACCGAGTTCGGGCGCTATCCACGCTTTGGCCGACAATGCCACTCCTTGCTCTAAGCGGCATAAGTCTTAGGGACTCGAAAAACCTCTCGAACAGCGCATCGCTCTCGCCTCTATCATGACGGTCAGTTTTAGCTTTCCACCGAGGTGCTCAACCCAGCTCAACCGGGCACAATCGCAGTGGTTCTCCCAACGCTACCTTAGCCGATATAACGGAACGAAGGTACCAAAACATGGGATCCGGCAAACCCAACTATTGACCCAAGACATGATTCGAGCCGATGCATATAATGCTATAAGTTCGGGTGCCGACTTGTGAAAGTGTTCGACTTATCACACCATATCTTTGGGGTACTTAAGCCCTCGGTGTATTGGCCGCACTAAAGTGTACGGGTGCAACGTGTCATAAATGAACATATATATAGATAAAGAAAGGAGTGCAATAATAGGCAAAAGCTATGTATTGTTTATTCAAAAGGCACCGCAATGAAAGCAGAACGATACAAATAATGCAATAAGCAAGGGATGGGACTATTTGACATGTCCTCTCCGTGGGTAAGCTATGGATGGTATGTAAACAGGTATAATGCTCGTAGTAGAGACCACCGGCACTCGACGAGCTCGCTTCCTCGCTGTTGTGTCGTGAGTTCGCAATTCTAGAGCCGGACAGGCTTCAAAAACGGAGTCCTGAAAGTAAGAGAAAAGAAGAAAGAAAAGAATGACACAATCGGAGCCCCGGTGCGGTTGAGCCGCATTCTGGCGCAGCCGTGGTCGTGCTCCCTCCCTTATGCCCATGGTATCTCCAGAGCGTAGTTATGTACGCCAGAAATCGCTTCGCAATTTTGGCGAGGGCTGGGGTTAGCCGGATTGCTACGCGTGTTCGGATCGTGCCAGCCGGTCTTGTTGTAGATTACTCCGAGCGCGCTTGACGGTGCCCGGACGTTTAGTAGCCGGACTCGAGAATTGCTGTGAGAGGCTGCTTTGCACCTCCGCCGTGAGGGCCGCCATATGCTCCTCCGTTCAAAGAGAGTGTTCGTGTTTCCATTGACCGTGATTACCTCGAGGGCCTGGCATCTTGAGCTTGAGGTATGCGAAAGCGGCACCGCATTGAACTTTGCGAATGCGGTTCGCCCAAGCAAAGGCATGATAGCCGCCATGAATGGGACTATGTCAAGATTAACTCTTCGCTCGAAGTTGTTCGGGATCCAAGACCACTTCGAGTGTAATCGAGCTCTGTATAATTGGCCTCTACACCGGTATGACGCCTTTAAAGGTCGCCTTTGTGGGTTTAACTTGAGGGTCTATGCCCATTTTTGCGACCGATCCTCGATAGAGCAGGTTCAGTTGCTACCGCCGCCCATCAGATTCTAGTGAGGTGGAATCCGCCATGATTGGGTCAAGAACCACGCGACGAATCCACCGTGGCGGATGTTAGTGGGTGGTCCTTCGATCAAAGGTGATCGGGCAGAGAACCATGGGTTGAACTGGGGCGATCGCTCCATCGCATATACGCCCCTTAGTGCACGCTCCGCCCCTTTTGGGTATGTGGGTTGCGATATCATGTTCACCATCCACATTTGTGGGGGAAGCCCTTCGTCCTCTATTGTTCGGGCGCCGGGCTCCTCCTCGCCATCGCTATGCAGCCCTTGTCATTGAGTTCGCATTTAACTTGCCCGCTTGTTTGAAGACCCAACAATCCCTGTGGTGTGGTTGGCTAGTTTTTCGGGGTGACATGTATTTGGCACGAGCGATCGAGTATTCGGTCCAGATTGACGGGCCCCGAGTATTTATTTTCAACGGCTTTTTCCACGACCGGTTTAGAGCTCAATCCGCATTGATCGCCAGATCTTCAGATTATCACCGCACGCGGCGCTTGTGCTTGTTGCGACGCGACCGCCGTTGCTGTCCTTGGTATCCCAACTACCGTGGTTTTTGGTCAAGTTGTTACTACGAGCCAGCCAGCTGTCCTCTCCGCCGCAAAAGCGGTCATGAGCTTTGTGAGGGCTGCCATGGATTTCGCTTTTCCGTCCTAGGTGTCGGCAAGCCACCGTCATGATGTTATGTTTGAAGGCTGCAAGGGCCTCTACATCCTGGACAGTCAACGATTTGATTTTTCTTGGTTAGGAACCGTGTCCGTAATTGTCCGCCGATTCTTCCGGCTGCTGAATTATGTGGCCGAGGTCATCGGCGCCCGGTGGTCGCATATGTGCCCCGAAGTTATCAAGGAATGCGGCTTCCGTGTCCTCCCAACAACCAATTGATTCTCGCCGCAAGCTGTTAAGCCAATGTCGAGCTGGTCCTTTAAGCTTGAGGGAGGTATTTGATGGTGTAGATCATCACCGCGGGCCATGTGGATATGGAGGAGGTAGTCCTCGATCCAAACCGCAAGATCTGTTGTGCCATCGTGATGATTCGATGTTTACGGGTTTGAAACCTCGGGATTTGATGATCCATCACTCGCCTATGAAGCATAGTCGGTGTGCGGCGCCAGATTGAGCTATATCACGATGCAGCTCAAATGAGCTTTGTTCATCGTGTTCGCCCGCCGGAATTGTTGTATCCGCGTGACGGTTATCATCACGTCGTCGGGGCGCCCACGCCATTGTTTGCCTTGCCTTGTCCTCCAATATGTCTCGCAGGTCCGCGCTGCTTCCCTGCCTTGGTACTTTTTGAGCGACGCCGGGTGCGGCTTGAATGGAGGGCCTAGAGGCCTCTCCGTCGTGGGCCACGGGTGGTCGGTCGGCCGTGATCATGCGCCGGTGATGTAGGTGGGTGCTTCCTCCTCTAATTGGGGTAGCAGCTCATGCTTTAGGTATCTCTTGAGGGGCGCTCGAGTTCGTGCATTCTTCGCTGCAAGGCTTCACCATCTATCAGCCTAGCAAGTCTTGGTCAGCTCTAAGTTGCTGCTGCTTTTCTTGAGGCTGCTTGTCGCGGGCTATAAGCCCGCGCTTGAAACGCCCTGTTCAGCGGGATCCTCAGCACCACAAATTGGCTGCCGCCGAGGCTTGCCTCATCTTCGGAGGGAGGCATATAATTATCGGCCTCCACCTCCCCGTCCGCCACTCTATCATGAGGGTTGGCTTCTCCTCCTCCCGTGCTGAATATCGCCGAGGAGGTTGTCTTCATTAATCGTCCGGGTGTTATTATCTCCCGTGCCGCTATCACCATTTTTGCTGTGGCGGATTTAGAGCGCGCCACGACGCCGGGCGCTGGGATGTTTCTTGAGGGGTCATCCTCCGCTGATCCATCGCCACTCCCATCTTTTGGGATGTCCACCATGTATATGTCGATGACGAGGTGGCTTCCAAAGGCCCTCGTAGGCGCCGGATCTTGGTCGCTCCAAAGATCGCCGCCCATACCGCCGATGTCTTCGAGTCAAGTCGAGCATGTCGGTTAAATCATCGACAAGGGCTACAAAGTGGGTGGTGGTGGGCGCTGAATTTCTTCGCCGTCTGTGATCTCAACCTTCCCGCCATAGTCCGCCGTGGCTCTCCGATAAAGAGAGAGACTTTAGTGAATTCAGGATGTCGCCAAAGGGCGAAAAGTGCCGAAAGATGTCCGCGATAGTGAACTCCATGACCGGCGCCCAATCGGATTCGATTGGTCGGGCGCTGGAGGTTCGGAGTCCGGAGAGGAGTCCGCACCTTGGAGTCACGGATTCGCAGCGATAGGATGGTGTTCGCCCAATCGCCAGAGAGATCGAGCCCCGAGGCGGTGTCCAGCCACTGCCCTGATCGGCGGAGTCGGCCCGAGCTAAGGGTCGGAGCAGACGCCGGTGCGCCTCCGTGGCACCGCTCGCGGCAGAGCCAGATCATGCCCATCGAGACAAGGCGCGCGCTTGGTGGCTCAATCCGTCAAGATCAAGTCTCCGCGATGTCGGCCGTAGTTCAAACTCCCAAACCTGACTGATGGCTGTGGGCGAGCTTTCGATCCGCTTCCAGATGGCCAAGTGAATTGCCCGCAGCAAAGCCGCCGAACATTTAAGATCTGTCCGGGAGAAAAGTCTCACCGACCATGTCGTTGTTGATGATCAAGGATCCATCGGGCCTAAAGATGATGACACAGAGGAACTCTCAATGAAAGCACTAATGTCGGTGTCAAACCGCGGATCTCGGTAGGGGGTCCCAACTATGCGCCTAGGCGGATGGCAACAGGAGACAAGCGACACGATGTTTTTACCTGTGTTCGGGCCCTCTCGATGGAGGTAAAACCCTACCCTTCTTGATTAATATTGATGATATGGGTAGTACAAGAGTGGATCTACCACGAGATCGTGAGAGGCTAAACCCTAGAAGATAGCCTATGGTATGATTGTTGTTCGCCCCACGGACTAAAACCCTCCGTTTATATAGACACCGGATAGGGTTAGGGTTACACAGAGTCGGTTACAATGGTAGGAGATCTACATATCCAGACGCCAAGCTTGCCTTCCACGCCAAGGAAAGTCCCATCCGACACGGACTAAGTCTTCAATCTTGTATCTTCATAGTCCAGAGTCCGCCAACGGTGATAGTTCGCTATCCTGACACCCTTAATCCAGACTCCTCGAGGGCTTCAACAAGGAGCGGGCGGATTGGGCCACCGAAAAGGCCGCTTTAACTCAACGGCAGAGAATGTTGAGGCTGCCTCAAACCGTAGTGGGTGAATCGACCAAGGTAAAGCGGCAAGTGCATGCCATGACCGCCGCCGCCTTTGGTAAGCCTTTTTGACTTTCGACGAATGAGGCCTTCTCATGAAATTGCCGGTTTATTAACCCTTTGAATGATACAGGACACGATGGGCCACTTGGGATCGACGGCGAAGAAATTGAAAGCCTCTTATACATTGATTGAGCAACTCTATACTGTGCGCAATGGATCATCAAGACCGCTTCACAACAACCCGGCCTCGACCTTGATCCAGACACCATTAAAAGGTTGTCAATGCTTCCCGCCCAGCTTGAAGAATTAAAGAAATCTGCTGGTAGAACCGGTGCCATAAACGCTTTAATCCGCCAAAGCTCGGTGCCGGATTTTGATCCTCGCTGAAGCGCCTGTGGCTTCCCAAGCTTGAAGGAAGACGGGATGTAATTCAGTGAAGAGGATATCCGAGCTATAAACCGAAGTGCGCCTTTGGCTTGTCAATTGGTCAAGAGGCAAATCTGTCTCACTATCAAGCCCAATACGATGGGTAGAATAAACGAAAGTGCTCGTGATCGATTCCTAAAGCGGAGAACCTTATACCTCCAATTGAAGCATACTTACATTCTCGATATTGAACAGTCGCTGTTGATCAATGATGAAGTTGTATTCCAAGCATTAATGGGAATCGATCGACAACTGCTGATTTCACCATCGGTATAATCTACTCGATGCGGCTATATCTCCCACGTGTCGAAGCACGACTTAGAGGCATAACCGCATTGAAAGCAATGTCGCAAGTGAGGTAATCTTCACACAACCCATGTAATACATAAGGGAAAAAGAGATACATAGTTGGCTTACAATCGCCACTTCACACAATACATGAGTAAAGCATTACATCATACAGATACAATCAAGGTCCGACTACGGAACCAAAATAAAAGAAGACTACCCTAAATGCTACATGATCCCCGATCGTCCCAACTGGCTCCACTATCGATCAACTCAAACGAAACAACACAAAGAACAAGATCTTCATCGAGCCTCCTTGAGCTCGGATGCGCCACCCGCATGGTTTCATCGGCACCGCAAACTGGTTTTGAAGTATCCGTGAGTCACGGGACTCAGCAATCTCACACCCGCGAGATCAAGACTATTTAAACTTATGGTAAGGGTAAAGGTATGAGCTGGAGCTGCAGAAGTTTATCAGCATATATGGTGGCTACCATACGCAAAAAGAGAGCGAGAAGAGGAGGCAAAGTACGGTCATGAAGCTAGTAGCGATCAAGAAATGATCCTGAAACTACTTACGCCAAACATAACTCCAACATCAGTGTTCACTTCCCTGACCACGAGAAGAGACCATCACGGTTACACACGCAGTTGGTGTATTTTAATTAAGATCAACTTCGGTTTTCTACAACCGACATTAACAAATTCCCATCCGCCTCATAATCATGGGCACGGCTTTCAAAGATAATACCTCGCAGGGTGTCCTAACTTAGCCCATTATAAGCTCTCACGGTCAACGAAGGATATTCTTCTACCGGAAGACCCAATCAGTCTCGTAATCCTGACTACAAGACATTTCGACAAAGAATACAACAAGACCAAAAAGCCGCCTCGGATGTGCCGACAAATCCTCGATAGGAGCTGCACATATCTCGTCTCGTGGCACACCGGATGAACACTACGCGACGGCAACCGACGATACCCCAAGTTTCTCGGGCGGCACCGCAAGTGGTTTAGTTTGGACCAGCACTGGAGGAGAACTGGCCCGGGGTTAAATAAAGATGACCCTTGAGTTTGCGTAACCCAAGGGAAAAAGGCTTAGGTGGCAAATGGTAAAACCAATGTTGGGCCTTGCCGGAGGAGTCTTATTCAAAGCGAACTGTCAAGGGGTCCCATAAATCACCCAACCGTTAGGGACGCAAAATCTGGGAACATAATACCGATATGACGGAAACTAGGGCGGCAAGAGTGGAACAAAAACACTGCATAAGGCCGAGCCTTCCACCCTTTACTAAGTATATAGATGCATTAATTAAATAAGATATATTGTGATATCCCAACAAGTAAACACATTCCAACAAGGAACAACATCTCCATGTTCCAACAAGGAACAAACTTCATCTTCACCTACAACTAACAACGCTATAAGAGGGGCTGAGCAAAGCGGTAACATAGCCAATCAACGGTTTGCTAGGAAAGGATGGTTAGAGGCTTGACATGGCAACATGGGAGGCATGATATAGCAAGTGCTAGGTATCGCAGCATGGGCATAGCAAAAGAACGAGCATCTAGCAAGCAAAGATAGAAGTGATTTCGAGGGTATGGTCATCTTGCCTGAAATCCCGCAAGGAAGAAGAACGAATCCATGAAGAAGACAAACGGACGAAGTCGAACGAATCCTCACAACTCCGAACGAAACCAAGCTAACGAGAGAAGCAACCCGAAAGAAACAAACAACATAGTAAACAACCATCACATAAACATGGCATGATGCACAACCAAGTATGATGCATGTCCGTTTAAATAGCATGTCATGGCAATATGCACAAACAACACTACAAGTTATGGAGCTCAATATGCAACGGGTTGCATATTGACAAAACACCACAACACTTATTTAGTTCTCTCTCGTTATGTACCCAACAATATTAAATGTTGTTAAACATGGCAAGAGGTGAAGCATAATAAAACAAACTATTTAGGCAAGTTTAAATGAGGCCGAACAACAAACAACAATTCCGTAAAACCCCATATGCATATTTTAGATTTGGAACTGATCTGCCCTGAACACAATTTTAGAGTTGTTAAACATGCAAATAAAGTATACCATGTTAAACTAGGCATTTTCTCACCCCATTTACATATATAATTTATTTAAAATGGAGCTACGGTTATTTAGTTATGAAATAAATCATTTTAGCATGGCATTTAAGCAAATTAATGCAAACAACAATTTTAAACATTTAGATGTTGTTATCATGATGCGGATGACATATACAAGTTATATGCAATTTTATGAAAAGTTGACAAGAGCATGTTACGAGGCATTTGGTCACCATGATGAACGAAGGGTGTTACGGCGGTAAACGAAAATGGTGCCACGGCAACATTTCGTTCCGTAGCCTGCGGAGATATCGTGCAAAAGAAAGTGTGACGGAAGCGAGTTGAGCAAGATGGTGGGTGTTCCCTGTTGTTGGGGAACGCTAGTAAAATTAAAATTTTTCCTACGGTTTCACCAAGATCCATCTATGAGTTCATCTAGCAACGAGTATTCAGATTGATAGCATCTACATACCACTTTGTAGATCGCAACGGAAGCGCCGGAGTGAACGTGGATGAGGTAGTCGATTTGCCGCGATCCAATTCACCGATGATCTAGTGCCGAACGGACGGCACCTCCGCTGCTCAACACACGTGACGGTCACGCGAACGCCTCCTTCTTCTTGATCCAGCAAGGTGAAGGAGAGGTTGAGGAAGATGGCTCCAAGAGCAGCACGACGCAAGGCAGGATGGTGGAACTTGCAAGATTCAAGCAGGGCTTCACTGCACTACGGAGGAGGAGGATGTGTTGGAGAGGGAGAGGGAGGCGTCCAGGGCAAAGGTGCTGCTGCCCCTTCCCTCCCCCCCCTTTATATAGGTGCCAAGGAGGGGAGGGCGAGCCTTGCCCCCTCCTCCAAGGGAGGGGTGCGGCCAAGAGGGGGAGGTGTCCACCTCCCAAGGCACCCCTGAGGTGCCTTCCCCTCATGGACTCTTCCTCCTTAAACCCTAGGCGATGGGCCCCTTGGGGTTGGTTCCCTGGCCCATGTGGGCCTAGGCGCACCACCTAGGGCCCATGTGGCCCCTCGGGCTTGTGGCCCCACTTCAGGACCTCGACCCTCCGTGGTCCCAGACAATACCGATATCACCAAACTTGTCCCGATGGTCAAACAGCACTTCCTATATATAATTCTTTACCTCCGACCATTCCGAACTCCTCGTGACGCCCGTGATCTCATCCGGACTCAACAACATTCGGGTTACTGCACATACATATTCCTATAACCCTAGCGCTATCAACCTTATGTGTAGACCCTACGGTTCGGGAGACATGCGCATATGACCGAGACGGCTCGGCAATAACCAACAGCGGATCTGGATACCCATGTTGGCTCCTACATGCTCCACGATGATCTCATCGGATGAACCACGATGTCAAGGATTCAATTAATCCCGTGATACGCATTCCCTTTGTCAATCGGTATTTTACTTGCCCGAGATTCGATCGCCAGATACCAATACCTCATTCAATCTCGCTATCGCAAGTCACTTTTCTCGCATCAGAATGCATGATCCCGTGATCAAACACTTTGATCACATTGAGCTCATTGTGATGATACATTACCGAGAGGGCCCGGTGATACCTCTCCGCCAAGCGGAGTGACAAATCCCGCCTCGATCCATGTCAACCCAATGTACACTTTCGGAGATACCCGTAGCATACCTTTATAGTCACCCAGCTTACGCCAGGACGCTTGGCACACCCAAAGCACTCCTACGGTATCCGGGAGTTACACGATCTCATGGTCTAAGGAAAGGATACTTGACATTGGAAAACTCTAGCAAACGAACTATGCGATCTTATGCTATGTTTTAGGATTGGTCTTGTCCATCACATCATTCTCCTAATGATGTGATCCCGTTATCGATGACATCCAATGTCCATAGTAAGGAAACCATGACTATCTGTCGATCAACGAGCTAGTCAACTAGAGGCTCACTAGGGACATGTTGTTGTCTCGTTATTCACACATGTATTACGATTTCCTGCTAACACAATTATAGCACTAATAAAGACAATTATCATGAATAAGGAAATATAATAATAATGCTTTTATTATTGCCTCTAGGCATATTTCCAACAGTCTCCCACTTGCACTAGAGTCAATAATCTAGTTACATTGTGATGAATCAACACCCATAGAGTTCTCGTGCTGATCATGTTTTGCCTTAGGGAGAGAGTTTAGTCAACGGATCTCATGACATTCAGATCCCGTGCACTTTACAAATTTCTATGTCTCCATCTTGAACATTTTCACTAATGGAGTTGAAGCGACGCTTGATGTGCCTAGTCTTCTTGTGAAACCTGCCCTTTGCAAGTGCAATAGCTCCAAAGGTTGTCACGAAGAGCTTGATTGGCCCCGACGCATTGGGTATGACTCGAGGTCGGTGATGAACTCCTTCACCCAAATTGCTTCATGTGCTGCCTCCGAGGCTGCCATGTACTCCGCTCACATGTAGATCCCGCCACGACGCTTTGCTTGCAAATCGCACCAGCCATCGCCCCACCATTCAAAATATACACGATCCGGTTTGTGACTTAGAGTCATTCAGATCTGTGGTCGGGTTAGCGCCGACGAACCTTTACGACGAGCTCTTCGTCACCTCCATAAACGAGAAACATTTCCTTAGTCCTTTTCGTGTACTTCAGATATTCTTGATCGCTGTCCAAAGGTTCCTTGCCGGGATTACTTTGGTACCTTCCTACCAAACTTACGGCAAGGTTTACATCAGGTCTGGTACACAAGATGGCATACATGATAGAACCTATGGCTGAGGCATAGGGATGACACTCATCTCTTCTATATCTTCTCGCCAGTGGTCGGACATTGAGCTGAGCTCAATTTCACACCTTGTAACACGTAAGAACCCTTCTTAGATTGATCCATATTGAACTTCTTCAATATCTTATCAAGGTATGTGCTTTGTGAAGACCTATGAGGCGCCTCGATCTATCTCTATAGATCTTGATGCCTAATATATAAGCAGCTTCTCCAAGGTCCTTCATTGAAAAACTCTTATTCAAGTAGGCCTTGATGTTGTCCAAGAGTTCTATATCATTTCCCATCAAAAGTATGTCGCCTACATATAATATGAGAAATGCTACAGAGCTCCCACTCACTTTCTTGTAAACACAAAGCTTCTCCATAAGTCTGTAGAACCCAAACGCTTTGATCATCTCATCAAAGTTAATGTTCCAACTCCGAGATGCTTGCACCAGCCCATAAATCGAGCGTTGAGCTTGCACACCTTGTCAAGATTCTTAGGATCGATAAAACCTTCCGCTGCATCATATACAATTCTTCCTTAAGGAAACCATTAAGGAATGCCGCTTTGACGTCCATTTGCCATATCTCATAATCATAGTATGCGCAATTGCTAACATGATTCTCGACGGACTTTAGCTTCGCTACCGTGAGAAAGTCTCATCGTAGTCAACCCTTGAACTTGTCGATAACCCTTAGCGACAAGCCGAGCTTTATAGATGGTCACATTACCATCCGCTGCCTGCCTTCTTCTTAAAGATCCATTTATTTTCTATGGCTCGCCGCTCAACGGCAAGTCACCAAAGTCCATACTTTGTTTTCATACATGGATCCTATTCGGATTTCATGGCTTCCAGCCATTTGTCGGAATCCGGCCCGCCATTGCTTCCTCATAGTTCAAGGTTCACCGTTGTTCAACAACATGATTTCCAAGACAGGTTGCCGCATTCACTCGTGCGGAACGTGTCCTTGTTGACCTTCAATTTCAGAGGAGCTTGATCAAGCATCTTGATCATCATCATTAATTTCTCTCTAGTCGGTGCAGTGCACCTCGTAAACGCTTTTTGAGTTTCGCCATTTTCCGTTCAAGAGGTAACACTTCATCAAGTTCTACTTTCCTCCCACTTACTTCTTTCGAGAGAAACTCTTTTCCGTAAAGGATCCATTCTTGGCAACAAAGATCTTGCCTTCGATCTGAGGTAGAAGGTATACCCAACAGTTTTTTAGGGTATCCTATGAAGACGATTTTTCCGATTTGGGTTCGAGCTTTCAGTTGAAGTTTCTTGACATAAGCATCGTGATCCCCAAACTTTTAGAAACGATGCTTAGGTTTCTTCCCAAACCATAATTCATACGGTGTCGCCTCAACGGATTTCGACGAGCCCTATTTAAAGTGAATGCGCAGTTCTAAAGCATAGCCCCAAAAGATAGCGGTAAGTCGGTAAGAGACATCATAGATCGCACCATATCCAATAGAGTGCGACACGACGCTCGACACACCATTATTACCGAGGTGTTCCAGCGGCGTGAGTTGTGAAACTATTCCACATTTTCTCAAGTGTGTGCTAAATTCGTGACTCAAGTATTCTCCTCCACGATCCGATCGAGAAACTTGATCTTTCTATCACGCTGATTTTCAACCTCACTCTGAAATTCTTTGAACCTTTCAAAGGTCTCAGACTTGTGTTTCATTAAGTAGATATACCCATATCTACTCAAGTCATCAAGGAGGGTGAGAACATAACGATAGCCTCCATGAGCCTCAACACTCATTGGACCGCATACATCGGTATGAATGATTTCCAATAAGTTGGTTGCTCGCCCATTGTTCCCGAGAACGGAGTCTTGGTCATTTTACCCATGAGGCATGGTTCGACGTGTCAAATGATTCATAATCAAGAGACTCTAAAAGTCCATCCGCATGGAGCTTCTTCATGCTTGACACCTATGTGACCAAGGCGCAAAGTACACAAATATGTGAGACTATTGTTATCAACTCTAACTCTTTTGGTATTCACACTATGAATATGTGTATCATCACGCATTTAGATTCATTAAGAATAAACCATTAACCATCGGAGCATGACCATAAAACATATCTCTCATATAAATAGAACAACCATTATTCTCGGATTTAAATGAGTAGCCATCTCAATTAAGCGAGATCCAGATACAATGTTCATGCTCAAACTTGGCACTAAATAACAATTATTGAGGTTTAAAACTAATCCCAGAGGTAAATGTAGAGGCAGCGTGTCGACGGCGATCACATCGACCTTGGAACCATTCCCGACGCCAAGATCGTCACCTCGCCCTTCGCCAGCCTCCGCTTATTCCGCAGCTCCCGCTTTGAGTTACAAATGTGAGCAATCGCACCGTATCAAATACCCAAGAGCTACTACGAGTAATCGGTAAGGTACACATCAATTACATGTATATCATATATACCTTTGGTTTTGCCGGCCTTCTTGTCCGCTAAGTATTTGGGGCAGTTCCGCCCAAAGGACTACTTCCCTTGCAATAAAAACACTCACCTCGGCTTGGGTCCATTCTTTGGCTTCTTCCCGCAACTTGTTATCGGCGCGCAACTTCCTTGCCGCCCTTCTTGAAGTTCTTTTACCCTTACCCTTCTTGAACTTAGTGGTTTTATTCACCATCAACACTTGATGTTCTTTCTTGATTTCTACCGCTGATTTCAGATAGCATATACCTCGTGAATGGTCTTTACCATCCCCTCGCATATTGTAGTTCATCACAAAGCTCTTGTAGCTAGGTGGAAGCGATCGAGGATTCTGTCAATGACCGCTTATCCGGAGATTAACTTCCAGCTTGAGTCAAGCTGCCAGTGCAACCCATATTTTGAGTATGTGCTCACCGACAGAGCCATTTTCCTCCATCTTACAGCTAAAGAATTTGTCGGAGACTTCATATCTCTCGACCCGCATGAGCTTGAAAACCATTTTCAGCTCTTCAACATCTCATATGCTCCATGTCTCTCAAAACGCTTTTGGAGTCCCGCTCTAAGCTGTAAAGCATGCCGATCGAACGAGGGAGTAATCATCGCAGCGTGATCGCCAAGCTGCTCATAACGCCTTGTTCTCGCAGGAGAATAGGTGCGCCACCCAGCGGTGCTCTTAGGACATAATCTTTCTTGGCAGCTATGAGGATAATCTCGTGTTCCGACCCAGTCCGAGATAGTTGCTACCATCGCCTTTCAGCTTGGTTTTCTAGGAACGCTGAAGTTGAGGACTACGCTGGCCATTTGATCTACAAGACACATTGTAAATATTTAGACTAAGTTCATGATAATAAAGTTCATTTAATCAAATTTAATGAACTCCCACTTAGATAGACATCCTCTACTAGTCATCTAAGTATTACATGATCCGAGTCACTAGGCCGTGGTCCGATCATCACGTGAGACGGACTAGTCAACATCGGTGAACATCTTCATGTTGATCGATCTTCTATACGACTCATGCTCGACCTTTCGGTCTTCTCGTGTTCCGAGGCCATGTCTGTACATGCTAGGCTCGCAAGTCAACCTAAGTGTTTTATGTGTAAATCTGTCTTACACCCGCTGTATGCGTAACGAAGGACCTATCACACCCGATCATCACGCGGTGCTTCGAACCATTTAACCTTAGCAACGGTGCACGTTAGGGTGAACACTTTCTTGAAATTATTATGAGGGATCATCTTATTTACTACCGTCGTTTCTAAGTAAACAAGATGCAAAACATGATAAACATCACATGCAATCAAATAATAAACGTGACATGATATGGCCAATATCACATAGCTCCTTTGATCTCCATCTTGGGGCTCCATGATCATCTTGTCACCGCTTGACACCATGATCCTCATCATCATGATCTTCATCATCGTGTTCCATGAAGTTGCTCGCCAACTATTACTTCTACTACTATGGCTAACGCTTAGCAATAAAGTAAAGTAATTTACATGGCGATTCTCAATGACACGCAGGTCATACAAAAATAAAGACAACTCCTATGGTTTCGCCGTTGTCATACTCATCGACATGCAAGTCGTGATTCCTTACAATAGCATGAACATCTCATACATCACATATAGATCATTCATCATACATCACAACTTTGGCCATATCATATCATTAAAGCACTTGCTGCAAAAAACAAGTTAGAAGTCCTCTAATTGTTGTTGCAAGTTTTACGTGGCTGAATTAGGGTTCTAGCAAGAACGCTTTTCTTACCTACGCTCAAACCACAACGTGATTTGTCAATCTCTATTTACCCTTCATAAGGACCCTGTTCATCGAATCCGATCCAACTAAAGTAGGAGAGACAGACACCCGCCAGCCACCTTATGCAACTAGTGCATGTTAGTCGGTGGAACCGGTCTCACGAAGCGCACGTAAGGTTGGTCCGGGCCGCTTCATCCCACAATACCGCTGAATCAAGATTGACTAGTAACGGCAAGAAGAATTGACAACATCTACGCCCACAACAAATTGTGTTCTACTCGCACAAGAAGAACTATGCATAGACCTAGCTCGATACCACTGCTGGGGAACGCTGCAGAAAATTAAAATTTTTCCTACGGTTTCACCAAGATCCATCTATGAGTTCATCTAGCAACGAGTATTCAGATTGATAGCATCTACATACCACTTTGTAGATCGCAACGGAAGGCCGGAGTGAACGTGGATGAGGTAGTCGATTTGCCGCGATCCAATTCACCGATGATCTAGTGCCGAACGGACGGCACCTCCGCTGCTCAACACACGACGGTCATGTAACGCCTCCTTCTTCTTGATCCAGCAAGGTGAAGGAGAGGTTGAGGAAGATGGCTCCAGCAGCAGCACGACGCAAGGCAGGATGGTGGAACTTGCAAGATTCTA
The DNA here is from genome assembly GCA_021605205.1 of Aegilops longissima. Lineage (NCBI taxonomy): Eukaryota > Viridiplantae > Streptophyta > Magnoliopsida > Poales > Poaceae > Aegilops > Aegilops longissima. The sequence goes on along the minus strand of CM038678.1, from coordinate 482,334,583 downwards.
CAGGCTTCACTGCACTACGGAGGAGGAGGATGTGTTGGAGAGGAGAGGAGGCGCCCAGGCAAAGGTGCTGCTGCCCCCCCTCCCTCCCCCTTTATATAGGTGCCAAGGAGGGGGAGGCGCAGCCTTGCCCCTCCTCCAAGGGAGGGGTGCGGCCAAGAGGGGAGGTGTCCACCTCCCCAAGGCACCCTGAGGTGCCTTCCCCTCATGGACTCTTCCTCCTTAAACCCTAGGCGATGGGCCCCTTGGGGCTGGTTCCCTGGCCCATGTGGGCCTAGGCGCACCACCTAGGGCCCATGTGGCCCCTCGGGCTTGTGGCCCCACTTCAGGACCTCGACCCTCCCGTGGTCCCAGACAATACCGATATCACCAAACTTGTCCCGATGGTCAAACAGCACTTCCTATATATAATTCTTTACCTCCGACCATTCCGAACTCCTCGTGACGCCCGTGATCTCATCCGGACTCAACAACATTCGGGTTACTGCACATACATATTCCTATAACCCTAGCGCTATCAACCTTATGTGTAGACCCTACGGTTCGGGAGACATGCGCATATGACCGAGACGGCTTTCGGCAATAACCAACAGCGGATCTCGATACCCATGTTGGTTCTACATGCTCCACGATGATCTCATCGGATGAACCACGATGTCAAGGATTCAATTAATCCCGTGATACGATTCCCTTTGTCAATCGGTATTTTACTTGCCCGAGATTCGATCGTCAGATACCAATACCTCATTCAATCTCGCACGCAAGTCACTTTTCTCGCATCAGAATGCATGATCCCGTGATCAAACACTTTGATCACATTGAGCTCATTGTGATGATACATTACCGAGAGGGCCCGGTGATACCTCTCCGCAAGCGGAGTGACAAATCCCAGCCTCGATCCATGTCAACCCAATGACACTTTCGGAGATACCCGTAGCATACCTTTATAGTCACCCAGCTTACGCAGGACGCTTGGCACACCCAAAGCACTCCTACGGTATCCGGAGTTACACGATCTCATGGTCTAAGGAAAGGATACTTGACATTGGAAAACTCTAGCAAACGAACTATGCGATCTTATGCTATGTTTTAGGATTGTCTTGTCCATCACATCATTCTCCTAATGATGTGATCCCGTTATCGATGACATCCAATGTCCATAGTCGAAACCATGACTATCCGTCGATCAACGAGCTAGTCAACTAGAGGCTCACTAGGGACATGTTGTTGTCTCGTTATTCACACATGTATTACGATTTCCGGTTAACACAATTATAGCACGAATAAAGACAATTATCATGAATAAGGAAATATAATAATAATGCTTTTATTATTGCCTCTAGGGCATATTTCCAACACCGGTTACCGGGTTCCCACGAGACGATGGCATGGCAACGAGGAGGAACAAGCGAGCGACAATTTCGGACACGGTGCAAACGGGCATCTCATACAACATATGCATTCGTCCACGGCGGTCGCTCCGCGGGTATACCTTTGAAGCGCGCCTTTTCGAACGGGACAAGTTCGTCAAGGAAGTAGTGGTACACGGTCGAGTGGAAGTAGTCGCTCACACGACGGTGGTGGAAGTAGACGCTCGCTGGGGTAGTGGAACACATGTTGTCGTGGTGCTTGTCCATCCGGTCTTGACGACGGTAGAGGTACTCGCGACAAAGAGTGGTACACGCTTCGTGGATGTTCGAGTCATCGATAGCGGTATTTGATGAATCCCGAACGGACTTGGCGCCTTCGCCGTAGGGGTACTTGGCGCTTCCGGTTCGGTGGTCGTCGGCGCCAGATGTCGTGGTACTTGCTAAACCCACGAAGAGGGTACTTGTACTGTGATCATTGTGGAAGTAGTCGCTCACGGCAGATCCTCAGAATTGGCTTTCCGTCCTGTAGTCGACATGACATCCGTGAACTTGGCAAAATCCACGGGCGCCCTCATGCTCGGTTGCCGCTGGAAGCCAACAGACGACAAGGGTCGAGGACGAGGTACAGCAACGAGGCGGCAAGGACGGATCCGGACAACATGCAGCTCCGCAGATCGATGCAGAGGCGCTGGAAGCAGCTTCCGCTGGGGGCGGAGGAGCTTGGGCGAGGGACGACGCCCTGGCGGGCGTTGGCGCCCCTACAAGGCCGAGGACGACGATCGCAGCGCGGGCGGCTGGGAGCAGCAGATGAACTTGGCAGCCGGAGGGAGCACAGGCAGCGCGGCCATGTCCTCGGCGAGGGGTCGGGTGCGGGCTCCTGGAGGAGGGCACGACGGCGGCGAGGAGGCCGACGGGCTCCGCCTGGTCGCTGACGAGGGCGACGGGAGGTCCTGAAGGTCCGGCCAAGGCCGGGCGAGAGGGTGCAGAAGAAGGCCGGGCGGCGAGGTCGAGGCGGAGCGGCCTGTGGGCGGCGAGGAGGAGGTCGAGGGGAGAAGACGCCGGGAGAGATGGGGATCGGGCAGGAGGCGGCGGCCGAGGGGGAGAGCGAGGAGATGGGATCGGGGAGCGGGCTCTCTCATGCAAAGGGTGTGTGGAGGCGGCGCCTGGCAGGAACGAGGGAGAGATGGGGGCGGAGGAGGAGTCGGGCTAGGTTAGGAGGGTTAGGTGGGCTGGGCCTTGGGCCGGCGCTGGAGGCTGGGAGGCCCAGGAGGCATGGTTTTCTCTCTCTCTCCCTTATATTTTCTTAGCGTAAAACAATTAAAGAGAGACAAAAGAAAGAGAGGGTTAGGGAAAGAATTTGGGAATGAGGACAATTTTCCCGGACTCATAAAAATAAGCATGACCATAGAAAATAGAAGTGGCAAGATTGAAGGAATTAATTCAAATTCATTTGAATATAATTCAAATGGTCTTGAATTGGGACTAGGTTTGGTGTGGCCAAAATGTTGAGGATTTTGGTGGAGCTCCGAAAATGATGAAATCATATTGGCAAGGTTTTGAGGTCAACTCGAGCGTAAAAGGCATGGGATTTATTTGCAAGTGGGTTATGGTGATTCCAAAACAATGGAATATTTTATAATATCTCCTAAATATCGGGAGGGTATGTTATAAAGAGAAGTCACAAGTGAATTCCTCGATTTACATGGATCGAAAAATCCATACAATTTATTTAGTTGAGTTGCAAAAAATTGAATGGCATGATGGCATGATGACGTGATGCAATGCAAGAGATGACATGATGAATGCACAAACAAAACAAATCACACGACAAAACTCGAAACCCCGAAGGCAACTCAAGCTCCGGTCTTGGGCGCCACAACACTCCACCACTACGAGAGGATCTCGTCGCGAGATCCGGGATGGCACCAGAGAGAAAACGGAAGAAGAAAGAGGTAAAACTAAGTTGCTTCTTTGACAAAAGAGTGAAACCATGAACCTTGAGATATTGAGCAAAATGAAAGAAAGAAAACAACGAAGATGAGCAAATTGAAAACACTCCGCTAGAAAAGAGGAACAAGGATACGACGAGAACCAAGAGGTTTAGTGATAAGATAGATACCGAAACCACTCCGTTAAAACTAGATAGATTAGGAATAAGATTGATATAATTTTGGCAGCTCCACTAAAAGAAGAAGGAAAACTTGATAAGATGAAAAGAACTTGAAGAGAATACACAACACTCCTAAGTTAAATGGATAATGCAAGAAAAGAACATGATCTTTACAAAACGAGGTGATGGGTGAAGAGAGCAACATCACAATGCCTCCGAAACAATGCATGATAGATAGAAAGTTGGAATGAATAGAACGAAGAATGAAACCAACATCTCCCACCATAAATGAATTTGAAAGAGCATCCTCACGAAGTAGGATTGAACGGAGTTGTTTGAAAACAACAACGATAAGGATAAGCTTGTAGTGGGCTTATGAAAACATCTCAAAATTATGAGGTGAGCTTCGCCACCAACGGAAACAATTGATTGGATTGAGAGCAACACGGAGATGAAAACTTTTTCATTGAGAGGATAGGAGGAAAACTTGGATCATTGATAAGCACCATAATAGCAACATTCCTTAGGGAAGGCTTTAGGTGAAATATAACCCAAGATAACTCCAATGAAGAGATTGATGGACTTAAATATCTCATGAACAAAGATAAAATGATGGATTTAAATATGTCACTCTTGAAAATCTGTGAATCATGAAACGCGAGGAAAATTATCAACAATGACATAACACCATCTCAAAAGATAAGATAGAGAGAATTGCACTTTGGAATGCAAGATGAAGAATGCTTGAACGCCTCAAAACAAAACATGTGTTGGAACCATGTTTATTTTGAAGTATGGCTTGACGGATCTTAACTCAAGAGAAATCTTGATGAACAATTGAAGAATGAAAAGAATCCTTGAGGAAGCACCATGTAGAGCCTCCATGATGAACACCGTAAACAAAAGGGTGATAGAAAGAAAGAGAAGTTGAAAACACAAGGTGAAGCCTTGCAGTGATTTAGATGGATCTTCGTGATGATGAGAGCTTGGAACCCCGTGAAAAGAAAAGATGAACAACTGAAATCAAGAATTTTTATGAACCTCCGGAATAAGGAATTGAATTTACTAGATGAAACAAGAATAAGAATTACATTATGCTCATCCTTCACCAATTAAATTGATGTCAAGCAATGGATTTGGCATACTACTTATTCTCGTAGAAAGGATTAAGATAGATATGGCGCAAACTTGGGAAGGTCTTCAACGAACCACCGGTAGGATTGGAAAGAACGAATGAATCTATATGATAACGAAGGAAGAGAACTCTTGAACAAACCACCGTAAGAACTGAAAATGAACGAAGAAAAAGGCACAATTCACCGGGAAGAATTGGAAAACGAATGAAGATATTTGAGGGGATTTAGATACAAGTGAACGAATAGATGACGAGCTGATTGGTAAGATTTGGAGAACAAGAGCTGAAAGCTGGAATGAATATTTCTGAGATGATGGGCTCCGAAGAATCAAACTGAAAAGACTCTGAATTGTTCGGATGGGTGAAAAGAATTTCACAATCAAAACAATTATGAGAGGATGGCATCAAGCTAGAACCATGAATCTTGAAGAGAATGGAGCAAGATTTAAGAGAAACTCTTCTTCGGTCTTCAAAATCCGAGAATGACGACGAGAAACACCACCATGAATTGTTGAGGCACTCCGGGATGAAAATTAGAAAGGTTGAACCAACGATGAAGATAATTTGGAAGATCTTGGAGAAAGCCTTGACTGATGATAATTCATTCTTATGTCAAATTTAGAAAAGAATTTTAGAAGCTCCGGGAAAATTAGAAGAGTCAGGTAAGATCCTGGGAAAAGACCTATGGGTTAGGGCCCACTCAAAAGAACCACCGTTGAACAATTGTTTGAAATAGATATTGCACCGGTAGAATTAAATGGCTCAAAAGGATAACAACTACTAGAAATCTTGCACGGATTAGGAATGAAAACACGAATCTTCCGAGATAATCTTCGGCACTCCGGAACAATTGAATAACAAGAACTAAAAGATTATGAGGTGCACCGGTATGAGAAAACATTTGAAACGAGGAAGGGAATATGATGAACACCGAAAACTTGACTTGAGTCCACCGGAGAAGAAAAATTAGAATGGAACAATGATAAGGTTGAAGCTTCCTTAGCGTCTTCATGAGAAATCACCGGATAAAACATTAAAGGAAAAGAATGAAGAAACTTCACTCAATAAAATTGATACTTGATTAGGAAATCTGAGTCCTTGAAGAAAAAGGGTGGAGGGTGGAAAACAAAACAACTTGGGTCGGATGAAACGAACACCGCTGAGAAAAGCTTAGAATTGATCTTGTGAATGTTGGAATGATCGGATTTAATTGGAGAGAAGCACACGGTTGGAAAGGATTGAAAAGACGACCTTGATGATCAAGAAGGATTAGCATCCACATAGAAATATGAGAACACCGCTTAGGAAAGGTATGGAATCAACACTTGACATTGAAGCAACTCAATACCACAAAACAAAACAAAACAAAGGATTTGGCTTGTGGAATAAGCCGAAACAAACATATGATAGATCCCAGATCGTATCATGTGTGTTGGAAAGATATCCTACGAGATACTTGAATTCACACCTATAAACTCCCAAACTTTTTGGTTATGCAATCAGGTGTTGGGGATACAGGGACACAAAATATATCACCCAAACTAACAATACCTAGATCTAGTCAGATCCATCCTTCAACACATAACCAAGAAACCTTCGAAATCGCTGACCTCGACCTTCAAAAGCATCCGTTATACAAGTCATGGCAATACTCGAGCTCGCCTCAAAGATCGGGTTATCGAGGTTATCTCACCAACAACTGCATAAAAGAGATTTTCGATGTCGGCAAAGCTCGTATTCCAAGATCTGAACGATAAAATTGTGACGACAACACCGGAGCTCAACTCCCCGGACACCGCCACAACCCCTAAATGTCGAGGCACCAAGAACAATGTTCTCGCCACAAAACCATCGGAACGATTCCAAGATACCCGTGATCCTAAAAAAAATTAGTGAAATTTGGGGAGAGGAAAGTCAAAACTCTACGCCAGATGCCTCACCAGAGCGATTTAAGGACCGAGGAGTAAAAAGAATCCTACTCCGATATATATAATCCTAAGACTCAAAACATTTTCCGCTCTAGACTCAACAACGCCAAAGAAACAATCAAGCAGGGGCTCCTAAGTCGGGAAGGCTCGATTACCAACTTATAACGCCTCGATGCGGCTATATCTCCCACGTGTCGGGAAGCACGACTTAGAGGCATAACCGCATTGAAAGCAATGTCGCAAGTGAGGTAATCTTCACACAACCCATGTAATACATAAGGGAAAAGAGATACATAGTTGGCTTACAATCGCCACTTCACACAATACATGAGTAAAGCATTACATCATACAGATACAATCAAGGTCCGACTACGGAACCAAAATAAAAGAAGACTACCCCAAATGCTACACAGATCCCCGATCGTCCCAACTGGCTCCACTACCGATCAACTCAAACGAAACAACACAAAGAACAAGATCTTCATCGAGCTCCTCCTTGAGCTCGGATGCGCCACCGCATGGTTTCATCGGCACCGCAAACTGGTTTTGAAGTATCCGTGAGTCACGGGACTCAGCAATCTCACACCATGAGATCAAGACTATTTAAACTTATGGTAAGGGTAAAGGTATGAGGTGGAGCTGCAGCAAGTTTACTAGCATATATGGTGGCTACCATACGCAAAAGAGAGCGAGAAGAGGAGGCAAAGCACGGTCGTGAAGCTAGTAGCGATCAAGAAATGATCCCAAACTACTTACGCCAAACATAACTCCAACATCTGTTCACTTCCCGGACCACCGAGAAGAGACCATCACGGTTACACACGCAGTTGGTGTATTTTAATTAAGATCAACTTCGGTTTTCTACAACCGACATTAACAAATTCCCATCTCGCCTCATAACCGCGGCACGGCTTTCAAAGATAATACCCGCAGGTGTCCCAACTTAGCCCATTATAAGCTCTCACGGTCAACGAAGGATATTCCTTCTACCGAAGACCCGATCAGTCTCGAATCCCGGACTACAAGACATTTCGACAAAGAATAAAACAAGACCAAAGAAGTCGCCGGATGTGCCGACAAACCCGATAGGAGCTGCACATATCTCGGTCTCGTGGCACACCGGATGAACACTACGACGGCAACCGACGATACCCCAAGTTGCCTCGGGCGGCACCGCAAGTGGTTTAGTTTGACCAGCACTGGAGGAGAACTGGCCCGGGGTTAAAATAAAGATGACCCTTGAGTCTGCAGAACCCAAGGGAAAAAGGCTTAGGTGGCAAATGGTAAAACCAATGTTGGGCCTTGCCGGAGGAGTCTTATTCAAAGCGAACTGTCAAGGGGGTCCCATAAATCACCCAACCGCGTTAGGGACGAAAATCCGGGAACATAATACCGATATGACGGAAACTAGGGCGGCAAGAGTGGAACAAAACACTGCATAAGGCCGAGCCTTCCACCCTTTACCAAGTATATAGATGCATTAATTAAATAAGATATATTGTGATATCCCAACAAGTAAACATGTTCCAACAAGGAACAACATCTCCATGTTCCAACAAGGAACAAACTTCATCTTCACCTGCAACTAACAACGCTATAAGATGGGCTGAGCAAAGCGGTAACATAGCCAATCAACGGTTTGCTAGGAAAGGATGGTTAGAGGCTTGACATGGCAACATGGGAGGCATGATATAGCAAGTGCTAGGTATCGCAGCATGGGCATAGCAAAAGAACGAGCATCTAGCAAGCAAAGATAGAAGTGATTTCGAGGGTATGGTCATCTTGCCTGAAATCCCGCAAGGAAGAAGAACGAATCCATGAAGAAGACAAACGGATGAAGTCGAACGAATCCTCACAACTCCGGAACGAAACCGAAGCTAACGAGAGAAGCAACCCGGAAAGAAACAAACAACATAGTAAACAACCATCACATAAACATGGCATGATGCACAACCAAGTATGATGCATGTCCGGTTTAAATAGCATGTCATGGCAATATGCACAAACAACACTACAAGTTAAGTGGAGCTCAATATGCAACGGGTTGCATATTGACAAAACACCACAACACTTATTTAGTTCTCTCTCGTTTATGTACCCAACAATATTAAATGTTGTTAAACATGGCAAGAGGTGAAGCATAATAAAACAAACTATTTAGGCAAGTTTAAATGAGGCCGGAACAACAAACAACAATTCCGGTAAAACCCCATATGCATATTTTAGATTTGGAACTGATCTGCCCTGAACACAATTTTAGAGTTGTTAAACATGCAAATAAAGTATACCATGTTAAACTAGGCATTTTTCTACCCCATTTACATATATAATTTATTTAAAATGGAGCTACGGTTATTTAGTTATGAAATAAATCATTTTAGCATGGCATTTAAGCAAATTAATGCAAACAACAATTTTAAACATTTAGATGTTGTTATCATGATGCGGATGACATATACAAGTTATATGCAATTTTATGAAAAGTTGACAAGAGCATGTTACGAGGCATTTGGTCACCATGGCGAACGAAGGGTGCTACGGCGGTAAACGAAAATGGTGCCACGGCAACATTTCGTTCCGTAGCTCATGGAGATATCGGTGCAAAAGAAAGTGTGACGGAAGCGAAGTTGAGCAAGATGGTGGGTGTTCGTTACCGGGTTCCCACGAGACGATGGCATGGCAACGAGGAGGAACAAGCGAGCGATAATTTCGACACGGTGCAAACGGGCATCTCATACAACATATGCATTCGTCCACGGCGTCGCTCCGGCGGTATACCTTTGAAGCGCGCCTTTTCGAACGGGACAAGTTCATCAAGGAAGTAGTGGTACACGGGTCGAGGGAAGTAGTCGCTCACACGACGGTGGTGGAAGTAGACGCTCGCGGGGTAGTGGAACACATGTTGTCGTGGTGCTTGTCCGTCCGGTCTTGACGACGGTAGAGGTACTCGCGACAAGAGTGGTACACGCTTCGTGGATGTTCGAGTCATCGATAGCGGTATTTGATGAATCCCGAACGGACTTGGCGCCTTCGCCGTAGGGTACTTGGCGCTTCCGTTCGGGTGGTCGCTCGGGCGCCGTATGTCGTGGTACTTGGCTAAACCCACGAAGAGGGTACTTGTACTCGATCATTGTGGAAGTAGTCGCTCACGGCGATCCGTACTTGTCTTTCCGGTCCTGTAGTCATACACGACATCCGTGAACTTGGCAAAATCCACGGCGCCCCATGCTCCTGGTTGCCGCTGGAAGCCAACAGACGACAAGGGTCGAGGACGAGGTACAGCAACGAGGCGGCAAGGACGGATCCGACAACATGCAGCCCGGCAGATCGATGCAGAGGCGCGGAAGCAGCTTCCGCTGGGGGCGGAGGAGCTTGGGCGAGGGACGACGCCCCGGCGGCGCTGGCGCCCCACCGCATGGAGGACGACGACTGCAGCGCCAAGGGAGCAGCAGATGAACTTGGCAGCCGGAGGGAGCAAGGCGCAGCGGGCGGCCATGTCCTCGGCGAGGGGGTCAAAAGGGCTCCGGAGGAGGGCACGACGGGCGGCGAGGAGGCCGACGGGCTCCAGCCTGGTCGCTGACGAGGGCGACGGGAGGTCCTGAAGGTCCGGGCCAAGGCCGGGCGAGAGGGGCAGAGCTGCCGGGCGGCGAGGTCGAGGCGGAGCGGCTCTGTGGGGCGGCGAGGAGGAGGTCGAGGGAGAAGACGCCGGGAGAGATGGGGATCGGGCAGGAGGCGGCGGCCAGAGGGGAGAGTGAGGAGATGGGATCGGGGAGCGGGCTCTCTCGGCGGCAAAGGTGGTGTGGAGGCAGGGCCTGGCAGGGAACGAGGGGAGAGATGGGGTGCGGAGGAGGAGTCGGGCTAGGTTAGGAGGGTTAGGTGGGCTGGGCCTTGGGCCGGCGCGGAGGCCGGGAGGCCCAGAGGCATGGTTGGGTTTCTCTCTCTCTCCTTATATTTTCTTAGCGTAAAACAATTAAAGAGAGACAAAAGAAAGAGAGGGTTAGGGAAAGAATTTGGGAACGAGGACAATTTTCCGGACTCATAAAAATAAGCATGACCACGTAAAAATAGAAGTGGCAAGATTGAAGGAATTAATTCAAATTCATTTGAATATAATTCAAATGGTCTTGAATTGGGACTAGGTTTGGTGTGGCCAAAATGTTGAGGATTTTGTGGAGCTCCGAAAATGATGAAATAATATTGGCAAGGTTTTGAGGTCAACTCGAGCGTAAAAGGCATGGGATTTATTTGCAAGTGGGTTATGGTGATTCCAAACAATGGAATATTTTATAATATCTCCTAAATATCGGGAGGGTATGTTATAAAGAGAAGTCACAAGTGAATTCCCTCGATTTACATGGATCGAAAAATCCATACAATTTATTTAGTTGAGTTGCAAAAAAATTGAATGGCATGATGGCATGATGACGTGATGCAATGCAAGAGATGACATGATGAATGCACAAACAAAACAAATCACACGACAAAACTCGAAACCCCGAAGGCAATCAAGCTCCGGTCTTGAAGGCCACAACCGGTAGGGAATCGGTTGAAGCGGCGCAGATGACCCGCAACCATCAGGCCAAGCTGGCGAAGCATGAACCGGAGGCCAGTTTACATTACTGCTTCCTTATGTTATGCAGAAAAACAATTATCTTACTTGGGCACCGTGTTGCCTTGTAGTAGACTAGCTGCCACACTTTGTGTTGATATGCCTTCGTGCATATTTATTACAACTTATGCTTCCGTTGAATCACTGATGCTAAACTGTTGTCTGTAGCAAAAAAGCTTAAAACGCCATTGTGGTTGTATAACCAAAGGGTCATCATATCTATGTATGTGAAATCAAAGATAATACCTTAGATTTAAACATATGATAAAATATGGGAATGTATGATACCCGCCATCGTAGGGCATGAAGTTGGCTGTGCCAATCTTGAAGCGGAGTTGTAAGAAACCCGCTCGTCAAGGAGAAAACAGCCTCGTATATAGGGTCGGTTTATCGTAAACTGCTCCGGTTAAGATGAACACCGTGTTACTCCATAATAGGATGTTTATCAAAATCAAACCGCAAAGTGTCTTGATGAAAACAAACCGTGTCCCATCAACCGATAGTCGAATCGGTTTAATAATTGTCGGTTTAAGAACACAACAAGAGAAATATGCAAAAGGACCAACAAATTTCAAGCAAAGGCAAAGACAAAATCTTTTTAAAAGAGGCTGTTTGAGCCGATCAAGTGGCATTACCATGGTCGGACACCACCAAGCCCCCAATAGGCATAGCTATGGTTCATGTCAGCCAGTGTCCCCAAATGATGCAAGTGGCATTACGCCGATCAAGAGGTGTAGCGATGAGCTGGTTCGCCAAAGCCCCAAGTGATTCTCGTGGCTTAGGCCGATCAATAGGCGGATCGGTTCGACGTGACCAAGTCCCTAAGTGATTCCATGGCTTTCGCTTATCAAAAGGTGTTGCATTGGTTCGGCACCACCAAGCCCCCAAGTGACATGATATGAAGCTTTGTTAAAAGCTAACTCAAGGTAAACCGAGACCGCTTTAAGATAAAAACCCTGTAACCACTCATGATGTAAAATAACAGACCCCGCTTTAGCTAAGGTCCGTTTATTGTATTGATCATAATATATACATTGTCATAATATGTACATAAGTAGAGCCTATGGCTCAAGTAAAGTAGGGTCAAGATGAGCTATGTTCCACGGCCCGTTGGTCTCCTCCTCCGATGTACGTGAGTCTTTATGCTCTCGAATATCAATCGATAGTACGACCTGTTGTGCAGATTCTTACTGACACGAAAGGTCCTCCCAAGGTGGGGATAGCTTGTGCATATCAGTCCTGGTATTGATGAGCCGAGCACCAAATCTCCTTCTTGAAAGGTTCTGGTTCTAACTCGGCGATCGTGATAGCGATAAAGATCCCGCCGGTAGATCGCCGAATGGGTAGCTGCAATGTCACGCCCACATCCAATGTTGTAACGCCTCGGATTCGGCGCGCCTGTGTCCGCCAGCTTATTTGTCGTCGCTGCCATGTCTTTTGCTTGCGGTTGCACTTTGCCATGTCATCATCTGCATTTCATATCATGTCATCATGTGCATCTCATTTCGCATTCATGTTCGCTCTCATGCATCCGAGCATTTTCCCGCTGTCCGCTTTTGCAATCCGCACTCCTATGTTCCCCGCCGCCTCTTTTACCTCTTTTCGTGCGGGTGTTAAACTTTCTCGAATGGCCCGAGGTTTGCCAAGCGGCCTTGGTATAGCACCGTAGACCGCCTGTCAAGTTTCGGCCATTTGGAGGTCGTTTATACTCCAACGGTTAACCGGTAACCGTAAAGCCTCCTTCTTTGCAGCCCAACACCCTTCCAAAGTGGCCTAAAACCCAGCAAACTCCCTCCATGTTTCTCGGTCGCTCGATCACGATCGTGGGTAAAACCACCTCATTTGGACTCTCCTAGCTCCTCTACCTATAAATAAGCCCTCCCTCGTCCAATTTCACGGATGATCCCAAAACCCTAGCTTTCCTCCCCCGCCTCGGACAGGTCCGATCCCGCCGGACGACGTCTGGCCACAGGCCTGACGATCCCCACACACTGGCACCTGCCCATCACAAGGCTGCCCGCTGAGCCCGCTGACCGCCCTCATGGGCCTGGGCCTCAAGGCTCTCGGCTTGGCCTCTCTGGCTCGCTGCTTTGCCGCTGGGCCTGGCCACACAGCCATTGGCTGGCCAAGGGCCATGGCTTCTGCTTCGCCTCGCGCTGGCTCGCGCCTGCCGCCTGTCTGCCCGGCCGCCTGCTCCTCCGCCAGGGCTGGCCGGGCCGGATCCGCCAGATCCGTCCGGCAACTCGCTGCCGCCGCCTGGTCTCCGCCACCCCGATCCACGCCCGATCCGCCTGCTGACTTTTCTTTTCTCGGTGAGATTTTCTAAGTCCCCAAGTTTCCAGATTCATGTGGCCTTTTTTATCGCTTCATAACTCGTGCATATAGTCCGCTTTCATGCGTGTAATATGTCAAATTGTTCGCCTCCACGAGTACATCATTTAATCTTATTGCATCATTTTCATTTGAGCTCATGTTGATGCCCGAAATGCTGTTAGAAGAGGGCTATGTGATGTTAGTTTCAGATTCTTATCAGAACATGCACTTTTGTCATTTTTTCCATGATTGATGTGTGCACCCTATGAACTTGAGTCCTGCATGTGTTTTGTAATATGCCATGCCATCTTTACAGGGGTGTATGCCATGTATTTTTGTGATCTCTTTGGTGACTAGCACAAGCATGCAAACTAGGCTTCATGATGTTGCTGATTTCAGCCCCTGTTCTGCTGATATTTTTATGCCATGTAAACTTGATGCTACCAAGAGATCCATGCTTATTTTGAGATACTTCAGTAAGGATTTTTTGAACATATGGTTATTCTCTATCCATACATGCCCTTGTTTGCAATTATGGAGTGCCATAGCTTGAGTCAATCGAGCTCTACTTTTGCTATAAAATGTTTCCTGGCAGATTGTTTACATGTTATTCAATTTTGCCAAGGTTGTTGTAGATTATCCGTGTATGCTATGATGTTGTTCTTGCCATGTATAGCTTCTATGCCATGTATTCTTACTGTGAGTTGCCTTGACATGCCATGTATTGCTCTGTGGTGAGTGGTTCAAGCTCACGAACATGCCTACTTATTGTTGTTCCTGCCATGTATGTATCTGTAATATAACTTGCCATGTTTACATGGGTGCCATCATATCTTCTGATCCTTTTTGGCTCATGGTCAATAAAGGACTTTTGTTCTATGCAATTAGTAGATTCATTCCATGCCTTTGTTTGCCATGATAAGTTCCTGTAGCATGTTGTTTGATAGCTCTAAACATTGCAACCTGATGTTATTTCTGCTAAAGTCTGAAACTGTTATTATTTGCAATCTTGCCATGTCTTTTTGAGCATGTTCTAGTGATTTCTGGAGATAGCTCAGTGTTCATGTTTTGTCATGCTTTACCTTTACATCATGACCATGCCCTTTTTTTACGTTGAGTTGCTGTAGCATAGTGTTTTGATGCTTGCAATATGCCTAGTTGCTGTTTTGGACAGATTGTTGTCATGACTTGTTTCATGTGTATGTGTTGAACCGTGCTGTTCGCTTTTGAGTGTGCTCTATATGAAACTTGCTTTATTTTGCATGTAGTTTAATATTATCATGTTGCATCGTTGTTTTGAGGTGTTTGCTTGATGTTTGTATGCATTTTGCATCAATGTCATGCTTATCTTGTTTTGCTCATATCTTCTAGGCCGTAGCTCTGAATTAAATGAACTTTATATGTAACTTGACTAGAATTTCGTGTAGATCATCGTGGTGCATCTTAACTTGCTATTTAACAACTTGAACATAAGGTTTATTCAGATCTGGACCAATTTCGAAATTTGCATATGAGGACTTACCGGAATTGTTATATGTTGTTTCCGGCCTCATTTAAACTTGCTTTGATGTGTTGCTCTTGTATGCATCATCTCTTGCCATAGTAGCTTCATGTAGCTTTGTCATGCATCATGCTTGTTGTGCATCATGCCTTGTTCATGTGGTGTGTTTACTATGTTGTGTGCTTCTTCTTGTTAGTTCCTGCTTGCTATGATCGTGAGGATTCGCTCGCTCACGCTTGGTTCATCTTCGTGGCTTCATCTTCTTCATGGACTCGTTCTTCTTCCTAGCGGGATTGCAGGCAAGATGATCGCTACCTGGATCTCACTACTATCATTGCTATGCTAGTTGCTTCGTTTCATCGCTATGCTGCGCTACCTATTACCTGCTTATCAAGCCATCCCAAATTGCCATGTCGCCTCTAACCTTTTGCACCCTTCCTAGCAAACCGTTGTTTGGCTATGTTACCGCTTTGCTCAGCCCTCTTATAGCGTTGTTAGTTGCAGGTGAAGATGAAGTTTGTTCCTTGTTGAACATGGAGATGTTGTTCCTTGTTGGAACATGTTTACTTGTTGGGATATCACAATATCTCTTATATTATTAATGCATCTATATACTTGGTAAAGGGTGGAAGGCTCGGCCTTATGCCTGGTGTTTTGTTCCACTCTTGCCGCCTCTAGTTTCCGCTATATCGGTATTATGTTCCGGATTTTGCGCCCCTAACGCTGTCGGGTGATTTATGGGACCCCTTGACAGTTCGCTTTGAATAAGACTCCTCCAAAGAAGGCCCAACATTAGTTTTACCATTTGCTCACCTATTACCTTTTTTTCCTTGGGAGTCGCAGATCCCAAGGGTCATCTTTATTTTAGCCCCCGGCCAATGCTTGTCTAAGTGTTGGTCCAAACTAGAGCCCTTTGCAGCGCCCACCGGGAAACTTGAGGGCTGGTTTTAGTTGTACGGACTGCTCATCCGGTCGTGGCTCGAGACGAGATACGCTGCTGCTACTATCGTGGTGTCGCACGCCGGAGGTCTTGCTGGTCTTGTTTTATTGCTGTCGAATGTCTTGTAGCCGGATACCGAGACCGATCGGTCTTCCCGGGAGAAGGAATATCCTTCATTGATCGCGAGAGCTTATCATGGGTTGTTGGGACACCCCGCAGGTTTGAACTTTCAAAGCCGTGCCTCATGTTATGTGGCGATGGGAATTTGTTAATATCCGTTGTAGTAAACTTGAAGTAAACTCTTCTAAAATACACCAACCGCAAAGCGCGAATCGTGATGGTCTCTTTTCGGGTTGATCGAGAGGAGAACACGGTTTCGGGTTATGTCCGACGAAGTAGGAGTTCGTGATCACTTCTTGATCATTACTAGTTGACGACTGCCTTTGTTTCTCTTCTCGCCTCATTTATGTATGTTAGCCACCATATCATGCTTAGTCGCTGCTGCAACCTCACCACTTTACCCCTTCCTTTCCCATTAAGCTTTGTTAGTCTTGATACCCATGGTAATGGGATTGTCGAGTCCTCGTGGCTCATGATTATTACACCACCAGTTGCAGTGTATAGGTTATGCGATGATCATGACGCGAGAGCGATGTTTGCTTGTCTTGGAGTTCTTCTTCACTTCTTCTTCGATCGTGGGATAGGTTCCTGTGTCGGCAGCCCTGGCTAAAGGTGGTGGATGTCGCTTGAGTTTCTGTTTATGTTTCATCCGTAGTCGGATGTTGATCTCTTGTATATGATGTTGATGTATTGTTGTATTCTTGTGGCATTTGTGCCTTTTGTATGTATCCCCATCCATTATGTAATGTTGATGTAATGATATCCACCTTGCAAAAGCGTTTCAATATGCGGGTCTATCCTTGGTGGGACCTTCGAGATCCTTTTGGATAGGGTCGATATTGGGCGTGACAAGTTGGTATCGAGCCTCGACCAACCTTAGGAGCCCCTTGATTGATCGTAGTTTGGCCGTTGTTGAGTCTAGAAGAAAACTGTTTTGAGTCTAGTTATATCGAGAGTAGGAATTTTTTTTACCTCAGCCCCTTCGTCGCCTCCGTAAGGAATCTTGACGAGGTGTTTTGAATTACTTCTCTTCCCTTCAAATTTTCTTAGGATCACGCAGTTGGTTTTCGATCGTTGTTCCTCAGCTCTTTGCATCCGTGCATATCTCGCACAAAGTGATTCGACCTCTCCGCTTTGCAAGTTCAATCCTCGCTTGTTGTTTTTTTCACCCGCCCAATTCTTCTTCTTCTCGAACCGAGTCCGCTATTGAGTATCCTTCTACTCGTATGAAGTCTTTGCTTTCTTTCCTCAATGATTTCAACTGGTGTTTTCTTCAAGATATTCGCCGGTTTCCCTTCCAAGTTGTCTTTGTTTTCCGCCTCCCACCCTTTTTCTTCCCGGAGTTTGACTCTCTTCACCATCAATTTCATTCGTATGGAACCTCTTCGCCTTTTTCAATTGTTTCAACCGTGAATTTCTTTGTTCGACATTCTTCATTTCTTTTCCGTGGACTCAATTCAAGTTTTTCGGTTGATCTTATTCTTTTCCTCGACTCAAGTGTTTTCCTTGCTCGCTTGCATCTCGCCATTCAATCATCCCGAGTTCGTAAGATATCTCGTGAGATTCGTCTGCCTTCCAATTAATTCGAGGTTGTCACCTCATTCAAATATTTCAATTGTTCCGTGCATCATCTATATGTTCAACATCCCTTTCCAACGGTGTTTTTCTTTAGTGGGCCCTAACCCATGTGTCTTTTCCTGTGATCTTACCCGACTCTTCTAATTTCCCGGAGTTATTCTCAATTCTTTTCAAAGTGTGATGTAAGAATGGATTTCATCACCACATGCCTTTCCAAGATCGATTTCAAACCATTTCATTGTTGACTCAACCTCTTTGCTTTCCATTCTTCCGAGTATCTCATTAATTTTGGTGGTGTTTCTCCTCATCATTTGAAGATTGAAGAGAATTTTCCTCTAAATTTTGTCCGCTCTCCTGAGATTCATGGTGCTAGCTCGATGTTATCCTATCTAATTGTTTCCAGTCATGCAAATTCTTTTCATCCATCCGAGTTTTTCAGAGTTACTTTCCGCCTCAATCATCCGGAGGCCATCTTTTCGAAGATTTCTTCGCTCCAAGTTTTCAAAGTCGTTTCCAATTATTCTATATCCGTGTCCCCTTCGCTCGTCTCAATATTCTTCCGTGCAGCTGCTCAAGCATTCGTTAATCAGTTCATGATCTCTTCGATATCTTTTCTAAATTCCTCAAGTATCTCCGCGTTTCTAATTCTTCCCGTGATTCAGCCCTTTCGTCAATCATTTCCGAATTCTAACGGTGGTTCGCTCAAGATTCTTTTTCCTTGATTATCATTTTAATCCATTCGTTTTTCAAATCCTACCGTGGTTCATGAAGACTTTCAAGTTTTGTGCGATGTTTCCCTTAATCCTTTTTCAACGAGAATAAGTATTATGCCAAATCCATTTCATGTCATCAATTTAATTTGATGAAGGATAAGCATACAATAAATCTTATTCTTATTTCATCCAAGTGTTTAATCCCCTCCTTCAGAGTTTGTTCTTGAGGACTAAATTTTAGTTCCAAGTCTTTTCATCTTTTCTTTTCCGGAGTTCAATTTTTCCTCGGCCTTCTCGTCGGAACCTCCATCTAAATCATCGCAAGGCTCATCTTATTCTTTCATCCTTCATTTCTATCTCATCATCCTTTTGTTACCGGAGTTCTTCATGGTGGTTCTTCATGATTTAATTCATTCCTCAAGAGTTCATCAAGTATCATTCCATCCTCTCTAGCTCGTGTTCTAATCCTTCCATTTTCAGCAGGAGTGCTGCCTAAATCCTTTCAGTCTTATTCGTTTCTTTTCTCATTCTAACCACTTCGGTTAGAACGAGTTGTTTCATAGTCTTCCGATTCCGTGAGATTTCGATTCTCGCCATTCTCGCTGCTCCTTCTCTTCTCCTCGAGTGCTCTCGATTATTTGCTTCTTCTCTTGAGTTTTTGTTTCACCTCATCCCTTTCCCTTCTCGTTCGGTCCTAAGATCTCGGACGAGATCTCTTGTTAGTGGAGGAGTGTTGTAATGCCCGGATTCGGCGCGCCTGTGTCCGCCAGCTTATTCGCCGTTGCTATGTCTTTTGCTTATGTGTTGCACTTTGCCATGTCATCATCTGCATTTCATATCATGTCATCATGTGCATCTCATTTCGCATTCATGTTCGCCTCATGCATCCGAGCATTTTCCCTGTTGTCCGCTTTTGCAATCCGCACTCCTATGTTCCCGGCGCCTCTTTTACCTCTTTTCGTAAGTGGTTGATAAACTTTCACGAATGGTTCGAGGTTTGCAAGCGGCCTTGGTATAGCACCGAAGACCGCCTGTCAAGTTTTTCGGCCATTTGAGGTCGTTATACTCCAACGGTTAACCGGTAATCAGAAGCCTCCTTCTTTGCAGCCCAACACCCTTCCAAAGTGGCCTAAACCCAGCAAACTCCCTCCATGCTCTTGGTCGCTCGATCACGATCGTGGGCGAAACCACCTCATTTGACTCTCCTAGCTCCTCTACCTATAAATAAGCCCTCCTCTGTCTAATTTCACGGATGATCCCCCAAACCCTAGCTGTTTCTCCAAGGCACCGGACATGTCCGATCCCACGGACGACGTTCACACACACAGCTACCAAGGACCCTACACACAGCACCTGCCACATACAAGGCTGGCCGGCTGCACGAGCCTCGCTGACTGGCCCTCATGTCCAGCCTCCAAGGCTCCCCATCACGCATGCCGCCGCCTGGCCTCATGTCGCTGGCTCACTGCTGCTGCTGCAAGGCTATGGCGCTGGCCTCGGCCGGCCGCCGGGTCGGCCCGGCCGCCTGCGGCTCTCCGCCACAGGCTGCTGCAGGCCGGATCCGCCAGATCCGTCCGGGGCAACCTGCTGCCGCCACTGGTCTCCGCTACCGATCCACGCCTGATCCTCCCCTGACTTTTCTCGGTGAGATTTTCTAAGTCCCTCAAGTTTCCAGATTCATGTGGCCTTTTTTATCGCTTCATAACTCGTGCATATAGCTCCGCTTTCGTGCGTGTAATATGTCAAATTGTTCGCCTCGACGAGTATATCATTTAATCTCATTGCATCATTTTCATTTGAGCTCATGTTGATGCCCGAAACGCTATTAGAAGAGGGCTATGTGATGTTAGTTTCAGATTCTTATCAGAACATGCACTTTTGTCATTTTTGCCATGATTGATGTGTGCACCCTATGAACTTGAGTCCTTCATGTGTTTTGTAATATGCCATGCCATCTTTACAGGGTGTATGCCATGTATTTTTGTGATCTCTGTGGTGACTAGCACAAGCATGCAAACTAGGCTTCATGATGTTGCTGATTTCAGCCCCTGCTCATTGATATTTTTATGCCATGTAAACTTGATGCTACCGAGAGATCCATGCTTATTTTGAGATACTTCAGTAAGGATGTTTTGAACATATGGTTATTCTCTATCCATCCATGCCCTTGTTTGCAATTATGGAGTGCCATATCTTGAGTCAATCGAGCTCTACTTTTGCTATAAAATGTTTCCCGCAGATTGTTTACATGTTATTCAATTTTGCCAAGGTTGTTGTAGATTATCCGTATGCTATGATGTTGTTCTTGCCATGTATAGCTTCTATGCCATGTCTTCTTACTGTGATTTGCCTTGCCATGCCATGTATTGCTCTGTGGTGAGTGGTTCAAGCTCACCAACATGCCTACTTATTGTTGTTCCTGCCATGTATGAATCTAATATAACTTGCCATGTTTACATGGGTGCCATCATATTTTTGATCCTTTTGGCTCATGGTCAATAAAGGACTTTTGTTCTATGCAATTAGTAGATTCATGCCATGCCTTTGTTTGCCATGATAAGTTCCTGTAGCATGTTGTTTGATAGCTCTAAACATTGCAACCTCGATGTTATTTTCGCTAAAGTCCAAACTGTTATTATTTGCAATCTTGCCATGTCTTTTGAGCATGTTCTAGTGATTTGGAGATAGCTCAGTGTTCATGTTTTGTCATGCTTTACCTGTACATCATGCCCATGCCTTTTTTTTTTATGTTGAGTTGCTGTAGCATAGTGTTTTGATGCTTGCAATATGCCTAGTTGTTGTTTTGGACAGATTGTTGTCATGACTTGTTTCATGTGTATGTGTTGAACCGCTGTTCGCTTTTGAGTGTGCTCTATATGAAACTTGCTTGATTTTGCATGTAGTTTCATATTATCATGTTGCATCCTTGTTTTGAGGTGTTTGCTTGATGTTTGTATGCATTTTGCATCAATGCCATGCTTATCTTGTTTTGCTCATATCTTCTAGGTCGAGTCTCAATTAAATGAACTTTATATGTAACTTGACTAGAATTTCGTAGATCATCGTGGTGCATCTTAACTTGCTGTTTAACAACTTGAACATAAGGTTTATTCAGATCTGGACCAATTTCGAAATTTGCATATGAGGACTTACCGGAATTGTTATATGTTGTTTCCGGCCTCATTTAAACTTGCTTTGATGTGTTGCTCTTGTTTGCATCATCTCTTGCCATGAGTAGCTTCATGTAGCTTTGTTATGCATCATGCCTTGTTCATGTGGTGTGTTTACTATGTTGTGTGCTTCTTCTTGTTAGTTCCTGCTTCCTTGGGATCGTGAGGATTCGCTCGCTCACGCTGGTTCATCTCCGTGGCTTCATCTTCTTCATGGACTCGTTCTTCTTCCTAGCGGATTTCAGGCAAGATGATCGCTACCCGGATCTCACTACTATCATTGTTATGCTAGTTGCTTCGTTTCTATCGCTATGCTGCGCTACCTATTACCTGCTTATCAAGCCATCCCAAATTGCCATGTCAGCCTCTAACCTTTTGCACCCTTCCTAGCAAACCGTTGTTTGGCTATGTTACCGCTTTGCTCAGCCCCTCTTATAGCGTTGTTAGTTGCAGGTGAAGATGAAGTTTGTTCCTTGTTGAACATGGAGATGTTGTTCCTTGTTGGAACATGTTTACTTGTTGGGATATCACAATATATCTTATATTATTAATGCATCTATATACTTGGTAAAGGGTGGAAGGCTCGGCCTTATGCCCGGTGTTTTGTTCCACTCTTGCCGCCTCTAGTTTTCGCCATATCGGTATTATGTTCCCGGATTTTGCGCCCCTAACGCGGTCGGGTGATTTATGGGACCCCTTGACAGTTCGCTTTGAATAAGACTCTCCAAAGAAGGCCCAACATTGGTTTTACCATTTGCCTCACCTATTATTTTTCCCTTGGGAGTCGCGATCCCAAGGGTCATCTTTATTTTAGCCCCCGGCCAATGCTTGTCTAAGTGTTGGTCCAAACTAGAGCCCTTTGCAGCCACCACCGGGAAACTTGAGGGCTGGTTTTAGTTGTACGGACTGCTCATCCGGTCGTGGCTCGAGACGAGATACGCTGCTACTATCGTGGTGTCGCAGACGCCGGAGGTCTTGCTGGTCTTGTTTTATTGTTGTCGAATGTCTTGTAGCCGGATTCCGAGATCGATCGGTCTTCCCGGGAGAAGGAATATCCTTCGCTGATCGCGAGAGCTTATCATGGGTTGTTGGGACACCCTCGCAGGTTTGAACTTTCGAAAGCCGTGCTCATGTTATGTGGCGATGGGAATTTGTTAATATCCGTTGTAGTAAACTTGAAGTAAACTCTTCTAAAATACACCAACCGTAAAGCGAATCGTGATGGTCTCTTTTCGGGTTGATCGAGAGGAGAACACGGTTTCGGGTTATGTCCGACGAAGTAGGAGTTCGTGATCACTTTTGATCATTACTAGTTGACGACTGCCTTTGTTTCTCTTCTCGCCTCATTTATGTATGTTAGCCACCATATCATGCTTAGTCGCTGCTGCAACCTCACCACTTTACCCCTTCCTTTCCCATTAAGCTTTGCTAGTCTTGATACCCATGGTAATGGGATTGTCGAGTCCTCGTGGCTCACAGATTACTACACCACCAGTTGCAGTGTGTACAGGTTATGCGATGATCATGACGCGAGAGCGATGTTTGCTTGTCTTGGAGTTCTTCTTCTACTTCTTCTTCGATCAGGGATAGGTTCTGTGTCGGCAGCCTGGGCTAAAGGTGGTGGATGTCGTTTGAGTTTCGTTTATGTTTCATCCGTAGTCGGATGTTGATCTTGTATATGATGTTGATGTATTGTTGTATTCTTGTGGCATTTGTGCCTTTTGTATGTATCCCCATCTATTATGTAATGTTGATGTAATGATATCCACCTTGCAAAAGCGCTTCAATATGCGGGTCTATCCTTCAGGACCTTCGAGTTCCTTTTTGATAGGGTCGATATTGGGCATGACAAACAGGTCCAAAGCGCCTTGTCGCCCTACTCGTTGTCTCGCTTCAACATAAGTCGCTACGAGGTGAATCATGACGATATCATCGGGGAGAACCGCCTCCATTCGTAGACCATGAAGAACGGTGTGTATCATGTTGATCTGTTGGGCTTAGTATTGATGCTCCATAATATAGATGGTAACCTCAACCCAATAGCCGGCCCGCCGTAAAGGAACCATAAGCCGGGTTTGATGCCTCAGAAGATCTCTTGGTTAGCTCTCTTTGCTTGGCCATTGACTGTGGGTGAGCCACCGATGAATCATCGTCAATGTGCTCACGCTCATAGAACTCCTTCATAGCACCCTTTAGACAGATTGGTACCATTATCGCAGAATAACACCGTGGAAAGCCAAACCAGAAAATCACCTTTTTAATGAATTGAACCGCCGTGGCTGCATCACACTTGCCGACGGGCCCGCTTCCACCCACTTTGTAAACTTGTCAACCGCCACCAAAAGGTGGGTCTTCTTGTCCTTGGACCGCTTGAAAGGCCCAACCATATCCAGCCCCAAGTCGCAAACGGCCAAGTAATTGAATCATCCTCATTTCTAGCCGCACATGAGCGCATCTTGAGAACTTCCGACAGCCGCCACATCGCCTAACCAGGTCCTCCGATCAGATGAGCAACAACCAATAGAAACCGTGATTTAAACGCCTTAGCCACCGTGAGATTTTGAACCGCATGGTGACCACAATCTCCTCGTGATTTCAAGCAAGAAGATCTCACAACCTTCCTCCGCGACACACAACGTTGAAATGCTCCTCGATACATCGCGAATGATGCAACTCGCCATTGACAATAGTCATGGACTTGATCGCCGGATTATCCGTCTGCCGCTGCCTCATCCTCTAGTAACTCGCCCGGTTCATGTACGCCAGATAAGGAACTGTCCAATCCGGAATGACATGCAGAGCCGCCACCAACTGAGCCTCCGGATCAGAATAGCCAAACCTCTTCACCAGGAGCTTGACCGACGGGTTATGCAGACATCCAAGAAGACATTAGGCGGGACCGTTTACGCTGGGAGCCTAGCCGCTTAAAGCATCCGCCGCCGCTTCTTCCGCTTTTCCACGTGATCCACCGATATCCCTTGAAGTGGCTCTCATAATATCCACCTCACGACGGTATGCTGCCGTGAGTGGGTCCTTAGAATCCCAAGCACGAGACACTTGTTGGGCCACCTGTGTCCGAAGTCGTCAAGCACTTAACCCGCTGAGATTCATCTCCTTAGCCATCCGGAGACCATGGAGTAAAGTCAGACTCAGCTGCATTGTTAGTACAAGAGAACATTAACAGAGAACGTAATGTAACTTATCACCTCGTGGGAAGTTAATACGACTCCAAATTTCGAGCCTCCAATTGCCTCGGACTCATCAAATGAATAGTCCAATGTGTGATCCGCTTTTTTCAGTGCTTGTAGTTCCGCCCAATCATTGATGAAATCCACAAGTGCTTGAGACTTGATCGCCGCCTCGAGGCACGATTTCAAACCATGCGCCCAAGCTCTATAGCCCACTTGGCAATCCGCCGCTTGCCTCCCCTGTTTTGAATTATATCTCCCAAAGGAGCAGAGCTGACCATTGTGATGGGATGTCCTCGAAGTATTGCTTAAGCTTCCCTTGCCATGAAAACTCCATACACCAGCTTCTCGCCAATGCGGGTATCTTTGCTTGGACTCAATAAGCACTCGCTGATATAATAAACCGGATGTGAACCGGATATTCTTGCTCGCCTCTTGCGCTTACCACAATAGCTACGCTGATCGCACGAGCATTAGCTACCACATATAGTAGCAATGGTTCTTGTCAATCGGAGCAGCAAGAACAAAAGCGGATTGGCTAGTTGCCGCTTATGTCCTCCAAAGGCTTTATCGCCGCCGACCTGCATAAAGGGATCCGCTTTCAAAGATCTCGACATAAAGGGATCGCTTTCTCACCGAGGCGGCCGATAAACCGCTCAACGCGTAATCCGCCTGCTGTTACCGGACATCATTGATACATTTCGTTTAGCCAGAGAGGTGATAGTTGTGATCTTCTCCGGATTAGCCTCAATTCCTCTGGACACCGTAAAACCCAATAACTTGCCCGCCGACACCAAAAACACACTTGGCCGGGTTGAGCATCATCTTGTATGTCCGTAGGTTATTAAAGGTTTCTTCAAATCATCAACCGAGTCTCCTTTCCCTTGACTTAACCACAATATCATCCACATAGGCATGTACATTACGGCCGATCCGCTTATGAAGGCAATTTTGTACACACGGTTGATAAGTTGCTCGAGCACTCTTGAGCCCAAAGGGCATAGATACATAGTGCGAAGGCTCCAAAGGGGTTATGAACGCCATCTTCTCCTCGGTCCTTAATCGCCATCTTGATCGGATGATAACCAATACGCATCCGTAAAACTCAAACGCCACAACCCGCCGTAGCATCAATAATCTGATCGATGCGGGGAGGGCAAAAGGATCTGCCGGACAAGCCTTGTTAAGATCTCGTAATCCACACACATGCGCCAGTGCCATTTTTCTTAAGGACCAAGACCGGATTAGCCAGCCATTCGTGATGGAACACTTCAACAATAAAGCCACCGCTAAGAGCCCGCCACCTCCTTCCAATAGCTTTGTTCTTTCTTCGTTGAACCGCGGAGAAACCGCTTCACCGGTTTGTACTTAGGATCAACATTAAGAGTGTGCTCAACGATTTTCTAGACACCTAGCATGTCAAGGCTTCCATGCAAAATGTCCCAGCTCACGGATGAACTCGATGAGCCGCTTTCCTATTTCGGATCCAAGTTGGTGCCGATATTAAATCGCTTGGACGACCGCCAGTACAAAGTCAACAAGCTTAGTCTCATTGTCGATTTGAACTTTAGAGCTAGATCATGCTCGTGGTTGGCTTCTTCAACGGAGTCATGTCCGCCGGATCAACATTATCCTTGTAGTACTTCAACTCTTCCGTGGCACAAACCGATCAGATAGGCCAGATCACCTTCTTCACACTCCAAGGCAATCTTATGATTTTTATGAACGGTTATGGTCCCTGTGACCCGCATCTTGAGCTGCGATAAATATAATGTGGTTGTGCCATAAATTTGGCATAAGCCGCCGCCCAAATAAAGCGTGGTATGGGATCCGGATCTTCACCACCTCAAAAATCAATGTTTCGACCGAATCCTCGATCATCTCCAAAGGCCACCTCCGAGCTATCTTGCCAACGGATATGCCGACTTACTGTGTACCACACCATGGAATACCATATTGACGGTTTAAGATTCTTGTCTCGTTAACCCCATACGGCGGAAGGTCTCATAGTATAAGATACTAATGCTTACTCCATCCATGAGCACCTTGGTGAACTTATAACCTCCCACCGAGGTGCCATCACCAACACTAGCTGAACCGGATTGTCAACCCGGGAGGGTGATCCTCTGCCCATATGATTGGATGTTCGACCAGCGTGAAATAACGAGGCACGGCCGGTTCAACAGAATTCACCGTCGCTTGAAGCTTCCGGTCTCGCTTTGTCTGCTTAGTGGTGAATACATGATATTGTCCGCTATTCAACTGCTGGATTGCTCGATAGCCCGATCGCCGCTGCTGGTTGTAACCATTTCGCTATTCCGATTGTTTTGATTGTTATGTCCACCTCGATTCCATTGAAGCCTCGAACCGCATTTCTCCACCGTGACCCGACCTATGGAATCCGGATCCCGAGCCACCACCGATCCGCGGATCATACCGGAAAGCATTAGAATTTTGAACTCCTGCATAATATAGCAATCCTTCCAAAGGTGGGTGGTCTGGCCTCCTTCGGCCCCATGCTTTGGATGGCTGGTTTAATAGATAAGTCAGCGGTCCGGTTGGGGTTTGAGCTCCACCGCGATTTGGCGGTTTACCTTCCGTCAGCTGGCCCTCGCCCCTGCTGCTTAGTATTAGCCACAAAGTCCATGCTGCCATCCGCTTACGCTTGCCTCCGCTACTATGACCCGTCGTGGTTGTGTTGCTGCCCCTTGAGTTGTTGTTCTTCTTTCCTTCCCTGTCTTGTCATCATCGACTCGGATCCTTGGTACTATCGTAATCAGCATACTTCACTAATGCAGCCATGAGGGTCCCCATATCGCTACAATGGAGCTTCATCCGTCCCAATTTCAACTTCGAGGTTTAAACCGCAGCTTGCTTTCAAAGTTATAACCACGGAGTCGGCGTTGATACGGGTCTAATGAGTGCAAAATTAAAACTCGCTGCACTCCAGCGGGTTGTTGACTCTCCTTCCTCATGGACACAGCCGCTAAGTCCACTATCGACATAGGCTGCTTACATGTATCCTTGAAATTTGATAAACCGGCTCACAATCGCCCATGAACTCGATAGAATTGGCTGGTAAGTTTTTAACCAAATACGGCTGTCCTTCAAGCATCATGGTGAATATTTTGCACATGCCGCTTCATCTACGCCAAGCATCTCCATGGCTATCTCATAGCTCTCACCCATGTTTCCGGAGACAAATCGGCTGTAATTTGGCACCTTGCGCTGGCCCTTGAAATCCTTGGGCAAAGACATTGCGTAAAGTGGGGACAAGACAAGGCACTCCTAAAGAACTAGAAGTAACTCCTGCTCGATTGAGGTAGTTGGATCAACCGGGCGAAGTCTGGCGAGCCTCATGTTGCGCCGCTAACTCGGCATCCCTTCGTGTTTCGGCCCGGGTCCACCACTTCTCGAGCATCACCCGTCGGGTTATGGCCACGGGCGCTTTCACGGTTCCGCGCATTATCGGATACGGTCGTTCATCCATCGCGCCAGAATTCGCTTGATGGGGGTGGAATGAATTCGCCACGGCTATATGAATATGCTTCCCGCTGAACCAAGGCTGTTCAAGAAGTTCTTAACCCGCTGCTCCACCGCTATGGAGAATCACCTTCAATCGGATGGCCTCCACCATGAAGCGCGGCGATAAGATTGTCCATTGATTGGAATAATGACCGAGGTGTCTCGATAGGCTGAGGCATGATATTATTCGCCGAGGCGGCTCCATCAAAGTAGGCTGAACCGACGCATCTGCCCAGTGCCTCCTACCGATATATCATCGGGCGGGTTACTAGTCCTCGCCCCGGGTATTAAAGAGGTTTCGCATCAAAACCCGGCGGCAAGATCGATGCTTCCTTTTCGTGACTTCATGCGACGCTGCTTCGTCCAAAGATAAGCTTATAGGCTCACAGATTCCAGCGGCCCGCCTCGCGCCATCCTGTTGTTCTTGGCCGCTAGGTCGGTCTTGGCTCGAGTGATCTGCTCCTCACCTTGTACTTCCGCTAGGGCGCCCCGATCCGCCGGGTTAGCCTCCGCCATAAGCACGCCAGCGATCAAACAGATCGATAAAACTTGAGCCGGGGTGCACAGGCCTTCGCCTGCCGCCGCCATGACCCGGAGAACATTGTCTGCGGTCGAAGAGTGGATCGCCACCGTACTGCCATCAATATCCCAACTCGTTGGCAGATCGTAGGGTCCGAATATCGCTACCATCGAACAACCCCAATCCGCCGCCTTGTAGCTGATACAATGATTCGTTTCTCCGGCCGAGGACTCGTCAGCCGAATAAACGCATAGCCTCGCTACCGATTCGATCCACCATCATATTCTCCTCCGTGGATGACTCCCACGAAGGCACGCTCATGGCCGGTTTACCCCGGGCAGATCTCGCACGCTGAGCCGCTTTCGACGAGGTCGGTGCAGATGTCCGCTCAGGCCTGTTCACCGATCTTGCCAATGAAGACGCAGTATGTTACCAAAGGGGACCCTGCACCAGACTCAATCGAGCCGCCTCGGGCCCCAAATCAATCGTTGATGTAGAGCTTGTCGCGACGACTCTTGGTCATCCGCCCACAGCCAGAACCCTTGAGTCCTTCGGGTTGCCTCCAAGAACTTGAAACCGTCAGGCGATAGCCCCACGGTGGGGCATGCCAACTCGTCGGATTTTGTCACGCAGTATGTCCTCATGAAAGGACTTAGTCGTGGAGCCATCGCCACAAGTTAGCTTGAAGGGTTAAAGCGGACACAAGGACGCAAGAGAGTTTATACTAGTTCGCCCTTCGATGAAGGTAAAAGCCTACATCTAGTTGTGATGGAATTGATGGGGTTTCATGACTAGGAGCAAACAAGCTCTCCTAAGTCTCGAGTTGTTGTCTCGTCATCCTCAATCGCCTCCCGGTCGCCCCTTATATATATGGTGGCGTCTCACGGTTCACAGAGTCCCGACGCCGTTTATAGATGTATCCGCCGGTCTCCGCTATTCCTAACTTACAATACAAGTTAGATACCCACGCCGGTTTACGGCCACAGCTCTTAAACCGCCACGGCCTTAAGCCCTCACCGCCTACTTGGGCTTTAATATACTCAACTACTAATGAAGTTAACCCGACCTGTCCTAGCCGGTTTACGCCCAGTAGTAATATCCCCAACAGGATTCGAATTGAGTTGGCACGGTAAACGTGCACTCGCAAAATTTGAACAAAGGGAAAGTCGCAAAGAATCGCCTCAAACCAAAATCATGCTAGATTGAAATCACTACCGCCTATCCCCTCGCCACGCAAAGCCTATCTGCTGGATTTCTATATGTTTCGATAGGGGTAGGTTTGTATTTCACCCAAACATGACGTGAACCGCTCTCACCGGATTCATACACGGGCGCCTAAAACACAGTTGTGTCCTCGGTCAAATCAACTCCCTCCCCGATTCATATTCATACACGGTGGGCGCTAAAACAAACTCTCGTCGACAAATATTCGATGTATGCGAGATTACCGTCTCTATCCCCAACCGACTAATGTTGTTGTGATGTAGTAGAAATTTGAAACGGGGCTAAGTTTGTAAATTCTCACATTTGAGACAAGCGCTCAATACATGGTCTCCTTCCTCTCTACCTCCCTTTTCCCCATTCGCATTCGTGGGCGCCAAAACACCCTCTCCACCCCACCTCCTCCGTCCGCCATTGTCCGCCACCCCATCCACCACCGCTCCTCCTCCACCATGCCGAGCCGACACCTCCCGCCGCTGGCCCATTACAAGAGATCGACTCTCTCATCCATGGCTTCGACCGATCCTTGCATCCCGCCCTTCGCTTCATCCTCGCCGCCGTCCACCTTGTCGGCGCCGCCCCACGACTGCCTCGCCCACCGCGCTTCGCCGCCATCGCTTACCCTCCTAGATCTGCTTCCACGCCATTGACAGCCTATCGCTACCGCAGCACCGCTAAATTCTCAGCAGACAAGACATCGGCGCCAGCACTGTAGGCGGTACTTTTCAGATTCCGTCAACTTATTTATCGCAGCAAGAAAATAGATCGCCACCGCTTACTCTGATTTCTTGTCTTGGTTATGCGGTTTTGTCCGTTTGCACCTTCAGATCCGCCATGGCACGCCAACACTATACTCCCAATGCTTATGGTTTTCCCTTTATATTCCACACTAGTTAAATCACAGAGACTAAATTTCAAAATTGGGTCACGATTTTTCAGAGCTCACGGAGTTCGCGTGTGATTCAAGGGCTCGGTGGTTGTCGGCCTCATGGAACGAAGAAAACTCGACGCTGGTGGGGGTTGGGGTGGGGTGGGGTATGAGGAACACATGTGGGGCCGGGCGTCTGCAAGGGTTCTGTCAGATGTGAAGAATCGTAGACGAGGAAGAAGAAGGGTTAGGAGATGTAGGATCTTCATCCAACCACCAAATGGTCGAGAGATGCTTGGGAGTTGCATTCTTAATGCGCCTGTTCATCATGTGGGCATCAAGAACCAACATTTTATTATCCAAAATCTGCTTGCTCTTTTCTTACCATGTTCTCTTCCGTTTTATTTAGTATATTTCTCCGTTTTAAAATAAGTCTTTGTATAGATTCCACCATGGACTACATATGGAGCAAAATGAGTGAATCTACACTCTAAAATGTATCTGGATACATCTCAGATGTGATCCATAGTGGAAATCTCTACCAAGACTTATATTTTGGAACGGAGGGAGTATGATGGTAGTACAAGATGTTCCTTGTAATCAAGATGAGTAGGGACATTTGCAGGTAGAGGTCTATACGGTTGGTTGTGATGGACACTTTGAGCCTCATTGATTCAGAGGATCTTGTAAACATGGGAATAGGATTTGTAGTGGCCTGCCCACTTGAATCCTATAAGAATAGCAAGGAATTGCGGGAGCTGTGTCGCTTTGAGAGTTACATCGATATTAAAAAGATCGCACCTTCACTTGAAGAGAGCCGCATCCAAGCCTTTCTAGCCGCATTCAGCAATACTAGCATATATATTCCAAGAAGTTCCACTTTGCTGATTTTACTCGATGCTTAAGGTTTTCCTGCATATATCTACACTATGATCTCGTAGCTGCTTTTGTCGCGCTAGCAGCAGCAGTCCACTCTTGAAGCTAAACACCTAATGACTTACAAAATTGGCACCAAGGCATTGAGTGCCATTCTCGATGCAATGAAACTCATACGCCCCCACCTGTTGATTCTTGTTCGTAATATGATCCTAATGACTATTCTAACCTCGAGGAGTCAAAGGCGATGGCATGTCCGCTCACCCATCAAGGTGCCTGTTCTAATTTGGCAATGTTTTATTGATTGCGGTATCTTTCATATGTTGTCTTGCATTTCTTCTACTTTGCTGCACCGCCATCCGCTTAGTTTACTCATCATATATGTCGAGATGCCATGCCCATCCATTATCAATACATATTCCATCTGTCATCATACCATGTTTTTCCACTCAAATGCTGTTCTTGTGCATCGACATCAAAAGGAAGATGGTGATTGCCGAACCTGAAGGAGCACCAAGAAAGTCCTTGAAAAGCGTTGGTGGTGTGAGAAATCGACAAAGACTCCCCACTTATATTGGCTGTACAACCAGTGACACAAAACGTAGGACCGACTCCAGCAGATCTGACTCCATACTTCATCGCCACACCACTAGCCCCACCACAAAGGACCTGCACCAGAGCAAAAGGTATACCGATTTCATTTGCTATAGCACCAGCTTGTACCACGTAAAAATCCCACTCCAAAGAAAAAGTACAAAGAAGTCCACCGTCGAAGACCTATCCTAACCGCAGAGATGGCCAATTCCCGCAGATTGGAACCCCATTCCATTTATTCCCAGTTTAAAAGACAATGCTTTCAATGTTGTTAGGGACTACGTGCATATATTCCCATCATGGGAAGATTATTGTGAAGACAAACACCATTTTCACATCTTCCCGTCCAACTTACGTAAGTGCTATTATTCATGGTTATTATTTTCCTGTTTTCTCGCTGATTGAACACATCAATGATTTACATTACATTGTTGTAACTAGGCGAGGGTCAATCTGATAGTCATGACGAGCAAAGCTTGCTTGTGCTTTTCAAGGAAGCATTGCAGAAGACGGTGTTACCCGAGGAAATCACACTTTGATGGCAAGTCTATAAAGGAATTTCCGTGAAGTCTCCTGTGCTAAATTTAGAAGACATTGAATGGAAAAACCTTGTTATGCAATCGTCTCTGCTCCTGTGATGAGGTATCGTCTATGAAATCACATGACAATTTGAACTTCTACTTTTCCGCATGTGCCTTACGGATCTTTTTTATGGAAATATGCTCAAGAAGAATTCGCTTTGACAAGAACGATGTGATATCGCAAATATGCTGCCCGCTGCTTTGCTCTTGTTAGTACCTTCTTCAGACACCGCATTTGCATACATACCGGTTCATTATGTGACAGCAGATGCATGATAACTTGCTTATCAATTGTTCCTCCAAA